>JBBGBA010000533.1:0-10444 GCA_038088335.1 Mesorhabditis sp. LJ9110
AATATAGAGCGAGAGAGAGGGAGAGAGCGGGAGAAATATAGAGTGAGAGAGGGAGCGAGCGATAGAGTGAGAGCGCGCGAAACCGGGTTAGAGAGCCAGAGCTAGCCAGCAGGCCTAAAAAATGCCTTCCTCGAAATTTCCTGCGCAAAAATTGTGAATTCGAGGCCCCGAAATTGGGAAAGAGCCTCGAGAAAGAGAATGAGGTGGGGGAGTGGGGAGTGTTGTCCCGAGTGGAATGAATACGGAATGATGCTCTGTACTCAAAAATGGACAACCAAGCAGGGGAGGAAGAAGAAGGCGGAGGGTGGATGGGGGGAAGGGAAGAAGCTCTGGAGAGATTGATGAAATCTGGGGGGTCAGGAAGAATCGGAATTTGGAAGAAAGAAGCGTCTTGGAACCCAGGGCAGCTAGCAGAGATTATTTAGTAGAGGCAAGCTAGCATAGGTTCTCTAGGAAAATGCAGGTTGCAGAAGAATTTGGGAGCAGGCAGGCCAGCATAGATTTTTAGGAAAAGGCAGGCTAGCAGAGATTTTTTGGGAAAGCAGGATTGCAGAGATGCTTTAGGAGGAAGCAGACCAGCAGAGATTCTTTGAGAAATTCAGAAAACCTCCATAACTATTTTAAGAATTTGCCTAAGATCCCAAAGAGCAAAACTGGCGCCTTCCCCCCCCCCACCCCCCTGAAAACTGACGCCCCGAAAATGTCGCATGATCAAGTAAGATGTATTTTTTTTTTGGGCTTTTCGAGGCGTCAAACACGTGCTCGAGACCAATTAGTGTTCAGATGGGAGGAGGGGACACCTTTCAGCACCCACCCCTAACCTTCAACCATAAAATCCACCCCAAAGGCGGTCGTCATTTGGGTTTGAGTGGTAAAGTCAAGAAATTCTAGGAATTCGGGTTGGCGCGAACTTGTGAATATTTTAGTGAATTTTTCATTTTTGTGGAGTTGGAGGGGTGAGGGAGCGCAACTTTTGCTGCAAGTATGAAATCACTGGAAGAATCTGGATGAAGGCAGGCTGGCAGAGATTCTTAGACATCGAGAGAGAGAGAGAGAGAGAGAGAGAGAGAGGAAATAAGGCGAGCTAGCAGAATTCCTGAAAAAGGCGAGGTAGCAGAGGTCCTTAACGAAGCAGGAACATGAGGCAACAGCAGAGATTCTTTTCGATTAAAGAAGGTGTTTTTGAGAGGAGCATGAGCACAGAGGCTAGCGGCGAACATTGAAACAAGGTAGCAGTGATTCTTAGGGATGAAGGCAAACGAGCAGCTAGCGAAGATTCGTGAGGATACTTATCTAGAGTAGCATTGAAACTCGCTCATGAATGGCAAGCTAGCAGAGATCATTTGAGAACTTCCCTTCCACTCCAACCCGGACTTACATATGGCCGAACCTCATGGAACCCCCTAACAAAAAGTACCCTGTTCTCCCTGGGGCAAACGAGCAGAGATCATTTGCGTCTGGAACACGTGCCGCGAGAAAATCCATCTGGACGATATAGCCTCTATGAATTTGGATGTCAACCCTCCAACAAAAAAGTTGAACGGGCCACCCGCCCAGCTCGAGAGGTCATAAATATTTGAATTGGGTCTCTCCCACCTGTGTCTCCGATTTCATCAAAATATTTTTTGTAGAAAACTTTTCCTGGGGCGGCTTTTGGATACCAAATGGGGAATAAGGGGTTTGGGATGTGGACAGAGTATCGAATAACCTGAGAGAGAGAGAGAGAGAGAGAGAGAGAGAGAGATGGAAATAGAAGAATTATGTCCACAATGGCGGGCTGGATTGTGGAATTTTGTGATGAAATGGGCTGAGTAGGCTAGCAGAGGTAATTTGGGCTATATCTCTCTCTTTCCCTCTCTCTCGCCCTCTCGCTCTCTAGCGCTGTCTCTCTCACTCAAACACGATTAGTGAAAATCAAAAAAGAGCTCTTCCATGAGAAAATCAAGGCCACGCAGGCTAGCAGAGCCCCAGAGGAAAACAAAATTCCAGCCTTCCAAGTTCCTTTAATCGGTCACAACTGGCCAGCAGCCTCCCTGAATTCGATATGTATGCAAATGAGTCAACAGGAGGCACCCCGGATAAAGCGAAAAATAATCGACGAGCTGTGAAAGGGGGGATCTGCCGACTGAAAAGCAGCGCGCCACATCCCACATTGACAAACAGACAGACAGAGAGACGTAGAGAGAGAGAGAGCGAGAGAATAGATGAGGAGAAATCGGACAGACAGACAGTGCAAACATGTCGACCCAGTGGATTGGATGAGAGGACCCGGAACGAGTACTCTAACGGAATGACTAGTTCTGGGCGTTTACACTCGAAAAACGAGCTGAGGGACGGCGAGCAGAGATTCTTTGGGGAAGGCATGTCTAAAAGGCACAAAAGAAAGACAAAATGGAAGAGAGAGCTAGCAGATAGACTTTGAGAAGGAGGGAGAGAGAGAGAGAGAGCGAGAGAGAGAGAATGAGTGAGAATATGTGAGATAGGCATAGGTTCAAGCATAGACTAGCATAAGTATAAGCATAGCATCGATAATTTCCATCCAATGATCCCATATTTTCAATTAGCAACCATTTCCTTAATTAACATCCGGATTACCATGCAATTTCCGATATATAAAGAGCCCTCATCACCCTAACAGTCATCTGAGAAGTGCCCCTTCGAAGCGTCGTCCAAATGGCCGCCAACGCCCGTTCCGCCTACCTTCCGTCGTTCCAAGCTCTTCCTGGGCTCACCAATGAGCAGATCTCTGAACTCCGTCAGGTCGACGCCGCTGCCCCTCAGCAGCTCGCCGCCGGTAAGGTTTGAGACATTACTCTCTGTCACTCTCTCTCTCTCTCTCTCTATCTCTCTCTCTCTCTCTTTTTATCTTTCTTTCCCTTTTTCTCTTTCTCTCATTGTCTCTCTTTCTCTCACTCTCTCCATTCCAGCCTCCGATGTCCCCGAAGCCGATGTCCTGACTGCCGTTGAGGGTCATATGGTGGCTGGCCGTGTGGTAAAGATTTCCTCAAATCTCTCTGCTACCCCATCCCTCCTTACTGATACTTCCCCCATTTCCAGGTTGGCAACGGTACGTTCGATGCGGAAGCCGGACGTGCTGCTGTTCGCTCTCAGCACTACGGTGCTTTCTTCCACTACTAGACACACCTATCGACAAGAAGACAGGCCACTTCTCTACCCCCTCTTCACTCTCTATCCGATGCCCCCTCGGACATTTTGTCTATCCTCTCTCGCTTGTGCACAATAAATGCTTCTTTTGGCTGTCATTTCTCGAATAAATCGATTGTGTCTGATGGAAGCGGGGGATGGGGTTTTTTGATGAGGAAGGTCGTGACGTTGGTGGTATTGTCCCTTTAAAGGCATTGGGAAGGTATCGTTTTGGGTTTTGTTGGATATACGGCCCCATGGGGTCCTGCCGTGCATCGACACGCAACCCGCGCTAATGGCTAGATGAACGGTATCGTGAGAATCCTTTACATCGTCGTTACTGTCGTTCTCTCTACCTCTCTCTCTCTCTCTATTTCTCTCTCTCTCACTGTCTCTCTTTCTCGCCTAGTATTTTCTAAAACGGTTCGACCTGCAGCGGAATTCCAGCTCCCCTCCCCGCCCCACCCAAAACGCGTCGATGCGGAACGAATCGAGCTCGCGCAAGTCTCGGACCGGATGGATGGATGGCAAAGTGATATGCGAGGCGCGGCTTTTCAGGGCGCAAAAATGCTACACAATGCGGTTTCGATAGTGGCCATTTTTGATGACTCTAAAGGCTTGATTTTCACGTCGTCTTGCACCTCTTTGAAGTGATGACTTACCGATCGAAAAACGAGTTGACTCATCAGACTTTGGAATCCACCCAAGTTTGTGAGAGAGAGAGATAGAGAGAGAGAGAGAGACCTATGCCCTTTTATTTTGGGGCGCCTGCGACTCGAAATCCCGAAAAACACAGCGCCACATTCCAAGGTTTCAATACCCATCCTGCCGGCTCAATCTTGGCCAGAGTTCCGCTCCCGTACTCTGTACAACCTAGGTTATAGAATCTGCTTTTTTAATATTTTTTTGGGACTTTTAAAGGCTTACGGAACTTAGCAGAGATTCTGTGTGATATCGCGGGAGACAAGAGGAGTGAGAGAGAGAGAGAGAGACAGAGAGAGAGTTAGGGGGGATGCGATGAAAACAAAATCGCTAGATAGCAAAGACCATTTGTCTGTTTATCGGTATTTGGCCATATTAATCCGCTCCAGATCCGTCTGGTCTCAGCTGTTTTGCCCTATCTCCTGCTGCTCTCTATCTCTCTCGCCTTCCCAACCCATAAGGTGTCGCGCAGGGAAAACAATCCTCTGCGGCTGCGGTGGAACGAGCCAGAGGGGGAGAAAAAGTTTAATGGGCCGTCTGGATAGCTCTATGCTCTCTTTTGGCCTTTTTATTTGTTGGGGTGGGGATGGCTGATCCGCGAGTACATAGGATTGATGTGGACAAATAGGGATTGGGTTAGGTTTTGCTAAAAACGGGTACATTAAACTAATTTTCCCTCTTTCTCTCTCGCTCTCTCTCTCTGTCGCTCTCGCTCTCTCTTTCTCTCGCTCTTTCTCTCTTGCTCCTATTTCAAGCCAGTTCCCCGGGTCAGTTCCCCTAAGCCGGGTCAATCTCCCCAGTTTGGTGCGACAGATATGCAGATTGCTGCTGAGGAACCGATCGGTTCAATTGGGGCTAGGGCGAGAGAGAGATCAATTCGCTTTCCTCCCACAATCATCCCAATAGATTTGCACATATTCTCTCGACAATCCAAGTGATATCTCGACCATTTTGATCTATTAGTCAGAGCTCTAATTATTTCCGCAACTGTCCAAATTCCGCTGCCTATATTTGTGAATTGTGGTTGTTTTCCTGTCATCCCCAAACTGTGTTGCCATTTCTCTCGTCTTTCCCTTTTCTCAGCAACCTTCCCTCGAAAATACCGGATTAGACGATTGGGTATTGACCGTCTTGTGATGGCGCCGGGGGAGCAAGGGACGGCCGATTTTTCGCTTCTCGGGTTGCGTTATTTCAATTTTGGGGCATTTGGAATGTTCTTAACAAGTTTCTAGGCATGGCTCGAAACTTGGGGTACTGTAATTTTGAAAATCGGGCATGTTTTGCTGGCTTATGGGTTGTTTCGAGAGAGAGAGGAGAGAGAGAGAGCGAATGAGAAAGCGAGAGAGAGAGAGAGCAAGAAAAGAGAGATCAACATTTCATGTCTTGATTATCAGACGTTTAGAACATTCCAACTTTCCAAAGCCATATCTAGCAGCTTCTCTCTCTCTTTCTCTCTAGCTCTCTCTCTCTCTCTCTGTCTCTCTGTCGCTCTCTCGTTTCCTTTCCAATTTGCTTTAAATGGTGCTTTCAAGGGAACGGGAAGGGGATTTTCATGGCGTAATCGGAAGCTATAGAAATGTTCAAGTCTTGCTCTCTCTCTCCCTCCTCTCTCTCTCTCTCTCTCTCTCTCTTTCGCTCTCTCACTCTCATCTCACTATCTGAATGCAGTCACTCCTCCTTTAAAATTCGATTCCCCTGTATCCGCATAACTTCTTCACCTTCCATATTTTCGGGTACCATCTTAGTCATCTCCTTCGTATAAAAGAAAACGAACAGCGCACTCGACATTTCTAAAAAGAAGGCCTTCCTCACAAAGTGGGGTTGTTGCTGCCTCTCTACCCCAAACTTTACGGTCAGCCCTTCATTCCTCTCCTTCCTTCCCCTTTTATTATAAACGAACGTTCAGAGGAACGTTTCGTAGCCTCTCTATTCTTTTCCTATACCTCCCCCACCCGAAATCCGTGCTGCAGGAGGGCAAGCTATTTACCCACAGACTGTCCTTCTCTTTTTTAACGTCAGCCCCTCTATATTGATGTAGCAAATAGGGATAGGGAGGGGTTAGAGCGTAGTGGCAAACGAAACACTTGAGTTTCGCTATCAGATTTTGATCCGGGTTTTGGGTGGAAATTCGGTTTTCGCGAACTACTGAAGATTTTTAAGGAATTTTTGTGCACCAGATTCGTTTCCGGAAGGCTGGCAGGGATTTTTTAGAATTTTCGGAGCTTTGGCCCTGCTCTCGGGGTAAACTCCAAATATTTTTGAGGAATTTTTCCCTTGGGATTCGTTACACGTCAGGCTAGCAAAGACTTTTGAGGACATTTTAGGGATTCCTGTTGCATTGTATTTTCCGGCAAGCTGGCAGAGATTTTGAGGAATTTTTCAAGTAAACGGTCCTGTTTTCGATGCATAGCAGAGATTTTTTGGGAATGAGGTACATTCCGACACTTCCTAGTCCCTTTAAAAGAGCGTTAAAGCCAGCTGTAACCACGGATATTTAAAATGCATTAATTTTTGTTTCTGGTCATATGGATGGTTTTTTCACTGGTAAATCTTGATGTTTTCTTAAAGAAGAGAGAGAGCGAGTGAGAGGGAGCGAGAGCGAGAACATTTTGATACAACTACATCTTACTCTGAAATGGTGCGGCCTTCACCCTCTAGCACCCAACCCCCTTGGCTGCTCTTTTTTCCTTCTTATGCCCTCCCCCTGAGGATAGAAATCGAGGCGAGAGAGAGAGGGAGAGAGAGAGAGCAGAGAGCGAGAGAGCAATGTCCTTGAACGGTTTTCTGTTCTGCAGTGCGCACGGCTTTTTCGCCGTTTCCCAGATTTCCACCGGGCGTAGTGTTGGCCGGGGGATCTTTTGTTGACGGCGTGCAGAACTTTTTACGATTGCTATTTTTGGGGGTAAACAGTTTTATTGTTTATTTGTAAGTTTTATCGATTTTACGTAATTTCTGAATTATCTGTTGATCCTCTGGCTTGAAATACATGTCGTGTACGATTCCGGTGTGCCGAGAAGGGGACAGGGACTTCCGATTAGTGCGTAGTATATGGGCTCTATACCATCCTTTTTTGCATTCTCGCGTTATTTACGCTTTTTCTCTGCTTTCTCTCTCTCTCTCTCGCGCTCTCTCTCGCGCTCTCTCTCTCCACCGTTTTGCAGTCGGCTGAACAAATCTCCTTTTGCCCGGCTCGCCTGTGGTTAGTATGGGCTTGCAACTGTTGCCCGCTAAATTGAACTGGTTTCCATTTTCTCCTCTCTCCCTCTCTCTCTCTCTCTCTCTCTCTCTCTCTCTCTCTCTCTCTCTTTCTATCTCTCTCTCTCGTAAATTGCGCCTCCCCGCGGGCGGCAAACCGACTTACTGCCAGACACGGGAGCTGCTAAAAAACAGGGACACCTTTTTAGGGAGGGCCAATGAGAGAGAGGGGGGAAGAGAGAGAAGATGTGAAGTGAAAGAAGACGAGTGAAGGGTGAAAGCTACAGCTTGCACAGAACCCTGGAACGATACGTTCGAGTTCATAATTCCATTTTCCTCTCTTTCTAGCTCTCTCCCCTCTTTCTCTCTATCTTGATCTCTCTTTAGCCAAATTTTTTAGGCCATTTTTCTTGCTGCTTCTTTTTGTTGCTCCGCCTCGTAAAGCCGGAAATTTGAGAAGGCTGGAGAAGCCGAGGGGGCCTGACAAAAAAATGGCTGGCCATCGGGCCACACTACTGCTTTTGCACGTTCCTTTAAAGGAAATTCCGCACCGCCATACGCAAATAAATTTATTATGAAGTGTGCCCGTCCCTTCAAAGCTAAAAAATTAAACTCATCAAATCTCCCCGGGTTTTCCACTAACAAAGCTCCAATTAACACGCCCTTCATCTCTGAAAAACCGCCCCCAAAAAACAAGGAGCTTTCTTGCTACATGGCGGTGATTTGTCATTTTTCGAGATTGCGATGTGGGGGTAGATGAGTGAGTGATTGAAGAGAGCAATGGGGAAAATCGGCCCCGATTGGATGGCGCTCGATTTTGAAATGATTTTCGGGGTGGCTGGGGGGTTTCTTGGGGTGTGGCCTTTCCACAATTCAATCCTCCAGCCGATTGCCGACAATTTTCGGGTCGCCAGCATGCAACTTCCGGTCCACACGCTCGCTAGCATTGTTTATTGGACGATTGGCTGGTCAATTGGGTTTAAAAATCAATATAAAAATTTATAGCTAAAATTCTGTATTACCCGGAGTAGAATATCGATTTTTTATGAGTTTTTAAGGGCGATTATAGACTTGCTAACCCGGTGAATTCAAGTAAAATCATCGATATTTATCGTGCAATGAAAAACGTATATTACAAGTGATTTTCTCAGATTTTTAAGGTGATTCTATACTTATTAAAGTTACTCTATTTCACGGGCTAATTTAGTTTGCTGTTGTTCTCTGGATTTCTGACTTCACGAACCCTTTAAAAGTATAATGGTTTGCGTGCCTTGCGATTCTCTGCCGGAGAGAGGAAGAGAGAAGAGGAGAGAGAGAATGGCTAGAAAAAAGAAGCGAGGGGCGAAAGGGCCAGCCCGATGCGATGCCATGGCCCGAACTCAATCCAACCAGCCTTCAACCAACACAGACACACGCGCAGATACAAACTAACCCCCGAAATGATGCCCCACACACCCCCAGTCCAGCCCCACGATTTTTCCGTTTTACCCCAATTTACGATTGCCACACCATGCAGGGTTGTTCTAAACACTTTCACTCAAACGCTCGATCTCTGCTCTGAACTTTTCGTGTATTTTTGGGATTTTTGAATGGTTTTTGGATTCTAGCGTGAATTCATTCTATGCATTCGATTACGCCATATCAGTCGGCGCAAAAATACCAAATCGGTTCCGTAATGGTCTCTGTTAGTTTTTTTTTGCAAGGAGTATCTCGTTCTCTCTTTCTCTTTCTCTCGTTCTCTTGCGTTTTCTCTCCCAAGTTTCGAATTTTTTACTGTTTTCCTCATTTCCCGCGTCCAAAAGCTGGTTCTTGAGGTTAGATTATCGCGACATGGCTTCTCTCTCTCTCTCTCTCTCTCTCTCTCTCTCTCTCCCGCATCAATTTTTCCTGACAACCCGGGTGACCCTCCGTCGACCTTCCCAAAAAATATCGCGCTTTATTTCAAAAGCCAATGCGCACGTCTCGAGCGTTTCTCTCTCTCGCTCTCTCTCACTCGCTCGCTCGCTCTCTCTCTCTCTCTCTCTCTCTCTCTCTTTTCCAAAAGGCCATGCATTTGGATGGCCGTTCGCGGGCGTATCTTTTTCGTCGGGTCTCTAATGGATCCATGGGTGTCTTTCGGAATTTGCGCTTTTATTTTTATCGCATTTATCGTTAGTGGGTTTCTACGTATTCGCTTCATCCTAAAGAATCTCTGCTGGCTTGCCCGAGTTCTTGAGAAATGATCGAAAAATAGGGGTGAGTCATGTAACGTTTTCTCTCGTTCTCTCTAGCGCGCTCTCTCTCTCTCTCTCTCTCTCTCTCTCTCTCTCTCTCTCTTCATCTCTCACGCGCTCATTTCATCTCCACCGCCAAATGTTTTGCAGGTGGTGCCCCACAAGAGGCCCAGGCGTTCCTTGGGGCCCAGTGAGGGCCCAACATAGCTAGAGCCAGAGACGCAGAGTGGGCAATGCCAAGGCCAAGGGGAGGGTGAGGGTGAGGTGGATGGAGCGGCTGCCTCCTCCTGCTCGTTGTGCACAGTTGTTGTACTCTTAAGTCGACAGCTAACACTCCCTTCCCTATGCCTTCCTTTCGATTATCATCTATCTGTTTCTATGTCCTCTGTTCGTCTCTCTCTCTCTCTCTCTCTCTCTCTCTCTCTCTAAGTATGTCGCTGTGTCCATGAAAAACTGGGCCCGCAAACACCTCACCCTTGAGGAGGGTTTGGGACTCTCATTTATCACTGATGGCAGTCTCTCTCTCTCTAGAGTCGTTTCTGCCCCCTTAGGCTTAGCTTAGGCTTAGGCTTGGGCTTGGGTTTAGCCTGGGGCTTGGGCCTAGGCGTAGGCTTAGGTTTAGTCTTATACTTAACCCTTTCATTAAGTTATACCCTATTCGTGCTTGAATATTGGAAAACCCGCGGTCTTTTTCTGAATTTTGAAGTCAATAACTTTGCGCTTTTCGCTCCCTCAGTGCTTCTCCTGTTTCCGCTTCTTTTGTTCTTCTTGTTAATGAGTAGTAATTAGTTAGTAACAATATTTTGCAACTTCATCCAACCTGACTCATGTCGCTTGAGTCACCTTGTCGAAATCCTGGACCCATCCCTTCCGATATTTCATTAAAGGCACTCGGAAGGGATGTTCCTCTCTCTCTCTCTCTCTCTCTCTCTCTCTCTTCTCTCTCTCTCTCTCGCTTTCTCTCTCTCTCTCTTCTCTCTCTCTTTCTTTTCTCTCTCTCTCTCTTTCTCGCTCTATCGCTCTCTCTATCACTACTATGTTATAACCAAACATCACCGACGAAATCAAAGTCGGCAAAATGGATGTTCACCATCCAAACCTACAATGCTTATAATTCTCCCCATCGACACCAGACCTTCATTCCCCCTTCTCCTTTTTTGTCGGTCCTCACTAGCCGATTTGTTGGCCTG
>JBBGBA010000731.1:0-10830 GCA_038088335.1 Mesorhabditis sp. LJ9110
ACAGTCGGGGCAGTTCGAATACCCGAGCACCACTATTAATCCCCCCGACCCCCTGATCACTTTCCAGGCCAAGGGGCCCAACACTGGCCAGGTGGGATCTTTTTTAAAACCCTTAAATCACCCACTTTCTAGACGATTCAACCTCATCTAACAAAATTTTACACCCCTTTTTTTGCTCCTCAACCCCCCCGCCGATGTGAATCAGAAGAAAACCCGGGCAGGTGAGAAAAAGAAAAAAGATGTTTTACCATTTCAAAAAAATGACGTTAAAACTGGTTTATATTTGGGCTATGGATATTTCCAAAACCCATGTGGCCCAACCATCCCATGTACTATGGTGAGCAAGAGGGGGCCATTTAAAAAGACCCCCAAGTTTTAGGGGGGGCAGCTGGCGGCTACCCGGGAATGTTTATCAAAATTTGGGCCCCACGTTGATTGGTGTTTTTAAAAGGATCCCCCTGAAGGATTTTCAGCTATGCACCCTTCCCCCCTTGGCCTTTAATAAACAATGCGGGACTTTCCCCAAACCAACCCGTTGTTGCCTTTTTCGGATTCAGGCTGATTATCGTTTTTTTTTTAGATTCAACCCCAGATGTACCTCCCCCCGGGAGCAGATGGCGGGAGGCCCTCCGGAAGATTTTAGCAAGGAGTTTTAAAAACCCGGGGTTATTGGGAAGGAGGGGTTTTTGGTCGGCGAAGAAATGAACTGCCATCCCCCAAAATCCTCCCCATGTTAAAGTGTGCAGGGATGAACAAATAAAGAATTTAAATTTGTATACAGATAAATTTTTAAGGCTATCCCCCAAAACCCCTCCAAGGGGTACTTGGGGATTATCCAGTTGCAGAGGTAGACCGTTAGAACCCCCCCGCCTTTACCTTTTCCCGGTCCGTTTTTTTTGGGATCAACCCCAAAAAAAGCGTATGTGATTGACAATGTCCTTCGCTTCCCTGTTTTTTAAGGAAAAAATTTTTTCCCTTCCCAAGGAAAAAGTCCAAAAATTTAAAAAATTTTCCCCAAAGGGGGGGTGGGGCCCTCAAAACTTGGGGAAAAAAAACATAAAAAAAACCTTGGTCCAAAAAATTTATTTTTAAAATTTCAAATGAAAACCCCAAAGAAGAGGGCGGGGGTGGGGAAAGGCGTATTCCCAAAAAATTACGATTGGGGAAAATAAAGCGGGAAACACGATCGAAGACACTTTGCGAATAGAGCAAGGCCAAAACAATTTGGGGGGTTTTAACTAAAGGCCTTTCTGTTCCCGATTGCAATTTTACTAAAAATTTTCGTAAAAGGGCCTAATCACTTTACATCTGGATACGTGTGCCCCCAATGGATTATTCTCCCGAAAAAAGGCATGATTCAAAACCCCAGTTTTTTTCATAAAAGGGGAAAGGGAAATTTGGCGACATAGAGGGGGGATCTACGGGTGCAAAATTCGAATTTAATCGACCAAAAAGGTAAAGAACATAGGGTAACGAGCACAACAATAAGGCATCGGGACGGCCCCCTTTTTGAGAGAAAAAAAGAACGGGGGTTCCCCGGAAAATCGGTTTAAATTTTAAAACCCAAGGGATAGGGGTTTATTTCTTTTTTTCACCCCGAAGGAATTAAAACGGGAGAAAAAACATAAAGTTTGAACCTGGTTTCCCGTTCTGGCCGGGACCCTGTCGCTTATTTTGTTGTTGTTATTTTTTTTTGGGGGGGCAGGAAAGAGCCCTTTTGGGAGGCACCGCCGGCCACGACAGACGCGTCGATCCGGGGGGGGAGTTGAGCCTGAATCAAATAAGTTTGAATTTAACCCAAAAACAAAAACCCTAAAATGATTTTCGGGAGTTTTCTCCAGCTGTTCCGGGGGGACCACGAAGAAAACCCACCCCTCCAGCATTGATCGGGAGAGCGGTTTGGGGCAACGACGGCCTGCTTTTCCCCATCAAAAAACCAGGACAACCCTATTTTTTGAATTAAAAAGAAACGGGCGAGATTTTCCACCGACGCCGGAATCGTGGTCAGAGCTGATGATGCTGGAATGAGGGGTTGGAGGATCGGCGACGGCGAAGCCCCCCAAAATGGGGGAGAACGGGTCCCGGTGCGGGAACCCGGGGAAATAAAAAAATTTAAAAGTTACAAAAATCCGGGACCCCCTGCCAAAAATTGTTCAGCGCATCGAAAAGCTGGGGCATTCGCGTGAAAGAAGCGCCCGGGTGGTTCGGCTCGGCGAGGGGGCAAAGGCTTTTTGATCGCCAGCCACCGGCGTCACCACGTACGGGTCCACGGTTTAGCAGGGGTTTCAAAAAATTGCGGGAATAAAGAAGCTAACAATGAAAGGCTTCAAAGAATTTTTGAAAAATTAAAAGGGCAAGACGCAAAAAAAAACCCTTTTAAGGGGCTCTTGGTTTCCCGGGTCAGCTTTTCAGCATCTTGTTGGCTGCGTTTGGGGGCGTCCAAAAAAATCTTTCACGGTTGGCAAGGGCTTGCCGGATTTGGGGTCAAAAGTCGACCGGATCTCTTTTTCCCCCGGGTTGCATTCTTTTGTGAATGCGGCGAGGATTTGGGAAGATTCCGAACGAGTAATAACCCGCCAATGCGTAGATAAAACCTTGTCGGGGTCTTCAGCCACCAGCATCGCCGCCGCTTTATTTGCAGCGGGTGGGGGGGGTAGCCGTTGGGGGGCTGGCTGTTTTGGTTGGGTTTCATGGCGACGGGGGGCAGTTCCCTTTTTAAACAGCGATGAATTTTAATTTTAACAAACTTTGCGGGAAAAGGAAGGGGGTCTGGTGGTGGGGGAGGCGGTGTCCGCGGCGATTTTTTTGAGCGCGATTTCGCTTTGGGGCCCGGGCCCCAGGGAATTTTAAAATTCCCCCAAACCCAGCGGTTGGGGGCTAACCCAAAAAAAGGGGTTTTTTTTTTGGGGAAAATTTTTTTGGTTTTTCCCAAAAAATTTTTTTCCCCCGGGGAAAGGGCCCCCGGGGGGGAAAAGGGGGGATTGGGGGGGCCCCGGGGGGGGGGGGAAAAATTGGGCCCCCCCCTTTTAAAAAAAAAACCCCAAAAAAAAGTCCCCTTTTTTTTTTTAAAAAGGGGGGGGAAAAAAATTTTTTTTTTTTGGGGGGGGGGGAAAAAAAAACCCCCCCCCCCCCAAACCCCCCGGGGGGGGGCCCCCCCCCCCCAAAAAAACCCCCCGGGAAAAGGAAATTTTTTTAAAAAAAAAACCCCCCAAAAAACCTTTTTTTGCCTTTTCCCATAAATTTTAACCCCCGGGGGGGGGGAAAACCCCCCCCAAAAAAAAAAGGGGGGGGGGGGGAAAAAAAAAATTTTTTTTGGGGTTTTAAAATTTTAAAAAAAAAATTTTTTAAAAAGGAAAAAGGGGGGGGGGGGCCCCCGCCCCCAAGGGGGGGGGGGGCCTTTTTTGGGGGGGGGGGGGGGGAAAAAAAAAACCCCAAAAGGTTTTTTTTTTTAAAAAATTTTTTGGGGGGGGGTTTCCCCTTTTTTAAATTTTCCCCCCCTTTTTTCCCCTTTTTTTGGGGGGGCCGGGATTAAACCCAAAAAAAAAAACCCTTTTTTCCCTTTTTTTTCCCCCCAAAAAAAAAACCCCCGGGGCAAATTTTTTTTTTGAATTTTTTTAAAAGGGCCCCCGGGGGGCCCCCCCCCCCTTTTGGGGTTTTTTCCCCCCCCCTTTTTTTTTTCCCCCCCCCCAAAAAAAAAAAAAAAATTGGGGAAAAAGGGGGGGGAAAAAAATTAAAAAGGGGGTTTGGGGGCCCCCGGAAAACCCCCCAAAAACCCAAAAATTTTTTTTTTTTTAAAAAAAAACCGGGGGGAAAAAAAGGGGGCCCCCCCAAATTAAACCCCCCCCGGCCCCCCCAACCCCGGCCCCCTTTTTCCCCCCCAAAAATTTTTTTTTTTGGGCCCCAAAAAAAATTTTTTAAAAAAAAAAAAGGGGGGGGCCCCCCCAAATTTTTTTTTTTTTAAACCCCCTTTAAAAAAAAATCCCAAAAAGGAAAAAAAAGGGGGGGAACCCCCCCCTTTTTTTTCCCCCCAAAAAACCCGGTTTTTTTTTTTTGGGGGGGTTTTCCCTTTTTTTTTTTTTTTTTTCCCCTTTTTTTTTTTAAACCCCCCAGGAAAAAAAAAAATTTTTTTTTTTGGGGGGGGGGGTTTTTTTTTTTTTGGGAAAATCCTTTCCCCCCCCCAAAATTTTTTTGGGTTTCCCAAAATTTTTTAAAAAAATCCCCCCCCTTTTTTTTTTTAAAAAAAAAAAATTAAAAAATTTTTCCCCGGGGGCCCCCCGGGTTTTTCCCCCAAAAATTGGCCCCTTTTCCCCCCCCCCTTTTTTTTTGGGGTTTAAAAATTTTTTGGGGGAACCCTTTTGGGGGGCCCCGGGCCCAAAATTTGGGATTTTAAAATTTTTTTTTTGGGGGGTTTTTTTTTTGGGGGGGGCCCAAAAAAAACCTTTTAAAATTTTTTTAAAAAAAACCCCCCCCGGAAGGAAACCCCCTTTTAAAAAGGGGGGGGCCCCCCCCCCTTTTTTAAAATTTTTTTTTTTTTTTTTTTTTTTGGGCCCCGGGGGTTTTTTAAAAAACCCCTTTTTTAAAAAACCCCCAAAAAAAAATTTTTTGTTTTTTGGGGGGGGCCCCAGGGTCCTTTTTGGGGGGTTTTTTTGAATTTTAAAAATTTCCCCGGAACCCAAACCCCTTTTAAAAAACCCGGGGGGTTTTCCGCATTTTTGGGGGGCCCTTTGGGGTTTTTGGGGGGGGGGTTAAACCCTTTAAGGGGGGAATTAAAAATTTTTTTAAAAAGGGGGCCCCCAAAAAAAAAGGGGCCCCCTCTTAAAAAAACCCCCCAAAAAAACCCCCCCCCCGGGGGGAAAAAACCCCCGGGGGTTTTAAAACCAAACCCAAAAAAATTTTTTTTTTGGGGGGGGGAAAAAAAACCCCCCCCTTTTTCCCCCTTTCCAAATTTTTTTTTTCCCCCTTTTAAAAAAAGGGGGGGGTTTTTTTTTAAAAAACCCCCCCGGGGGGGGGGGGGGGAAAAAAAACCCCCCCCTTTTTAAATTCCCCTTTTTTTTTTTAAAGGGGGGGAAAATTTTTTTTCCCAATTTTCCCCCCCTTTTTCCTCCCCCAAAATTTTTTTTTTTTTCCAAATTTTTTTAAAAAAAAACCCCCCCCCTTTGGGGGAAAAAATTTTTTGGGCCGGAAAAATTTTTAAAAAATTTTTTTTTTTTCACCCTTTTTTTTTTAAAAAAAATTTAAAAAAAGGTTTTTTTGGGAAAACCCCCCCTTTGGGGTTTTTTTTTAAAAATTTTTTTTTCCCCCCCCCAAATTAAAATTTTTTCCCTTCCCCTTTTTTTAAAAAAATTTTTTAAAAAAAATTTTTTTCCCCCGGAAAACCCCCCCCCCCCCCCGGGGGAAAACCCCCCTCCCCCCAAAAAAAAATTTTTAAAAATTTTGGGGGTTTTTCCCCCCCCTTTTTCCCCCAAAAAACCCCCCGGGGGTTTAAATTTTTTCCCCAAAAGCAAAAGGGGGGTTTTTTTTCCCCTTTTTTTTTTTCCCCCCCCCCCCCGGGGAAAAAAGGAAAATTCCCCCTTCCCCAAAATTTCCTTTTTTTTTTAAAAAAGGGGGGGTTTTTTGGAAAAAAGGGTACGGTTTCCCCCCCGGGAAAAACCCCCCCCCCCAACCCCCAAAAAAAAAAAAATTTTTAAAAAATTTTAAAAAAATTTTTTCCCCCCTTAAAAAATTTCCGGGGGGGAAAAAAAAGGGGGGGGGCATTGGGAAAAAGGGCCCCCCCGGGGAAAAAATTAAAAAAACCCCCCCCCCAAAGGCCCTTTTAAAAAAAACCCCCTTCCTTTCCCCTTTCCCCCCCCCCCTTTTTTTTTTCCAAAAGGAAAAAAAAAATTTTTTTCCCCCCCCCAAAAAAGGGGGGGGTTTTTTTAAATTTTTGGGGGTTTTTTTTTTTATTTTGGGGAAAACTTTTTGGGGCCTTTTTTTTAAAAAAAATTTTTTTAAAAAAGGGGGAAAAAAAAAAACCCCGGGGGGGAAAATTTTACCCGGGGGCCCTTTTTCCCTTTCCCCCCCAGGGGAGGAAAAGGGGGGTTTGGGGTTTTTAAAAAAAAAACCCCCCCCCAAAAAAAGGGGTTTAAAAAAAAAAAAAATTTTTTAAAATTTTATTTTTTCCCCCAAAATTAAATTTTCCCCAAAAAAAATTTAAAAAAATTTTAAAAAAGGGGGGGTTTCCCCCTTTTTAAAAGGGGGGGGGGGGGTTTTTTAAGGGGGGGAAAAAAATTTTTTTTTAAAACCTTTTTCCCCCCCCCCCAAAAAATTTTTTAAACCCGGGTTCCCCGGGGGTTTAAAGAAGGGTTTTGGGAAAATTTTTGGGCCCAAAAAACCCCCCAAAAAAACCCCAAAAACCAAAAAAAAAAAACCCCTTTTTTTAAAAACCCCCCCGGTTTACAAAACCCAAAAAACCCCCCAAAAACCCCCCTTTTTGGGGGGAAAAAAAAAAAATTTTTTTTTTTTTGGGGGGGCCCCCCCAATAAAACATCCAGAATACGGTCGAATTTTTTGGAACGAAAACCGCCCTTTTCCCATTTTGCGATCTTTGGGTTTTTTCGTTCCCGGGAACTTCCCCTTTTTTCCCGAAACCTTAGGCCCCTTTTTTTAAAATTTATTACCTTTTTTTCCCAAAAAGAAAAAATTTTTGAGAGCAACCAAAGCCCAAAAAAAAAGAAAAAAATTTTAAAATTTTTTCGAAAAATTAAAAAGGGGCGTGGGGTGAAGGGGGGCCCCGGGGAAAAAAGCGGTCGACCCAAATTGAGGGGCGGAGGGCCCCCCTGGAAATTTTTCCAAATGACCCAATTTGTTAGGGCAAAAACACTTTTTGGATTTGCCGGAAAATTAAAATTTAAAAAACCCCTTTTTTTTCATTTTTGGTTTTTTTAAAAAAATTAAAAATTTTTTTAGAAGTCCCTCGACAAAAGGGGAAAAACAGAAGAGCCAAAAGGGGTTCCCCCCAAACAGACGGTCCCCATCGTTCACAGTAGAAAATAAACTTTTAAAAAAATTTTTTTTTAAAATTTTTCAGGGAAAAAAAAGTTTTTTTCTTTTGCGGACCGTGTCTTTTTGGGGGGGGCTCGGCCCCCACCCAAAAACAGAAGAACGCCCAAAAAAAGGTCCCCCGAAAGCCCCCCCCCACCAAAAATTTTTTCCGCCCAAAACCAAAAGAAAAGCCCAAACCACCAAAAAAACCTAAACCCCGCCCCACCCGCCAAAAAAAAAAAATTGGGGGAGAAACCAGAAAGGGAATTCCCCAAACCCCAAAAACCCCAATTTATTCCAAACCCGAAGGGGGGTGGGAAGGGGTTTAATTATGGGAAAAAGCGATTTGGTTGAAGAAAGCCCAATTTAAATTTTTGGGGGTTCTTGTTACAAATTCTCAAATATTTAATGGACGTGGCCCAAGGAAAGACGAAAGGTTTAAATTTTTTTTCAAAAGTGGAAAGGTCATTAAAATGAGAATCAAAGGGAAAGAAAAATACATAATAAAAATCAAAGAAAATGACGGCCCGTTTGAAAAGGACCGGGCCCAAACATCGGCCCAAAAGGAGAATGGGGACCTCCTCCCCGAAATTTTAAACCCAAAAAAAAGCAAACCGGCTCCCGGCCCCCCCGCTACTTTTTGGGTTTTCATTGGGGGCGACCCCGCAAGGATTATTAGCACTGCCGGAACTCGTCAGAATCTCGAACCGCCGCATTACCAAAAATAAGGTTGGAATTAATCCGAACCAACCCTTTATTTTTGGACTCCGGGTTTCCTTGCCAACCGTAGAAGACCTTTGAGCCTCCAACGCAGACGTGGAGAAGGTGTCCCGTAACAAGCACTCAAAGGATTCCTTGTTTGTTAACCTGAAAGGGGGGAAGCCACCAGCCAAATTGCAGCTTTTGATCTGTGAGGGTTTGGGGACGGGTGGCGCCGGGGCTGGCGAATAAAGCCTTTTCAACGCTCGGGAACAAAAATTCAGCGCTTTTCCTTCACGTACTGCCATTTTCAGCGCTGAACAAGTTTTTCAGCGGGACGAGTGAACCTTTTTTAAATTTTTTGTTCCGAGGTTCGGGACGGGACATTTTAATCGCAGCTCCCGTCGCCACCTCACGAGGCCCCCACAGCTCACAATGAAACGATTGGCTACAAACCCCCGGGTTTTTAGGAAATTTAAATCAAGCGGAAAATCCTTTGGGTTTTTTGGAAAACAGGCCGTTGCCAGCCCTCCCGTTAGCGAGGCCAAGGTCCTTCTAGTTCAAACTTCCGGTGGAGAAATCCCGGATCTCTTTTTCCCCCTTAAAAACCTTTTTTTTGGGCAGGGTTTAAGCCCGACGTATCGCCTCTGTTCCGGGGGGCTCCAGGCTCATTTGGGTCGCCCCGTTTTTATAAACCCAAAAAGGGGAGCGTGGGCCGGGAGGGCGCCGGTTAAATTTATGGCACGTTTGCTTAGCTAACAGCATGAAGAATAAAGAGAAAGCCCCAAACTTTCCGGAAGAGTTTTGTGGGGAGCCCCTGTCGTTTTCTACGGTTCCTTCCTCTTTTGGTGGCCCAGTTCCCATTTTTTAACCCCATTCGATCAAATGAATTTTGAAATTCTTGTAGATCCTCTTATTCCATTAAATTCCCCTTTATTTTATGAAAAACAGGGGAAGGGTTTCCTTTTTCGTCGGGATGCCGCCCCAACCTCGTGGTCGGCTGATGATGCTGGAATGAGAGGCTGCGTGACGGATCGGCGACGGCAAGCTGCCGCGAATGGGGAGAACGGTCCCGGTGGTTCGGGAACTAAAAAAAAAAATTCAAAAAGTCCAACCGTACCCTGCCAAACTTGTTCAGCGCATAAAAACTGGGAATGTCGTACGTGGAAAGCAGAAGCGCTCGCAAGCTGTTGCCCGGCTCGGCGAGCGTTGGAAAAATTTTTAGATCGCCACCCCGGGTCACCTTACAGGCTCCAACACCTCAGCGGGGACTGAAAAAAGTTGCGGTAATAAAGAAGCTAAAAATGAAAAGGTTTACAAAGCAATTTTCAAAAAGTTCAAAGGACAAGACGCAAAAATACCTTTGAGGTGCTTTTGTTATCCTGGATAAACCCAGCATTTTGTTGGCTGCGTTGGAGGGGTCCAAAAGAATCCTTTCACTTTTTGGCAAAGGGCTTGCCGGATGGCGTAAAAAGTCGACCGGATCTCCTTATTGCCACGCTTGCATTCTTGTGTGAATGCGGCGGGGGTTTTGGGGAAATTTCCCCGAACAGTATTACCCCCAAAGGAATAATAACCTTGTCGTGAGTCTCGCCCTCAGCATCGCCCCCGTTTTTTTTTTATTTGCAGCGGGTGGGGCGTGGTAGCCGTTGGTTTGGGCTGGCTGTTTTTTGGTTGAATTTCATGGCGACGGACGGAAAGGTTCTCTTTTTAGCTAAAAAACGATGAATTAAAAAGGTAACAAATTTTACGGGAAACGGAAGGAGTCTCGGTGGTGGTGGAGGCGGTGTCCCGGCCCTTCTTTTTTTGAGCGCGATTCTTCTGCTTCTTGGTGGCGGCCGGGGATTCCCATTCGTCAACCCGGCGGCCCCATTTTAAAATAGTAACTTTTAAAAATTCGTAGTTTTAGAATCAATACGTAAAAACTTTAAAAATTCAACCCGCACAAAGTTGGGAGGGTTTTTTCTCGACGTCCAGATCGAAGGTGAAGGGCCATCACGATCTGTTTTTGGCCGATCCCCGCAAACCCCCTTCACCTTGGCATTTTTTCGTTCATCTCCTTCTTGTCGACGGGTTTCCATCTTCTAAAGAAATAAAATTTTAATTTAGCGTTAAAACAGGGGGGAAAAGGGAAAATCCGGGCCCTCAAAAAAAAGAGGTTTTTCCCGGGGTCAACCCTTTGACATTATTTTCGATGTTCAAATACACAAAAAAAGTCGACTTTTTTTGCAGCACTAATCAAAGGGGTTTTGGGCTTTTTTTGAGTTGGCATACGCGACGCGTCCGCCACACTCTTAAGTTGAGTCCAGACGGGCAGGAAAACCACCCCGGCATTTTACCGGCCCCACGGAATTTTCCCCCCTCTCATTTTTTTTTTTCGCAGAGCCGAAATCTTTCAAATTTTCGATTTTAATTCCAGTTTTTTTTTTCTTTGGGCCCTTTCCGTTTAACCCCAATTTTTTATTTTCAGGGGAAAAAATGGGGTCAGCCGTGAAGCTCTCCTAGAAACCGTCACCACCCGGCCTCGCAAGAGAAAAGGGGGAAGTTCCCCAGACGATCGAGCCCAGATCGGGCCCCAAAAACTACGGGCCCCAAAAAGGGCAAGCGTTTCTCCGGTTCCATCAGGTAGCTTCGACCAGTATTACTGGTATGCCATTTATTTTTGGGAGGGGCTCTCACCCAGGGTCTGTAAATTTTGGGGGGCCCCAAAAAAAAAACGCGTGTTTTATTTTGTGGGCTGGGGGGTCGTCGTTTCCGGGGGTCATAGTTTTTTTTTGGGGAAGTAGTTTCCCCCCCCCCAGACCCCAAAATCTGCGTGCCGGGGATCAGCAGCATTGCGATGAGGGCCCAAAGCCGCCGGAACCCGTGCATGAACGCCGATGATCTGAAGAAGCTGAACAAGAACAAGAAGCTCATCAAGGCCAAGGGGTACAGCGCTTTCCTCGCCTCGGAGTCGCTCATCGCGATCCCCCCTCCGGACCCGGCTTGAATAAGGCCGGCAAATTCCCCCCCGTCGTTTCCCCCCGGAGACTCGTTGGCCGCCAAGGTTTAGGGGAAATCAAAAGGGCCCCCATCTTTCCCGATGGGAAAAAGGTAAAACATTTTTTCAAT
>JBBGBA010000546.1:0-10787 GCA_038088335.1 Mesorhabditis sp. LJ9110
TTTTTGGCCTAAATCTGATGTGCTCCTGAGCAACATCCGCCCGCTACATAAAAAGCCCACGCGCCGGCTAAAAAAAGCGTCTATATATAGAGATTCTCCAAAAAAAAAGACAGGCCACACGCAATCCCTTTCAGCCGATCCACACTTCAAAACAACTAGCCGAGGCGTGTGTGTCGGATGACGCAAAAAATGCGGCATTTTCTTTTTTAAAAAGTGCAAATTTTGCAGGGATTCAAAGTAGACTTGAACCGAAAAACTGGAATTGCTAAAAATTACTTGAAGCCAGGCCAGAACAGCTTTGAAAACACAAACTCGGGTCCACAAAAAAATCAGAGATTGACGGACCTGAATGACCTGTTTTTTAAGCAAAAAAATCATGATTCTTTAATTCAAAATTTTGGCCTGGCTCCAAATTACAGGGTGGCTGAAAAGTTCCCGCAATTTCTTCTAGCAGGTCGATAGACCGAAATTTCCTAAAATTTGGCTGAGGTAAGGCAACATAAACTTTATTTACTCCGTAATCAACAGATTACAACACAAAAATCCGCAAGAAATGTTCACGAATTCCACCAGCAGCTGAATAGAAGCGCGCAGGCAGCCATGGAAATTGCCGGCCATGGTCGCGCCCTCCCGGTTAGCAAGGAGGCGTCAATGTTTTGGCTATAGAATCGAGCCGGAACGGGCAAAATCATCGTAAACTTTTCAAAAACGGTTAATAGAGGAGACTTGGTCTTCCATTCCCGGTTTCCGAGAACTTTGATGATTTGATTAGGAATCTAGAGCCCCAGCAACCCTTAAACCGTTTTCGTTCAAAAAATGTAAAAATCGAAGTCACCGAGCATTAATATCAAGCCCTTAGGATCGTTTCAGAGCCATGAATTAAGCAATCTTTTAGTTAGAACGTTTTCACGCTTAAGCAAGACTGGACACCAGGTTTTCCGGACCGTTCAACTATCACCCTCTGGGGAAAGTTGCAATCGGGTTTTTGCGGCTTTGTTGTTTGGGCCTCCAACTCAGTGGATTCAATTTTTTTGATCTTTCGGTTTCGACCATATTGTAGCAAAAGAGCTCAGAAAAACGGTCCACTACAGTGAATCTCCTTAAAACAGCCCTGGAAAGTGCTAGGCCTCGGTTATTGTGGCAGAGGGCGCGACCATGGGAGACAGATTTTCAAGGTGTATGCGCATTTGTATCGAAGCGTCTGGGGGAAGCTGTGAAGATTTATTGTGGATTTTTGTTTTGCAATTTGTTCTTTACGTCTTAATTAAGTTATTAGTTACCATAAGTTCCCTACCTCATAAGAATTTTAGGAATTTCCAGTCCATTTAACAGTATCAAGAAATTGCGGGAACTTTTCAGCCACCCTGTATACCCGACAAAGAAATGCACCGGAAAACAGACGGGCGGGAATTTCGGGTTCTTTTGCGTTGGGGCCCTGGACCCTTTGAGGTGAGATTAAAGTATAAAAAAAGTTGTTATGACTGTCATAAATAACAGATTTTCCCACTCGTGGAGCGAAATTCGCATAATAGCCATTAAGGCGTAGAAGAGTCCTGTGGATCTCGAGTAAGTGGTATCTGAAAAGCTCATGGAAATTTTGAGAGGATTCAGAACAGCCAAAAATGTATAAAAATTGTATGAAAAACGTAGAGAGTTAACAATACAAAGATCCACAAGATCAATACTATCAGAAGCGGCAGTAAAAATGATTCTTGAAACAACTTTAAAATAAAGAAGTTGGGCCAGGAATAGGCAAAGTCTGAAAGCAGCAAAAAATAAAGCCGCAATTTGGCGTGTATCGTAGCTCCTTCCTACTTTTAAAGTTGTCTTAAGGATCTTTATAATTCTAAAGTATAGAGATAAGGTCAGTTTAAATATATAAATTTTTTAATATAATTACAGCGGAAAATTGTTTGCAAAATTTTGGCCCCTAGTCAAATGAAGATCGGTATGGACCTCAGCGATTTCCGGTCTACAGCCGTGAAAAATCGCTAGACAAGCCAGCTGAGTCACATTCCGGCCAATTTCCGGTCACGATCCAATTGATCGGTTCCTCATGGGTCTGGTGGGGGAGACAATAAGCTACGTAGTGACAGCGCCTCGAGACTGAGGGAGGATATGGCTTGGATGGGCCCTGGTTTGTTCGGCAGGGGGAGAAACATGTGTTTCTCGCTCTTTTTGGAGGGAGAGAGAGAGAGAGAGAGAGAGAGAGATGAGTGTTGTTGGTGGGGGGAGAATGAGATGGGCCATTCGATGGGTCCTTGTGCCCCCCGGCTCGGGCTCGTTTTGTGTCCTCATTGGAATGGCAGAAATGCGGAAAATGAGACCCATCTCCACAGGCCGTATCCACTGGAGGGGGTTCAATGAGGTCGGCGACCATCAACACCAGCGAAATCTTAGGTTTTTAGGGTTTTTAAAGGCCGAAGAAGGCATGGCTATGGATTTTGAAGAATACGGATTTCCTCTGGGTTCTGTGGGACCAACCGCGGCGACACGCAAGACCGCGACGCAACGCGCATGGAGGGCCGAGACGCAAGACGTAGCGGTTGACCGCGCCGCGGCACGCAGCGGGCAACCGCGACGCGACACGGGAGAGAACCGCACCTCCGCTTTTAAGGATGAATAATCAAATCAAATGAAACGTGCCGAAATCTAGCAAGGTATCGAATAAGGTTCTTTGAAGGTAGGCGTGTTATTGCTTTTTTGTGTCGTATATTAGATACGGAAATTGCCAACTTAAGCGGCGACAACAGCTACTGTAAAAATGGCTGATTTCCGACGCCCACCTCTTAGTTTCACTTGAAATACAAGAAAACAGTCAGGGGAAACAGGGCTAATATCCGATTGTGGGCTGATGCTGACTTCAGCGCCCTCACTCACGTCAGGATCATCTTGATTTCCTGACGGGAGCGAGAATGAAAAAAATGGAAAAGGGCAATGAAGTATGGGGTTTCCGAGAAACCGCACAAAGACAGGGATTGCAGTACAACGCAAAACGCAAAATGAGAGGCGTTAAGCTTAACCAAACGCACGTTTATCTACAATTGATCATGCCATGCATCAGGTGTTTTGAGGGCTGAATGGCTATTGTTGAGCGGCTTTTTCCCAGGGGTCCGTAGGATTTGAAACGCTGAATTAGTGGCTAAAAATATTCCTGACAGCTTACAGCTTACAGGCAAAATTAGTGCCTAAAATCCTGCAGCAAAAAACGCAACGCAAAAAATAGCAAAAGCTTAAAAACGTCCAACGACTGGCGCTGTAGACTGCGCTTTGAGGCTGCGTAAATTACATCCGAACGTCTGACGCATCGACGGCACGATTTAATCAAGGTGGCATGGATGTTTACAGGGAACTAGATGCGCTAGAATCGACGGTCAAAACTAGGTGTCGACAAGCACGGAAATATTTTTGGAGCGACTGTTAATAATTATTAAACGATTAGTAAAAAAATTGTGGCGCTTTCTAGTCAATGATTTGAGGTGAAAGTGGTGGTGGTGAAAACGCCTCGGTCAAGCCCAGAAAATGAACACTTAGAAACTAGATAACCCAATTTCGGAACACTATTGTGTTGGTGATGTGGCACGGAAGAGAAGAATATATTGTGTGAATAAAAGCCGGGTCTCCATTCGTTGCCATGGACTGGTTGTGGCAGTGTGTATATCTCTCTGCCTGAACACCACAAAATCCGATGCTTGGGATCCCGGAAAGTCCCTCCCCAACGCGTTTTTTGCTTACATATTTCTTGTTCTCTTCCCCTTCCATTCTATTCTAAACCACACAAACACACGGTACAGGGTGTTCCAAAAAAAAAGGTCCAAGTTTGTCCCCGAATAACTCGATAAGGAAACATATTTCACGGTGCGTTACCATGCCAGAATGCTTAAATATGTCAGGAATAGAGATTAAGACCAACTTGATTTTTTCGATTTTTGAGTACGCAACTGTACTTTTGACGTAGGTTACGACCGAAAATTGTGCGTTCTTGATTGGGTGGTGGGAAAATCCTGATTTTTGGCCCAAAAATAGTTGATATTTGTAGAAAGATAATAGCAAAGGCTTCGAATTTTTGAAGGTTTAGTTCTTTTTTTACAGGCAAAACAAATTTCCCAACTTTGCCTATTTTTACTTTTTAATTCGCAACTCGCTTCAAATACGCTGCCCATGGCTCTTCTTTTGCGGATGGTATCTCCGAATGATAATCTTTAGTACAATTCCAAATTTTACCTGATTCTATGGTATTTTAATATTGCTTGCTAAAACGTGCCCCAGAGGGATACTGTAGTTTTCGTTTTTCGCGTTTTTCTTTTTATTGTAAGCTGCGATTTCGCTTAAAATTTTATCATTGGTCAATAATAGTAAGGGGCAGCTATCGGCTAAATACCGCGAAGTTCTAGCCATACACTTTCCCAAAATATGCAAAAACCTTATTTTTGAATTTAGCCACGGAAATGTCTAAATATTTTGATGCATCGGACCAAAAACTACTATTATTTGTTTTCCTGAAAGATCTAAAGGTTTCTATGGTGAAAAGATCGAGAAAACGGCGATTTTAGGTTTTCTACAGTAACCCGCCTGGAGCGCTTTTTAGCATGCCAAGACAAAATTCCATAAAATGCCAATTTTTCCATTCTATAGTGTTCTATGGGTGATTGTAAGAGCATCTACAAAAAATTACTTGATTCCTGTGGTAAATAACAAAGTTATAAGGGAAAGCGGAAAACCCTCCACGGGGCCCGATTTTGGATCCGAGTTCCGGGGTCGAATATCGAATTTTTGAAAATGAAAAAGGCACCGGGGTTTGGTGGATATAATTAAAGCACGCATCGAACTGTGTATGAGAACAGAATTCTGGAATGATCTGGCTGAAGTTAATGGTTAATTTTGATTTAAAACCCGAAAATAACGTTTTTGAAAAGCCGACTTTGGGGAGCTCTTCTAAATTCGTTTGCCATGAAAAGTTTTTGTATTTGCATGGGTTCTAGTTGACTATCCAGGCTTGGTCTATGCCAGAAAAGTCGAGGCTACTAGAGCTTCGAGAATTTTTACGTCGCCTCGAATTCGGGTATATTTGCACTTTTCATGAATTTCTTTTGAGAGATTGGATGGCCCAATAAATTTGTAAAATTAATCTTAGAATGCGCCGGTTAAGCAGTATCAAATAAACTTATGATAATAATTCTAGCCGCGCAAATGACTTTTATAGACTGGCACAAAGGTCTGTGAAATAGCACGAACCAACCGTTTTGGAGGCGCTAAAAGACACCCTTCCAAAGAGGTACGGTAGCTAGAAATTGTCTACATGATAGATGGACCCCAGTACTACACAACAAGCAAAGCAAACACCGAAATTCTACCTGCAATTTTAGAAATATTTTTCCAAAGTTCAGTTTCGTGACCTCAAAAAATCCATGACCAGGGGGTCGTTGAAAAACTTGAAAATTTCATTAATCTAAAAAAAATCTTTGAAGTGTTTGTGCGATTGTACAGAGCTTTTAGGTATTCCAGAACAACCTATTTTGAGGCTTCCACCATAGGTTTTTGTAATATTCGAATTTTGCGAAATTTCTCCATATTAAATTTGAGCACGCTATAACTTGCCAACCAGACCTTCGAAAATTCTCAAAGTTCCGGATGTGCGTAGGGGCAGTCCTCAGGTACCTACACTGTAAAAATTGGAATTGTTCGACCACCAGCAATCCAAAAATGCAAACGAAGTTTTGCCGGAACGCACAGTTTTCGGGTGTCATTTGTATGGGTACGTCGCCAAAAATCGAAAAAATCAAGTTGAGTTATTTCCCTATTCCTGACATATTTAAGCATTCTGGCATGGTAACGCACCGTGAAATATGTTTCCTTCTCGAGTTATTCGGGGACAAACTTGGACCTTTTTTTTTGGAACACCCTGTAGTAAGGAAGTCCTGGTTTCTTAGCCAGTTGCATAAAAATGTTTTTAATAAGGTACTCTGTTTCTGGGCAACGGTATTTATTTTCTATTTTTCCTAATTAAAAAAAATTCCTTTTTTAAAAAATGGGATTCTGAGCCATTATTTTGCATTAAGTTTTTATGACGATTTTTAAGTGAAGCAAGCTGAAATTTAAATTAGAGTAGTTCATGGCGTTGGAAAAATGGTGAACTCTGTTTCGACAAAACGGGAAACAGAGCTCAACCCAAAACGAACGGCTTCTCAAAACTGCTGACAACTGCGAGAAAATGAGCTATTCCCACGGCTAAAACCTCCTGAAAGGAGTACTTTTGGGCCCCAAAAAACATATCGGTAAAAATGGGCAAAGCTATTAAAAATAATTTTTTGATAGAATATGGGAGACTCAGCTTTGAAATCTATAGAAAATGAAACTAACACATTGTTAAAGAGCCCAATTTAATAGAAATTTTAAATCTATAAAAATACAGACCAGCCAGGATCCATAACGTATTAAAAAAAGCTTAAGAAATTTACATGTTAAAACTTATATTTATGTTTTAGTAAATATTTGAGGTATTTTTATAAAAAAATGCCAATTTTCGGACCAGTTTTCTCAAAATACCACTCTACAAATTTGTGGAAATTCAGATTGTTCAAAAGCAAGAGTTCAAAAAATGCAACTCTTTAATATACGTAAACGCATGGAACGGGCCCTGCCACCGATTTCCGCTAATAATGGGGTGTTCAGGTATTTCCCGCGCCCCCAAACCTAATATCAATCTGCGCCCCGATGCGGGAAATGCCTCGAAATTGGGTAGGTGGTTTTCCGCCCCCGGGCCAGAAGCCGCAAAATCGAGAAGCTGCAGAAAAGCCGTCGCCGGGAAATCCGACCGGAAAATGGAATGGGGCACTCTGGATCTCTCTCGCTCTCTCGCTCTCGCTCTCTCTCTCTCTCTCTAGCTCTCTCCTTTCCCTCGCTCGCCACGCGGACAATCCCATAAAAAATGTTTCGGAGGGCCATCCACCCTCTCCTGGAGTATCTGTTGCCATTTGAGCCCTGCTTTTGGATATAAAAAACAAGAACCCATTGCAATAAATTTTCGGTAGTTTTTCCTTTTGAATAAAATGTTTCTACGTACTTTAAATTTGAGAACACTTCAGAAATGGACTGTTTTAGCCCTAAGAGGTTTTTAAAGGGGCTGGAAAGTGCGAAGTACTGCCTCTCCCATCGACTAGGTATCGACAGTTACGGTCCGCAACAAAAGACGCGCTCTAGTAGCTTTTGTAGCTTGACAACTACGAAATACACTAAGCGACGCCGTAAGCCTGTTTTTAATAGTGCAAGAAAAATCGAGCTGCCGCAAAAATACAGCTTTATGTGTGTAAATTGCAGTATTACGTAGCTGGCGGACCTAGGCCAGTAAAAAGTTAGATTTTTCAAATTCTAGGTGCCTTTAGGCTTTTTCTTCACCAGCTTCGATTAGAAACAAGAATAAAAAAATCGAATTGTCTAAACCAAAACGAAAAGAAGAATTGAAGCCCCGCTGGCCGAATTGAAGCCCCCCAGAAATTGAACGGCTTCTGATTCTAGTGACGGCCAAAAGAAGAGGGGAGAACGAAGGAATTCAAGGACAATGATGACGAAGGGCTTACAAGGAAAAGCTGGGAAAGAAAAGGGCAAAGGGTCAGCTGTTGTGCTCTCTTTCTACCACTGGCTGTTCCGATCCCTCTTTCGGGGGTCAATGGGCTCCCAGATTGGGATGAGAGGTCTGGAAGTCGTCGCGTGGCCCATTTGGGAGTCACGCCCGAGTTTTTGGCATGGACCAGAGTTGTAGTCACGCTTGAATTTGAACGAAGGTTTAAGAACCAGGATATATCGTCTTTGAGCCAATGGGAGTATAGTTTTTTCTGGGCACGTATCGTTAAAGGGACGGCAAAGCATGCTATGCTTTGCTTCATTTGAAAACTCCCAGACTAAGCCACGCCCGCGACACGCGCTGCGCGACGTAAAACCGCGACGCCCGACATGGATGCGCATTCAAAGCGCTATGGATTATGGTGTCCTTTCAGGTTGGCGAAACGGCGCGTGTGTTGTGTTGCGTGCGCAATGCGTACGCGTTGGGCGCGTATCCTGGAGTAAGCGAGAGCAAGAGAGAAAGAAATAGGGAGAGGGATCCAGAAGACAGAAAAAACCTAGTCAACCCCCGAAAACAAGGAACGAATTGCAAGAGTGATTCCAAAAGCCATTAGAGATGCTGGCCACTTGTTTTGTGTTTTGCTTGTAGAACACAACATAAAGTCGTAAGGGGATTCCACTAAAAGTCGAAGTCGTCGCCGCAGGGGGTCCTCGATGCGCCCCCGAATGGCCGTTCCCTGGATGCAAAAGATGCATAGAAGGGCAGAGAGAGCGAGAGAGAGAGAGAGAGAGAGAGAGAGAGAGAGAGAAACCGACGGCTGTTGGCAATGGCTGGTAGGGTGGATTGTGAACGCTAGAAAATGCATGTGTCGCGGTGGGCTGAAAAAGCGAGGACCGCCGCCACCCTCCACCCACAAAATATGGGAATTTTGGTGGTGTCTACAAGGGTGTCTGGAGGTTTTTTTATTGACTAAATTTAAGGCCTACATCTGAACAACTTTTTGAAGGCGTCATTTGGCGCAAAGGGTCGCGGGCGAGATCTAGCCCAGGCAAGTGGTCGATCCCTGCGCTTCACGATCCCTTAAAAATGCTAACTTTAGGCCAAAAATTAATGTCAAATATTATGAGTTTGAGTTTATATTGCTAAACGAATTGAACCAAAAATCGGTGGGAATAACCCGCCTAAATCCTGAATTCTACGACTTCGCAATGCCGCGCGAAACATTCCCGATCTCACTGCAGCAAGACGTCAGCAACCCCTGATTAAAAATTGAATTTTCTGAGCTGTTCCCAAAAATAGCGTATGGAGATCTGCGGATAGGGTAGGGATTGCTTCTATTGGATAGGCTATTTGTGAACCTCATAAGGTGCTTCCGATGCTCCCTTCTGCCCCTCAACGTGTTGCCCCCCACCCCTAACCCCGTCGATGGCATTCCATTAAGTCTGGCCGGGCCCTAAGGTGGTGCTCTATTTCGCAATCTCTATCGCTCTCTCTCCATGTCTCCCTCTCTCTCTCTCTCTCTCTCCTTCTCTCGCGTTAGAATTTACCAGACAAATCCCTTAAAGGTACACTAAAGTCTCGTTGGCTTGGTTACCGGCCGGTAACCGTCCGCGGGATAGCAAACAGGGTACGGTAGGGCTCACCGACAAACCGAACCGCCTCGCCTGGGGCAACGCTTTGGACCACAGGCCATGGGACAGACCGAAAGGGGGAGGGAGGCGATAAGAAGGCTGGGGCTGGCTTGGCAGAGGCCCAAATTTCATGCCCAACCGAACTTTTTGAACGAGATTTTGTGTCCTTTAACACATCGAAACAGATGGCAGCAGAGCGAGAGGAGGGGAAAGCGAGAACGACAGGGAGAGAGGGATAGCAGCAAAGAAGCGGCAAAAGCATCCAACGGCACCGTCTGATGGTGTTGTTTCGGAAGACAGAAAAATCAGGGTCAGAAAAGCTGGAGTTGTAGAACTTCCCGGTCCGGCTTAAAAGCGCCGTAAAAACGTAGAGAGTAGCACTTTCGAAAAGAACATTTACGATAGACTACTGCGTACGGTACAGGGTACGGTACCCGGTCTTTAGCTAGAATTCTTTAGAGCTAGATCACTTACTAAATGCAATTGAAAAAACTTAAATTACTAAATCCGCGTCTTTTTGAGTATCGCAAATCCGATTTTTTTCCGATGTTTTTGATAGTGGATACATGGAAAATACAAATGAAGAGAAAACTCGGTAAATGAATTCTTAAGAAACCCACTTCTAAAGAAACTTTGGCATTAAGCCAACCCAAAGCGGATCCAAATCCCAAGGCGGATCGAATCCCGGGCCCAGTGCCACGCGGATTTTACGCTGGGTTAGGCCACGAGCCGACGGGGTGGAAGATGAATTGTGTGTGCTGTCACTTGCCCCCTGGGCCATTTGTCAAAATTTCGTAGAAGTCGATGGGAGTGCGGGATGGAGGAGTGGATGGGGGAGTGACACGTACAAAATGTGACAAATCGTGGATAGTTTTGGATAAAAACAAGAAAAACACATCTATAGATTAGAAACCCCCGTTTTGCCTTTCACGCTCCTCTAAAATCACATTTTTGTTGATTTTGGACAGGCTAGCAGGGATTATTGGGGCAAAACCTGTTTTGCTGAAAGATTCAGCAAAAAGAGACTAGCAGAGAAGAATTCAAAAACTGCAAGTAGGCGGACTAGCAGTGATTTTTTAGGAAGCCAAGAGCGAATGAAGTCATGGCTCAACTAGCAGGGATTCTTTAAGAAAATGAGGTATTTTGAGCAGCAAATAGCAATATAAAATTAAGGACTATCTGGCGATGATCTTTGGGGAAGTTTTTGAGAAAGAAGGAGAGAGTTGGAGAGTTGATGAGAGAAGGAGAGAAAGAGAGAGGGAGCGGGAGAAAGAGAGAAAGCGTCAGGAAAAAGCGTGAAAAATAAAGAGATCGACAAAATCGACCTGGCAGACTAGCAGTGATTATTTTGGAATCCAAAATCCGGTTTAAGAAATTTGAAAGCTGTAATATCCGCCTTTCAAAGACTTTTGGAGGTCAAGGAGGATAATGGTAAATGGGGTCCCATTTTGTGCAGTGATGGGCTCTCTGTCTGTCTGTCAGTCTGTTTGTCTCTCTGTCTATCTCTTTTTCTGCTCCTCTTCTTTTCATGGATGGGCCCGGGCAATAAATCTCTCGTGTGTTGATTGATTCACAGCTTTCCGCTCTGTCCCCCC
>JBBGBA010000065.1:0-280686 GCA_038088335.1 Mesorhabditis sp. LJ9110
GGGTGGATCAATGTAACTGGCCAGATTAGGTATTTATGGCAATACCGTATTTGGATGTAGGGGCTTATGCAAATCAATCCGGAAAGCTTTAAGTTGGTCTTTAGGGGCAATGGAGGAAGCGGAAAAATTTATTAGCATAAAAATGACATCGAAAATCTCGAAGAAAAAAGAAACTTGCCTACATGCGACCTAAACACACTTTCTCTTTCTCCCTCTCTGTCTCTCTCTTTCTCTCACTCTCCCTCGCTATTTTTCTGCCTCTCTCTCTCTCTCTCTCTCTCTCTCTCTCTCTCTCTCTTAATCTCTCCTCACTCTCTCTCTCCCTCCCTCCCTCTCCGCGTCTTTCTCTCTCTATCTCTCTCTCTCTCTCTCTCTGTGTGTCTCTATCTCTCTTTATCTCTCTCCTCACTCTCTCTGCCCTTCTTCCTTTCGCAAGCTCCCGCAGAGAACTGAAGAAGTTTCTGTATTTTGGATTCAGAGGGCTCCGAATTACCGCATCCGAGGCATGCTAGCAGAAACCATGAATTTTCCAAATTGGGCCCCAATTTCCCAAGCGACCACCGCAAGTTGACCCTGCTTAATTTCAGGATATCGCCACACTGTGAGAAATTGGCCATATGCCTGGAGGAACAGCCGAGACTCCAAACTAGAGCAAGAGCTAAAGAGTGAGAAAGAGTGAGAGAGAGACAGAGAGACAGAGAGAGAAAACAAGGAAGAACACCAGGCCAGAGAGGGAGCAAGAGCTTCGAAAGGAACAAGAGACTAGGGGAATACCCCAAGGAAAAGGCCCAAAAGCCTAAAAGAGGCCCTGGGACGTCTTTTCTTTAGTTCTGAGTCCTCTCTCTCTCTCTCTCTCTCTCTCTCTCTCTCTTTTCAGTCCAGTTCATGTGTGTGGTGGGGCCCGCCGTGGGCCCCATCGGCTTGGGGCCCAGTCGTCGTGTCTCGTTCCCCTCCCCTCTCCCTTCTTCTCCCCGGGCTTCTCCTCCTCCTCCTGCCCCCCGGCGGTGGGAGCCCCATTTTGCTTTTCTCTGCCTTTACTACAACCCCCCCGGGCTTCACGTATGCGCATTCGATTGTTTCCGCGGTTCCAGAATTCGGCTAATTTGCTAAATTATTGTTTTGAAAAGGCAATTTGCCCGGCTATGCGGTTTCCAATCAATTTTCACTTTCGATTTTTTGGCAAAAACTCCTGGAAAACGGGCTTGAAGAATTCCTACCAGCTGCATTTTCAAGAAGTTGGAGCATTTTGAGACCAAAAGTGTGTTTTCTGAGCTCTGCAAAAATTTACTGTGAAAAGTCGCCGAGAGACATTCACACGCAAAGTAGATCACCTGGAGTTTTGTAGGAATTTCACGTCTTTCTGTAATGTAATTCCTATGTATGTATCGGAGCGTGAGATTCCATGTCCCCGTAGGAGTTAGTCTTATTAGTCTTAGTACAAACATTTGTTTCGCTTTTAGAGCGCCTACTTCGGCCACTGCTAAAATATCGTTGCATAGCGCGTATTGACTTGAAATCCGCTCGAGTCGATGAAGCGCATTCCGTGATTTCTGTATTTCTATTCAAACGTATTTCTCGCGGCTAGTAACTTGAATTCACAGTGAATACCTCATTCTAGTGTCGATGGCTTACATACAGGCCCGTAGCTGAACCGAAATTTCGGGGGGCCCAAAAATTTTGGCGACCTCCCCGGTCGCCACTTTTAAAACTTCCGAAAATCGCGTCAATAACAGCGCCGCAGGCAAAAAAATAGCAAAAAAGGGTTCGCTACACTCAAATTTGTGTGAAAACGCGGCAGAAAACGCGCCACAGGCGAGAATTTTTTATATACAATTGATTCACCAATGAAAAACCAGCGCCGCAGGCAAAAAATTTTGAAAAAATAGGCTTCACATACGTAAAAACTGTTTGAAAAACAGTAATAAACAGCGCCGCAGGCAGAAAGGCACAGGGCTGGCCCCCCTCCTACGGGCCTGCTTACATACCTTTCAAAGGTTCTGCAAGAATTTAAAGTAACATAGCGCCAGTATCTAAACAGAAGTATTGATAGAAACACATCTGCGTTTTTTGTGGTTTTATTGGCAGTATGTGCCATAATTACGGGGCTGCACTGAATTTTAAGCCACCTTTACCTATCCACTTCGAATTGTAAATTGACGCGCCTAGATTTCTGTTAGGTTTCTGCAATCTGCGAGCTTCATCACTGACTTTGCATCCCCTTTTCCGATATACACCTTTTGTCCTTCCCGGTGGGACCCCGGTGGGCCCGTGGGCGTCCGGCCGGACCCATGGATTGGGGGCCCTAATGTGGCTGGCGGACACCACCCACCCGTCCTCCCTCCTACCAGCCGCACCCAGCCCCCGGGCGGGAGAATATCTTATTTTCTCGCCTTTCCGGCGGCAGAAGCGGATCTTGGGGGCCCAGGAGGCTATAGGACGCCTCCCAAAATCCCAGGAAATTTTTTGAAATTCTGAGTAGCATTTTTGCAGTATCCTATCAAATTTTAAACATTTTGTGGTTGTAATTCTCATCAAATTACTTAAAATTTGCATATTTTTATTGTTCTCCTTTTTTAAAGTTAAATTCTTAAGGGTTTTCGGAGAATTTTGTAACATTTCCGGAAATTGCGGTAACTGGCAGCGTTTTTATTAATTTCTGGTCTCATTTTTGCCATTTTTCACACCATTTTTCATGTTTTTTTTTTAAATTCTTGCAACTTCACAAGCCTTTTTCAGCTTCTCGAGCGCCGCGGCCGGATGCGGCCGCCAGATCTGTGGCGGTTATGGCTCAAACTAGCGGCCCTGCTGACGTACGGGGCGACGCTCGACAAAACGAAGTACGTAGATCCATTTTACGCCTGTTTATACAACTTTTTAACGGAATTTCACATTAGAACCACGATAATGCCTTAAATTTCATTTTAGTATCGAAGACTGCGCAACGGTTCTCGGCGAAAACCTGCTCGAGACGTTCAACCGAGCCACGAGATCGCAGCATATCCCGGAGGTATGATTTAATATTTTAAATAATCTTAAATCGAGTCGATTGATATGTATTATAAATTTTTCATTTTTTTATTTTTCAAAGTTTCATTTCAAATCATCTTTTTTTAGTACTACGACGGTTACGTCGAGGTCGAGCAGTACGACCCGCGGATAGAGCTCAAAAAGGCGAAACAGCACATCGAAAAATATTTGGCGAGGAGGGCAAAATTTGCATATGTGAGTGGTGTGATTTTCTCCGTCACTTTCTCTCTCTCTCTCTCTCTCTCTCTCTCTCTCTCTCTTTCTCTCTCTCTCTAAAGTACATTTTCAGGATGCGAAACTGTCCCTCGAAGCACGACCCCTCCTCGAGGGCACCGATCTTGAGGTAGGCAAGCTAGCGGGGATTTTTGGGGAAATCAAGAAATTTTTGACTCCAAAATACCTCTAAAAAAATTTTGTGGTCCATAAGTGTCACGATCCCTTTAAAATATAAAATTATTTCCATCTAATTTTTTCAGGTCAACAACCCGGACTCGAAAAACTTTATCCGGTATATGAGCGCCAAGTCGGGCGGGGATGGTGGAATTCTCTATCGTCATGACCACAGCTTTAACAACAGGATCAGCTTAAACGCGACGAGGTGAAGAATTCTAGTTTTTTGTATGTTTATGTTTTTTAGGAACTTTACGATGCACGCCAACGCGAATTTCTACTTCCTCAGCACGTCTTCAATAGCCTCGGCAGTTCATATCCCGACGCCGATCTATGATCGAGGTAAGCAGATGCTAAATAGTATTTAAAAGGAATTGGGGACCTAGAATTATTTAACTAGCGCATTTCCGAGATATTTTTTTTAAAAAGTCGTTTTTCCAAACTCACATTTTAAAAAGTCGCTTCTGGCTACCAATAGAAAATAGGAAAAAGGTTTTGAAAAGAATTTTTCAAAATTCTGGTTTTCGACAAGTAATTTTTTGAAAATTCGGGTGTTGGATCAATGGCCTATTTGAATACTTGCATAATTTTATTGGATTTTTTTATATTTTTGCCTAGAAATTTTCCTCAAGAATCTTTGCCAGCTTCTCAGCATCTTTCTTAAAGCAAAATTGCCAACAATATATGCATTTTGCCTATTTTTAGCTTCGAAAGGCAAAACCATCCTCAAGGTGCCATGCTAGCTTGCCCGAGTTGGGATCTAAATCTCACGCATTAATGAAAACTTGAGATGTGTCTTGTTTTCCAGACCCTGAACTCCTCAACAAGATCCACTGGTCCGACATCGATCAGGTGTACCGCAGCAATCGGGATGGAACCCGAGACTTGGCCTTCCAGCTCTTCTGCTCCGAATCTGGGTTTATGCGATATTTTCCGGGTTGGTGCTTTATTTCCACGTCTCCAGGTAGTTTCTAAAATATCCAAAATCATTCAAAACACGTCAATTTCCTATTTCTTTAGCAGCTCCCTGGTACTGGGATCACGAGACCGATCGTGACGTCTTGGACTTGTTCGACTGCCGGAACAGTGAATGGTAGTTTTTAGTGTTTTGTAAGGAATTTTTTTGTTAAGGTACATAAACGGTGCGACTTGCTCAAAAAATGTGCTCATTATGCTCGACATGAGCGGCTCGATGCTGGGACAACGGTATGTTTTTCTCGTTTTTTTTAACTTTTTGAGCCTCAACCTTAATGTTATTAACTATCTATTTGAGGTATGAAATTGCGAAACAAACGACGGAAGCCATCCTGGAAACGTTGTCCCACAATGATTACTTCAATATTTTGCCGGTAAGTCGGAAATATCAATTTTTCTCTAGCTCAGCTTTGAATACGAGTTTTTGTGGTTTGTAGCAGAGCAAGTACAATTTTTGAGTCAACGGATGTATTCCCCATAGCCTACTATCAAATTGGCAAAAAAAGCAAAAAGTTCCAAACGCAAAATGATCTCGGGCGGGATCGAACCGCCGACCTTCTGTGTGTTAGACAGATGTGATAACCACTACACCACGAGACCGATGGGTGCGGGTCGCGGGGAGGGGCCTATACCAAAAGGGCGGCAGCGGGGGGAGCGCAGATTGACAGGGCAGATAAAGGGCATGGCAACCGAATTAGGTCGTGAAACTTTCCGGAAAATTAAAAAAATCAATTTAAACCAAGTGAAATACAATAATAATTGCAAATTCCGGAAAATCGGCGTTTAGAGCTGTTAATACATTAGCAACTGGATTGCCCTGACAGCTTATATTTTAAGAATTTAAAGTATTTTCAGTTTGCTGCAAACCCTCAATTCTTGGATGAAGAATGCTCGAAACAGCACCCCATGCTACAAGCGACGATGAGGAATAAAAAGTACTTTTTCCAAAGACGATTTTGATCTGAGATTTAAAGAGTTTGTATCTAAAAGAATCTAAATTCGTTTTTAATTTGTTGAGAAAGAACAACAGATTATGGTATTTTTAAACGTTTTCTCGGTTCTAAAATGCCTTTAGATACCTCCGCGCACTAATGAACAACATCACCTCCGAGGGAAAAGCCGAATACGATGCGGCCATCGAAAAAGCGTTCGCCACGCTGAAAGGGGTATTTTCATTTGAAAATTCAGAGTCTGTAGTCTACCCGTATATATTTAGCAACGAAAAAAACAAGAATCACGGCTTTCTGTCAATGGTCCAACGATTACTGTAGCTTACGCGTTGCATCTAGCTTGCCAGCCGCAAAAACCCTTTGTTTGGTTCAATGTTGCTTACAAGATGCTTAAGCCGCTTCAAAATGCTTCAAATCTATGTTGCTAAAATTGTCCCGTGTCGCTTTGTCCAAGCTTTGCGTCCGAAATGCAAAATTGTCGGGAGTGGCTAATCAAAGAAAATTAATTAACTAAATTTTTAACAGATTTTTTATGTGAAAAACATTAATTATCTCGTTGATTGATTCTAGTGTAACTCTAAATATTAAAACTGCGAGTATTACTTACCTTTTGATAAAAATAAACTAAATGACTCAGAAATCCTTAAAATTTCTAATTTTTGCGCTAATATGACGAATTCGAGCGTTCACGTTAGCACCATCAAACACGACTAAAAATTCCGAGCCTAATGATACCCATAACGTAATTTTTGTCTCACAAAGTTAACTAGCGCTCCATAGCGCAGCCGGTAAGATTCCGGACTGACGCTCAAACGACCCGGGTTCGAGTCCCGACCCCCAAATCAAATCGCCACGGCCCCGCTTTCAGCTTCCCAGAGATATTGAGTGGATGCACAAGGACGAGGTCGAGCAGAGCGGCCGGAACTTCACCCTCGAAGGCAAGCACACCATCGAGTTCCCCGAGCGTCTCCTGATCGTCACCGACGAGTACATGAAGGCTGTGGGTGGCTGTTGGCCCCGCGCTTGGCTAAAGCGTATTTTTGGTTGCAATTTTGGGTTTTGGCTTCTGAATTTCCGATGGCGTATCGTGGTCCCGTGACGAAACTCTTTGCTTTTGGGGAGGTTTTGGAGCTGTTTTGGGGATTTGGGAGGTACGTTAGTTGAAAGGTATCGTTTAACAATACAAACAACGTTTTAAAAATTGAAGGTATAAACCCTTAGACTTCGGCTTCGCTACGGCTTAGGCTTTAGCTTAGCCTTGGCTTTGGCTTTGGTTTATCCTTAGGCTTAGGCTTAGCTTAGGCTTGGCTTAGGCTGAGCTTAGGCTTGGCATAGTCTTGGCTTAGATTTAGACTTCGGCTTAGGCATAGGCTTGGGCATTTTAGTATGTTAATGAAATTTGAATTCGATACCTTCTACCGTATACCCCTAAAATGCACCCAGCTCCTCCCCGCGCGCTCGCACGGCTTCTCCGCTTACTGTAAGAAAAATCAATGCCCGGATGCTCCGACGAACTACCGTAATCTCCTCCTGCCACTCCTCCAACTCGACGCGCCCTAATTTGCATGTGGCAAGGCTTGCATGAACTTTTGTAGCTTCTCAATGTGTACCTTCCCTATTATTTTAATTCAACTACAAGTATAAACTAGTAACCTTTGTTTCTTCCCCTTAGTATGTACCCTGTCCCTATAAAAGTGTCGTTTTGTGTTTTAAAATTGCATTTTTATTTTTTATTGAGAGAAAATTAGTGAATTGAAGGAATGAAGAAAGCGGAATCCAGCAAAAAAAAGCCCAGAAAAATCCAAAAATAGGTCAATTCGATTTTTTGAAGGATAAAAAGCCTTGTGCTACGGAAATTCAAAATTCTCGATTTTTTAACGTTTTTTACAAAATTTTGCTTTTGAAATGGATCGCCTTCTCCATTCGCGACGCTCCTACAAATTTCAAAAATTTTACCAAAATTTTCTGGACCAACTAGGGTTTTGTAGCTGGGCAACACCGAGGGGATCACTTCGGAATATGGATGTGAAAGTGTGTTAGCGCTAATCACCGACGGGGCGCCAGAAGATTACCACGAGATCTTCCAGCGCTACAATCCGAAGGGAGAGGTGAGTTGTCTCTCTCGCTCTCTCTCTCTCACTCTCTCGCTCTCTCTCGCACTCTGTATCTCGCTCTCTATCTCTCTCTGTCTCTCGCGCTCTCTCTCTCACTTCCTCAAATAAAGCAATCGTTTTCTTCAGATCCGCGTCTTCACCTTCCTGATTGGCGAGGAAGCCATCGACTTCGAGCAGGTCAGGAATATGGCCTGCCAGAATCGCGGCTACATGGTCCACATCCAGAATATGGCCGACGTTGAGGAGAAGATCCAGGTATCGGATTTTAATGGCCATGTTGCGATCTTCTAACGCTTTTCTAAAACGAAGTCGCTGATGATAGCAGATCGCAAGGAAGAATTCCGATTTCAGAACTACATTCGCGTTATGAGCCGGCCACTGGGCGCCCACGACAAGGACATCGACGAGAAAAGCCAAGTTTGGAGCGGGGTTTATCGAGAGAGATTGGTGTGTTATAAGACATCGTCCTTTACCCTCTCCCGCGCCCGCTTTTTTCTCTATCTCTCGCTTTCTCTTTCCTGCTCAATCTCTCTTGCTCTTTTTCTCTATCTCTCTCTCTATCTCTCTCTTTCTCGCTCTCTCACTGATTCAGTCCAAGGTCCCTTATTTTTATCATGCTCTTGTTCTCTCGCTGAATCGCTCAAGCTCCCTCCAATCTAACTACAACCTTGCCATACCTTAGGCGTTCTCGCTCTCTCTCCTTCTCTCTCTCTCTCTCTCTCTCTCTCTCTCTCTCTCTCTCGCTCACTCTCGCTCTCTCCCGATCCCTACCTCTTTCTTTCGCTCCCTATTTCATCTCTCTCCCTCCCCTCTCCTCTGCCTCATGCCCGCTACTTGGACTTGAGAAAGTTTTACAAACCCTAAGCCATATTGTTTAGTATCTACCGCGCCGCGAACGCTTCGCCGACCCGGCGCCGCTCACCAACCAGTCGGTAAGTGCCAAATTCCAGCGTTTCCGTATATTCCCCCTCACCTGAAGAACCAGGCGAAAAACCAAAAGGCCAGCCGGGCCTCGTGGGTAAGCGTGGCACACCAATTACAGTATACCACAGTCCGGAATGGGTTTTATCTGAATTTGATTTTGCCGATATCACCAAGCGAAAAATCATGTCTGCGCTGCAAAGTGGCTTGTTTTATGTGGTGGTCGAAATTTCGATCATAAGGGAAATCAAAACACGTCGAATTGGCCGGCCGGCTACCTCTGTGGCATGTGCAAATTTGTGAAAAAGCAATGCAAAATGGGTCCCGGAACGAAGCATGTGATTTATGGCTTTTATGAGTTGCGCAGTGGACATGCAAATGGGGGCCCTTTGTGGACTTACGCAGCTTAGAAAATTGATAACATATCTAGAATCCATGATTTAATTTTTGAGAGATTTCAAGGACCAAAATTTATCTAAATTTTATCATTTTCTCTAAATTTTTTTTTGCAACCCTTGAGTAAATTTCGCTTGGAAATTCCGTTCAATTGCATTCGAAAATCTTAATCTTAGCAAATGTTCCATTTCTTTTTCGCATAAATACGTTATTTTGGTTTGTTTAAAGTATTCATTTATATATTTTTATTGCATTCAGGAAAATGAACAAATTTGAAAACAACACGATTTTTTTCGACGAGCAGCGACTGTCTCAAAACATTTTTTCTTTAATTTGCTGTAATTGTAAATTTTATCTAAAATAGGTTGTACATGAGAGAAAATTTCCAACTCTGAAAAATCTAGGGTTTTATCCAAACCTAATCACCCCCTTTTGGTTTGCCCAAATGAACCGAATGGCGGCAAAGAGGAAGATTCACATGAAGAAAGCTGAAGCTCGGAGTCGGATGTTTGTCACTACAGTGTCATATCCGGTGCTCCTCAACAAGACCTTTATGGGCGTTGCGGCTGTCAATATCCCGTTGACTGAACTTGGCCAACTTGCTCATCCTACTGAGGTAAGTGGAGAGAAAGTGACATAGAGCGAGAGGGAGAGAGAGAGCGAGTGAGAGAGACGGAGAGAGAGAGCGAGAGAGAGTGGGAGAGAGATAGAGAGAAGAGATCAAATCTTTTTCATCTTCAGATTGGCGGGAACAGCTACTACTTCATGCTCGATTACAACGGCTTCATCATGTTCCATCCGCAGCTGAGACCAATTGTAGGTTTTAGCGAGAGGGAGAGAGTGAGAGAGGGAGAGAGGGAGAGACGAAATGAGAAAGCGCACCCTCTATGCAAATTTTAGGACATGCGCACCAAGCTCCACAAGCAAAACTACAACAACATGGAGCTGCTCGAGCTGGAGGTCGGCCAGAACGGGATGGTGAGTAACTTCTGATTGTTTAAAGTATATAATCCCTTATGTCTAATACAAGTTAACAGCTTTAATCAACCAAAAAGTTGATGAATCATTTTTCGCGCTCAAAACGCTCTCAAAAAAGTGTGGCCTATATGTTTTCTCACCTCAATTTTTCCGCCGCGCTACAGTTTACTAAAAGACCCCGGAAGGACGAGGTTTGGCTTCCTGCGAGTGTCATTTAATAACCACTTTATAATGGGTGTAAAATAACAAAATTGCTGTGAAATCAACTCAAGCTAATCTTTTTTTTTATTTAATGCTATCCCTAATATCTAAATGTTTTGCACTAAAAAGCGGGGCAACGCGGGGATATTCTTTTTGGCAGATTTCATTCAGCGTAGTATTCGCTCGGCCAAGTCAGGCATTTTCCTGGCGTAATCGAACGTCCACCTTCGACGCAAATTTACTGAATTGAATGCCCTTTGATTAAAGGGATACGGGAGTTTTCTTTCTAAGAATTCAACTTGTAAAATAAATGGAGAAAATGTTTATAATTCATTTTCATTATTCCTAAACGCAAAGCGTCCAGAATTTTTACGAAAATACAAAAATACCGCTTTTCGAAAAGATGGTCGAATTTGACCAATTTAATTTTAGATATTTTATAGCTTAAGAATGGATTCTCCAATTCAAACCTAAATTAAACTTGCGAAAATAACTGGAGATTACGTACCGTTATGTTACTAGAAATTTCCGGTAGGATACAAACGATTCGGGTTCATCCTACTAGGGAAATAGATTCTCCTTCCGATAAGTTACCTTTCTGATGCCAATTTGATATGGTTCATCCTTAACCCTCTAATGTATGAGACTTTGTTATTGGACAACTCCTAAAAACCAGTCATTCTGAAGGCGTTCGACTTTCACGAGACACGCCCCAACCACCCGACGCACCACGAGCCCCGCGGCCATTGCCATGAGGGCAGTACGTATGCGGACTGTGTACGCCAGTTCAGACACCATGTGAGGGAATATCTGTCGGAGACTGTAGAACGTGCCCAGCACCGTCACGGAATGGCCATCGTAGCGTCGTGTGCTGCTCTATATTCTGTTGCTTCGTGGCTGCCTCGAATGAGGCGGCTGTTTGGCTGTCTGTACGTGTGCCTGTAAATCACGCGCAGTACTGTAATGCTGTCGCTTTCCGGATTTGAGTTGCTGCATTGCTTCAAGGCGCCGATTGATGCAAAAAAATAGAGTAGATACGTCACAACCAAATTTTTATGATCTTTAAATTTAATGACTGGAATATACAATCCAGGATAAAAAGGGCCGAGAACGACGGGAGAAGCGGGAGAGAGCGAGAGAGACAGAGAGAGAGAGGAGAGAGAGAGAGAGAGAGGGAGAGAGGGAGAGTGAGAGAGATCGCGAAAGAGAGAGAGAGTGAGAAAGAAAGAGAGTGAGAGAGGGAGAGAGAGAGAGGGAGAGTGAGAGAGATCGAGAAAGAGAGAGAGCGAGAGTGAGAGAGCGAGAGAGAGAGGGGATAAACCACCTGTTTAGCTTCCGCTTCCATACTTAAGCCTGAAAAGCATTTTCGCGTGACATGACTTCAGCTTTCTTAACTTTGCTATAATTTCAGTAGTACCATTTTCAGTTTTTCATTGCCTGGCTATTGTGCCGGTACATCTATCGTGTGCTTATTTCCTAGAATTGATTTATCGCTGATAACTTCTCGATTCCAGATGCACAACGTCGTCCTGAACTGCGACAACTCCAAGCCGCCAACGCTGGACGTGCTCTTTGCTTCGGATATGGTGGTAAGTAGACAGATCCGACGCGAGAGAGAGAGCGAGAAAGAGAGAAAGAGGAGAGAGAGTGAGAGAAAGGGAGAGCGTGAGAAATAGAGAAAAAGAAAATTCCGTTACGTTCCTCTTTCCAGGATCGCGTGTACCCCCAAACCAACACCTACTACTCGGAGTGCATCAAGGATTCTGACTTCGTGCTTGGGTTGGCTGTATCGAAAGGTAACCGCCCAATTTTTTGTATTTATCATAGTCTTCTGCGCTTGTCACTACCTTTAAAATAGGCCATTATAATTTGCAAAAAAAAGAGATGTTAAATACAGTCAGTCGCAAACGTCAAGGGAGGGCGCGGTACTTGCCAGTACGTAACATTCGAAATTACAGGTGACGAGTCCCGAATAGCACGCCGGAACCAGAACTACGACTACGGCAAGGTGCAGCTCAGCTGGGCCGAGGAGGGCCATTGGCATATCCACCCGTACTGGAGATATTGCCTCCTCAACGACACCGACGCCGGCATCAGCAAGGAGGAGGCTTTTGTCGTCTACATGAAACAGATGAAGAAGTCCGGGAAGCTACCCGAGTTGTGTAGAGCGCGACAGGTACGTGATGCTCCTAGCTACAGCCAAATTTTGCTAGGCTCTGGTCGACCGTCTCATTCTTGACCTTGAGGCCACCGCGCCGATCTACTCGCAGTGGCAGGAGCAGTACAACTTCATGAACGAGTACGGTGATTTTGGGGGTATTTTGGAAGGGTGGGGGTATAGTTTTCGAAGCTGAACAACTTCATTGAGTCCGGGTTCTTCCAACAAAAAAATTATAAGCGGTTTTTTCACCCGGCAAGTTCGACAAGTTCAAATAAAAATTACTACTATTATAAATTATTCTCGATTTTTAGCTATTCTTTACTTTTGATGAAACGGTTTTGAGCAGATTTTGGAAAATCGGCGAAGTCAACAAGTTTTCATTTCTTTGAAATTTTGTTCGGTCCACCGAGTGTGACATTATATCTTATTAGGCGTGGTCGAAGGATTTGGACAAATTCAACCAGTTCAGAGAATCTACTAAAAAAACGGAACTGTTTCAGAAACCTCATCCACCTGACCTTCTTCGCGACACAGTCCGGCCTGATCCGCTACTACAATTATACTCTGGAGTCCTTCCTCTACAACGAGAAGAACTACGACATGTTCAACGTCATCCAGATGACCGAGGGGAAGCAGTTGCGGGAGGACGAAGTCCGATTCCAAGAGTGAGTCCCGAACATAGACCTAGTTTCACTCTGCCACTCATCTGCAAGCTGTTCGGCTTATACAAAAAATAGCAGTTTTCTGTAGATGAACGAACCGTTGAGCAATGAATTTGCGGTCAAGCAGAAATTCTTGCGAAAAATCGATTAAATGCCTTTTTCAGGAGCTACCAACACTTCATCACCGAAATCAACCGAAAATCGGTGGAGGACCGCTACTTCCGGAGATCGATTCGGCAAAAGGATAAGATCGTCTTTGACATCAACAATTCTTGTAGGTTCAAATCTCAACAAAATTTTTATCTACCTTCAAATGCCGTAAGCAAAATTCCGCTTACAGCCAAGCTCTGGTACCCGATGGGAGAAACCAAGTCGGCGTACGGCATTCTGGAGAACGTGACGCTGCTCGGCCAGGCGACAAAAGCCATTTATAAGGTGAGAATTTTGGGTATATTTTGCCTCTAACAAGAATGTAACTGAATTTTTAACTGAATTAACTGATAGTACAAGAATTGTAAGAATGAAGGTTTTAGAGAACTTTAGGATGTTAAAGATTTAATATTCGGAGTAAAGGTAGTCCTTTAGAGGGGTCGAATCCTAAATTAAATGGTCGCCCAAGGCAGAAAAAAATGACGCTATGGAAATCCGAGCGCCGCGTTTGCGCCAAATGCGTGATTTTCCGTAGCCCAAAAGTTGATAATTCCGCCTTGTCAGTCCCTTTAAAGCCAGTCTCAAGGGCCTTAAGATCATCGAAAATTAATTCTGAATTTTTCCAAACCTCAAAAAAATACCAAAAAACCCGAATCCGCTAAAGACCGACCGCCGCCGTGACGAGCACAATGTGGAAATTGTGGTAATACTCGAATTTTTCGCCAAAATCCCCGAATTCCGAAAGAAAACTGATTATGCTATTTTTCCCGAATTATGCCGATTCGATTCCCCGCCTTCCACCGGCTATACTCGTTGTCAACCGGCTCAGCAAACCACGCGCCATCACCACTTTTTTTAGCTGGAAAATTTATGATTTTCTAAGCCCACTGCTTTGAAAAGCCAGATAAGGAATTTTTGAAAAGGTCTGTTTCCCAGGAAGATGCCCTGCTTGGAGTCGCCGGCCTCGAGTTTGTGATGGATTGGCTGGTGAATACGATGACAAATCATGGATGTCCACCATCGGTAAGGAGAGAGCGCGAGATAGTGAGAGAGAGAGAGTGAGAGAGAGGGAGAGAGATACCTGGACCTCGGGCATGTGCATTAATGAAACATTCCTTTCCAGGATTGGCAACATTGGTGTGTACTGCTCGACGAGCACGGCTACGTCGTCTACAGTAACGATGCGGCTACGTCGTATAAGAACGCTTATATGTAAGTTTCCAAAATGATGTTTCCCAGTTTCAGAAACCAGCTAGAATTTAAGTTTTATCCGGAAAGGATGGAAAGAAAAACCTATTTTAGTGTCTTTGACGATAGTACCTTTAAACCTTTAATTTAGGGACCTTCGAGGAGGTGAATCTCATCTTGGAGTCTTTTTCGCTCACATCAATCGAGTGGCAGAAAGAGCTATGGAGCTCCTGGTGCATCGTGGATTTTATAAAAAGTGGGTTTTCGGCAAGTGAGAGAGAGAGGGAGAAAGAGAGAGGGAGAGAGAGGGAGAGAGCGGCATGTAGCTTGCACAATTTGTTCTTCAGATACATGTACTACGACCACCAAGCCACCTGTTTGAAACCGAAACCTGTCACTCAATCTGGATACTCCTTGAGAAGGCCGATCACCTCGATCATCGCCTACTTTATGAGATTTGTCAACAAGTTGCTACTCTCGGCAAAGCAACTGTCCTTGTTCCCGTTCTTCCACCAGTTCATCAACACGGCTGAAGGTGCGGATTAATGTCCTAACTTCTTGAAAACCAGAAAATTGCTTATGGATATTATTTTTGCTAAGAATCGTCAGAAACCTCTTTAACTACCGTAATCCAGTAATCCCGAATTTTTTTCGCAAAATTTGCAATCCTATTTTTCAGCCTTCACCGCGTCGTTCCACACGGCTCACGATGGGTTCCCTTGCACCAAGGAGACGCCTTTTTACTACCAACAACCTGATGACGAAACCAGATGTAAGTTTTTGATAGAATTTAATTATTAATTACGTCGTATTAATTTAATGGAGATACTGTAATAGAATAATTTTTTTTAGCTGGAGACCTGGTGGACGGCGGCCGAGCCGAGAAGCCGTGCATCAACACCAAGTGCGCTGTGTAAGTCTGAAAAATTACAGTAGGCCAAAATGGGTGTATGGACACCTTTAAAAATAATATTAATGATTTTGATACGACTTAAAGGGATACCCAATGTTTCGCCGGCAAATATATAGTTATGTATTCCTAGCAGTACAAATGACGTGCGAATTTTGTGCGGCAATGGGCCCCAAAGCCGCACAGAATTCGGACCCCTTTCCCTCTTGTGGCGTTCCCATCCCATTCAATTTCTTGCCACTATGGCCTAATGGATAGCAACTAGGCCTACAAAACGGGGGTCCCGGGTTCGAACCCCGCCCGCAGCATGGTTTTTGCTTTTTGAGCCCTGAAAAGGTTGGGCATCCCTTTAATAATAATTTTAGGCGGATGCAAGCGCACAGCGTGCCAAACACCAACCTGATCATGGTGTGGATCACGCAGACCAAGGACTCGATGCACTGCTACGAGTCGGCGCATTGTCCGCTCAACTACCCGAGTCCGGTAAGTCAAATTTGAAAGTAAAATTTTTGGCTTATATTTTCTAGCGTAGGCATATAGGTTTTGTAGAATAGAGCTATAGGTCCGCTAACCATAAAATTACTTCTAAGGTGCCCTTTATCTGGAAGAGCACGGAGCACAACACGACGGAGAGCAAGTGCCGGCACGTTCGTTCAGATCGGCCAAACCGGAAGAAGCGCTGTTTCCCCGGAATGATTGTAAGTGCATCTACAGTGCTGCTGTTAGCTGAACATACGTTTTAAAGGGCGGTGAAAGCGTGGAAATTTTCTAGTCTCTGGGTGAGGCTCGGAAAGCTCTTTAAAGAGCACGTTCAGGCAGGGGCCGTGTACTCGTCCCAACGTGTACACCCTATGGACGTAGGGACCGCGCGCACTGCCTGCCCGTGCTGTGACAGGCCATTCCTCCTTTGCGGCGGGGCGCCCTCGCCCCCTTGCCAGGTTGTAGCTGTGGCTGACTGGTATCCATCCGCGCCTCCCGAGCGGGGGGCCCGGGTTCGACCCCCGGCCGCGGCACTAAACCCTTGCTTTTTTCCAAAAAAACCTCCCTGAACGTGCCCTTTAAGGGGGGAGGACAAGGTGTTAATCAGGGAGACAGATCCTACAGCCGGATGCGATTCTAGCCTTCCCAGTCCCTTTAAAACCCCAAAAAAATTCTTATGAAATTCCAACCCCATTCCAGGACGAAAAAGGAATGCCCTGCTCGCCGGCCGCCCACTTCACTACGGTTATTGCCTTTATCGGTGTCTTGTCGAGATTTCTATTCTAATTTTTGAGCCCCAGCTCCTCTGCAGCTTCATGGTTTTCAGCGATTGATTAATGCGAACGGGTATAAATTCTCAATGATTTTGCAGATTAATTTTCTAATATTCACGAATTTCCCAATGACATTCTGGCACCTTCTATGGTTCAAATGACATTAATTTCTACGCTTTTTTGGGGGGAGACTCCCCAAAAAACTGATCCCGTTGTGATACGATTTGTATATTTTTGAGGAGCCTCGAAAAAAAATATCATTTTAGGTCATTTTGTAGTTGAAAAATGAGATTCTATTTATTGTTTTCGCGTTTTGGAGATTTAATTTGCTGAGTTAAATAAATCGTTGAAAATTATTTTTAGGGTACCATAGAGATTAACGCAATTAAAGCACAATTTAGAGTTACTATGAACTACAAAGCTTTGCTATGGGCACCATAATTATTTTTTAGAATTCTTTCAACCATTCCATAAAAAAATGGCTTATTGTTATTTATCGAAATTTGGAGCTTGTTAAATGTTTCGGTATGATTTGATTTCATTTAAATGTCAGGCTAGCAAAATTTTCGATTGTCGACATTACAAGGTCAAAATTTAGCGTGTCAAAACACGCATTTCAAAATTCAACACTTTCAAATTTCGTTTATTAAATTATACTCAATCATCAATTGGTCGGTACCGGCATCATCAGCACACAAAATATGACAGCAAAGCAGAAACGACATGATAAAATTTTGCAATTTTCGTCGATGTGGGCTCCAATCGATTTTTGCCAGCTTCGGGCGAACATAGCCGAGAATAAAGCTGAAGAATAAGATCCAAAGAATCATATTAATTCCTAGTTGCAAAAACGTAGCATTGTGGAATTTCTATACCCACTTATCAGAACGGAAATGATGAGGCATGCTTTCGGTGAATTCAGCTGTCGAACGCTCTTTTAGCGTGTTGCCAGGGTGATAGTAACTGGGGCAACGTTTAGGGATTAGTCGGGAAACAGAATTTGATGACGGCATCTAATAAGGAGAGAGAGAGAGAGAGAGAGAGAGAGAGAGAGAGAGAGAGAGAGATAAAGAGTGAGTGAGATAGAGAGGGATAGTGAGAGAGAGAGAGAGAGCCAGAGAGAAAGAGAGCGAGAGAGAGAGAGAGACAGAGAGAGAGAGAGAGAGAGCAAGAGAAGGAAAGCAATGCAAAAGAAAAATGCTATTAAATGAAAAGAATTAGCAAAAAAGAAAAAAGAAAAAGAAAAATGCAATTTTGCAAGGTTATTAAAGGTCCACTTCTATTCGAAAGAGTATATTTTCTTATCGTGTAAGCTCATAATTTTCAAAAAACTTCATTCGCTTCAACAACCACCGAATTCCGCTCATTCCTTTCATTCCGCATTTCGAGCACCACCTCCTCCAGCCCGGCATCATCAGCCAGTATCAACTGCATGGAAATAATAAAGTAGAGCAGAATATTGGCCGATCGATCGGCAACGGCATCCCAGTCAATGTTCAGCTTCCTTAGATACCTCCTCAACATCAGATAGAAGAGCACAAGAATGCAGAGTGTCGATATTTTCATGTTTTTTTTCTAGGAATCGACAAGGGAAATGCATAAATTTGGGTCTAGAAAAGCGGAGGTGAGAAGCGGAACTGCCCTGTTGGAAATCGATGATCGGCAGCGTTGGTCCTGTTTTCGTGGTTTTTGAATGGGAACGGGCAGAATATTAAAACGCGCTCAACATCGTGCCCAATCGGTGCGAACAAATCCATTAAAGGGACAGTGACAGGAACAACTTCAAGCTGTCATTTTCGCCAAGATTAGACGAACCGCCAAGGTGGCAATTCAAGGAACCTAGGCAGTAACACTTTGAGCTGGAACAACGTTAATCCGGAGCAGGGCCGTAACAAACCCGAAATTTCGGGGCGGAGGCGGCGCCAAAAAAGTTTCCTTAATAGAACTAAAACTGCAGCGCCGCAGGCAAAATTTTTAAAACAGGGTTTATAACACTAAACTATGTTAAAATAGCCAAAAACAGCGCCGCAGCCAAAAAATTTTTTGGAAAAATTAATTCATAAGGCCCCCCTCTTACGGGCCTGATCCGGAGGGATCTCGGATTAAAGGACCGTGAAAGAACGAAATTATAATATTTTGTGATATAAATGCATACGTAAAAAATACATACAAAATAAATCAGCACCAAACCGATATATTGAAATACAAGTAATTTCGCAAATAATTACTAAAATTTATGAATGGACAACAAAGCGCGATAAAAGCTAAAGATAAATAAATTTTTGAATTACGAAGTCCGGAGGCAATTACCAATTTTTCGGTCGGGTGTAAATGGTTGTGGAAAAAATGCAGACAAGATAAAACCGCATGAAACCGACATTGGTAATAAATTAAGATAATCCCAGTTTCGAAATAAATATCAAACTTTTTGAATTGCTGAATCTAAAAACCTAAGAACAGTTTGATAGACAGGATCTACAATAAATTTTAATTTTTGATTGCACAATGTTGCAATTTTGACCCCAAGCCACGCTAGAGAAAGTGGCATACAAATTTGTTTACCGAATTTGCATACGCGCCGCAAAAATTTGTGCATTGCAGAAAAAACCGCCACATCTTCATTTCGTCTCGGTTGTCGATCCCACTCACTAGGGGCTGGTCCCGAATGGGATGTCTAGGTAGGGGAATCTGAGAATTTTCATTTCTTGTTCTTTTTCCAGGCACCTACCTAAATGAGCTCGCCTCCTTCTTCGGCATCTACTGGGTCATCATCGGGCCGCTGGTGTTCAGCCCGCTGTGCGCGTTTGGGAAGGTAGTTGCCCTATCCTGCTCTCTCTCTCTCTCTCTCTCTCTCTCTCTCTCTCTCTAAATATATCTCTCTCTCCTCACCTCCAACTAACTTTCTTACTTCAGGCGCTCCAGTGTGTGTTCTGCATCTGCCTAATCGTCAGCTACTGGATTACCCAGGTTTTGGATTCAAATTGGCGGTATCCAAATTAGTTCAGACTGCCCACTACGGCGTCACCAGCCTTCTGCCCATCTTCCTATTTCCGGTTTTTCGGATTATGACAATCGAGGCGGTTATTGGATCCTACTTCAAGGTAAAGAAAGGGCGTGAGAGTGAAAGAGTCAGGGAGAGAAAGGGAGAGAGCAAGAGGGAGAGGAAATTATTGATTCCAACATATTTAGGACGCCACCGTCATGCTGTTCATCACCCTCGCCCTCGGCGTCGTCGTCGAGGAGGTCAACCTGCACAAGCGGATAGCGCTGAAGATGTTGTGCTGCGTATGGCGTTCTGAACAATAAATGAGGATCTGTCTTCTAAATGATCTTGGCTAGCCTATCCAAACCTCGATTTTTTAGACCGGAACCCGCCCGAATCGTCTGCTCTTCGGCTTCATGCTGATCACCGGCTTCATGTCGTTTTTCCTGACCGACTATGCGGCCACCGCTCTGATGTTGCCGTTTGCGCATGCAGTTCTTGAGGCGAAGCAGCACGGCAAGCAGAGGTGGAATTATTGAAATTTCTCTCTCGCTTTCTCTCTCGCTCTCTCTCTTCTCTCTCTCTCTCTCTCTCTCTCTCTCTCTCTCTCTGTCTCTCTATCTCTCTCTCTCCCTCTCTCTCTTTCTTTCTTTGGCTCTCACTCTCGCTCTCTCTTTCTCTTTCTCTGTTTGACGCTGTTTTAAAGGCAGATTGACAGTAGATTTGCAACCTGATTTAGCCTCCAAAGCGGCGTCTTCGTCGACCCGTCCAAGGTGGCCAAGATGCAGGAAGACAGTCATCACCCTGATCATCCGGTACCACACCTACCCGAGCAAACGGCTCCATCACCCGACAAGAGAAGACCGTAAGGAAGCTAATTATCGTAGTGCCTTCAAATAGCGTTTCTATTAAATCTGGCTTAAGTGCACTTTCCCCCCTCCCCCCCCCAACCGATGCCCACCTGCCGTATCTCGGCTTCCTGTTTATCTACAGGTATTTAGGGCATACCAAAATACTCGCCAGACCAAGACAAACATTTTGGTATACTTTAGACACCTGTATATGAACAGGGAGCCGAGACACACAAGTTGGATGCCGGATGGGGGCGGGGGGGGGGGGGTAAACCGCACTCTAACCCACTGGATTTCTACTGATCTATTCGATTTTTAATTGACTTACACCGTATCTGAGCCCCCACTCTCCGAAATTCTGTGTGGATTTTTTGCACTCGGATCTAGAAAAAGAGGCACGCCCACCACCGAACACAACGATTCTGGCGATCGCTCGATGCACAGTGAACCCCCGGAGGATGACCACCAGATCATCAGCAACGATAAGCCGTAGAATATCACCGTTTGGTCATTTCACTTTGTATCGTAGGTCCGACACCAGAAAACTGAAGCGTCGTAGACCTCGAGGCGAACGAAACGACCGGAAATCGGTTGCGTCGGAGAAGCAGAGGTAGAGGCCGACTGTTTTTTCTTGTTTTGGAGCCTTGTGTCATTGTCGAGACCTAGTAGGAAGGGGGTTGAATCTAGTTTTTTGCTTCTTTAAAGGGGCGGTGACAAAAAGCTTGGATTGGTCCCAAGCCGTAAAATTCTTTTTAGTCGCACCGAAGAGGGCCGTGACCAGCCAGGCCTGAAGCGCGCCCCCAGCAACCCAAGTGCCATCCCGTCGGGTTCTGATGAAAGGTTTCTACATAGATCATTCAAACCTTACCAAAACCCTAGTTCACCGCGAAGGAACCGTCGACTCAAGCGCAGGAGGAGCCATCAACGGTCGGCGGCCTCTGCGGCTTCGGATGCTAGGTGGGAGCCGAACTGTTTGAAGCTAAACCTTTTCGTTCAAAATTTTCCGGTATTCTCTGCTAAACTGCTACCACTTTTCATGCTTTGAAATTTGTTTTGACGCTACAGTACCCAACGGAAGCGCCAGCAAGCAAAACCAGCGAAAAGTCTACCAAAAGCAGCGTCGTCTGGTGGTTCAGGATCAACCGATAAGAGGTATGCGAATTAGACAGAGAGAGAGAGAAAGAGAGAGAGAAAGAGAGAGAAAGAGAGAGAGTGAGAGATAGCCGAAATTATTTATTTTTAGCTCCGGCCGAAAACGCAAAGAGGGTCGGTTGAAGAGCCAGAACCCGCAAAACACGGGGGGCGAGAGCTCTGAGAGAGCGTAAGTTTTCGCCAGAGAGAGAGCGAGAGAGAGAGAGAGAGAGTGATAATTGAAGAGATGGAGAGAAAGCTACAAAACGTTATTTCAGTTCCGGCTCCACAGGACGTCCAAAGAGGGACACGCCAAGGCCGCGACGCGAGGGCACTCTCGACGAGACGCAACGCACGTAAATTTACCTGCCCTAATTGATTCCTTAATGCTTTCTTAGGACACTTTCCGAGATGCGCCGAAAAACGGGCGGGCACGACCCGGGAACGCCAGGTCACGCTCTCTCCAGCAACGCCCGACAAACGCAAACCCCGAACACGGAAGACGTCGAGAAGGGGACGAAAAAAGAGAAGGACAAGGAGGAGGACAAGGGTACTGTATTCGACCTGGTTTTAGAATCCAGAATCTAGGTTTCCGGAAAGCGCTGATCCTCTCGTGCTCCCATGCTTCACTCGTCGGTGGCACGGCAATTCTGACGTCGACTGGCCCGAATCTGATTTTTCAATCACAGCTGAAGCAGTGGGTTGAAATCTCGACCGGTCGTTTTCTCTATCTCGCGCGCTCTCACTCTCTCTATCTCTCTCTCTCTCACTAGCTTTCTCTCTCTAAGTAGCTCTCTCTCTCTCTCTTTCTATCCGTCCCTCTCTCTTTGTATCTCGCGCTTTCCGTCTCTTTCTGCTTATACACTCAGTAAAATAACTATAAAGGCAGTGGTTTTTGTCGAATATCTCGGCGGTTTTTGCACTTATCGAGATGCAACTTTTAGAATAAACTTCTCAAGAGTGAATTGATATTCAGTACAAATCCGAACCAAATCCGTTCGTGGAAAGTCCGATTTTTGGCAAATGACGTTTTCGAAACTGTAAAAAAACTATAAAGGCAGTCTAAAGAAATTCATTCAAAAATTCCCAAATTAGTTTCTTTGAAATTTACAATACAATCATGGTTGCTAGGACGTTTTCTATTAAAAATCCTTTTCTAGCATTAATGGTAGCCCATTTTTTGTGATTCGACCCGTCATGGCCAGGCCAGCTGATGCCTCCCATCTTGTAACGTTCTTTAAAGAACTTCCTTTGTCGGAGCACTATTCTGGCCGCGTCCTTAGCTTGGTTTGGGGCTTTAGTATTGTGGACCAATTGGAAAAGGCACCGAAGGCAGCCCAGGTGCTCGCGTGGACAAATAAGTAATGATATTTGTGACGGCGAAATTCGAACTCGAGGCTTAATTTCGCATCGGCTTCAAAAAGCCGACTATATTTTTGTTTTAGGGAAATTATATGATGCTCTATGCCTGCCTGCTACTATATTTGCTCTTTAAAACAGGTGGCGGTCGCGAAAATTGACGTCCAACGCGCCTGAAACTCAACATTATCGGGGGTAGCATCAGCGACAACTCGGATTAACCTTAAGTTTTGTCGCCATGCTTCCCGGCCTAAATAAAAGCCATGTCAAGATTAAGAAACACGTAAACCACGATTGAATCGTAACTAGGATCGTAGGTTCGGCCGATCGGTCGATCCGTGGAACGCCCTCGAAACCCCCGATGCAAGCTCGACTCTCTTGGGTCTTTAATGTTTGTCTCTGACGAGATGTCAGCTTAGAAACATTGCGTTCAGCTGCACAATTACATGGATCAGTCGTGTCCAAGCAGCCTAAGTCACCCTGCACGAAAATTAAGAGTTCAGCTGGGATTTAAGCAACTTCTAGTCGTTTCCGCACCTGTGAGAGATTACATTATAGAATTGCCTCAGCTTTCTTGACGTTTCAAATTGCGTTTCCAATCGGCTCACAATACTAGAGCCCCAGACCAAGCTAAGGACGCGGCCATAATAGTGCTCCGACGAAGGAAATTTTTTTAGAAAACGTTACAAGATGGGAGGCATCAGCTGGCCTGGCCATGGCGGTCGAATCACAAAAAATAGGCTACCATTAATGCTAGAAAAGGATTTTTAATAGAAAACGTCCTAGCAACCATGATTGTATTGTAAATTTCCAAAGAAACTAATTTGGGAATTTTTGAATGAATTTCTTTAGACTGCCTTTATAGTTTTTTTACAGTTTCGAAAACGTCATTTGCCAAAAATCGGACTTTCCACAAACGGATTTGGTTCGGATTTGTACTGAATATCAATTCACTCTTGAGAAGTTTATTCTAAAAGTTGCATCTCGATAAGTGCAAAAACCGCCGAGATATTCGACAAAAACCACTGCCTTTATAGTTATTTTACTGAGTGTATGTATTGCTTTCAGCCTGGTTGGCATGGGTGTCCTGCCCAAGATGGAAATCACCTTCTTCGACTGGGCCGTCTTTGCCATCCCGCCCATGTGCCTCTACATGATCGCGTCGTACTTGGTGTTGCTGGTATATTCATTTAAAGGAACCTAAAAAATGATACCGTGCCCTAGGTCTGCTTCATGGGTCCGATAGAGCTCTTTGGATTTTGGAGGAAGACAAAGCGTGGGTATTTCGGAGCGAGAGAGAGTGAGAGAGAGTGAGAGAGTGAGAGTGAGTGCGTTATAGAGAGAAAAGGACAAACCTGGAGACCGAAACTTTTAGGTCAAGAACGCGTCGAGCAAGAGCACATCCGCCTCGTCCTCCGCGGCTCCTACCAAGATCTCGGGAAGGTGACGTGGGCCGAGAAGTGGGTGATGTTCTGGGTGGGAGCGCTGACGCTCGCCTGGCTGACCCGCGACCTCGGCTTCATCAACCTCGGCTGGGGACCGCTGCTGTTTTCGGAGGATCATTAGTGGGTTGAAGCTAGAGAGAGAGAGAGAGAGAGAGAGAGAGAGATAAAGGAAGATAGAGCTGTCCTGTAACCTCCCCTTAATGCTCCAATTCTAGCGACTACATGACCGACGCCACACCTGGCATCATCGTGCTCTACCTGATGTTCGTCTGGCCGAGGTTCAACCCGTGGGATGTGAGGACAAGGACTAAAGGTATCTTTCTCACTTTCGCTCTCTCTCTGTCTCTGACTCTCTCTCTCTCACTCCCTCTGTCTCTCTCTCTCGCTTCCTCTCTCTCTGTCTGTCTCTCTTTAAAGGTGAAGGCCCGGAAAAGCTGTTGACCTGGTCGATGCTGCAGCACAAGTTGGCTTGGTCGTTGTTGTTCCTCGTCGGCTGCGGGTTCGCCATCTCCACTGCTGTCAAGGTAAGCTAATATTTCTCTCTCTCTCACTCTCTCCGTCTCTCTCTTTCTGTCTCTCACTATCGCTCTCTCGTACTCTCTCCCATCCCTATCTACCATAGTCCTTCAGGAAAGCGGCCTTTCCTCCCAGATCGAAGACCTTCTCAAGGAAGAACTGAGCGGCCTCGACCCATTATTACTTCAATGTATACTTTCATGCTTTTTCCAATTTCTTTCTGCTCTAGTGATATGCCTCCTGATCGTCGTCGTCCTCACCGAGTTCGTGAGCAACTCCAGCACGGCCAGCATCTTTGTACCGCTGTTTTTGGGGGCGGTTGGTAACTTAAAAATTGTCTTGAAAGCTCGCTGTCCACGTTGACGTCGTCGTTTAGGCGCAGAGTCTCAAAATGCACCCGTACTACCTCGGAATCCCGGCCGCGATCGGACCGTCGCTGGCCTTCATGCTGCCGATGGCCACCCCGCCGAATGCGCTCGTCTTCGAGACGGGCGAGATTACGTTTTGGGAAATGGTGAGAGAGAGATATAGAGACAGAGAGAGAGAGAGAGAGCGAGAGAGCCAAGGCCGAGCAGAAGCGCAAAAATATACCGACCAGCGTAATTTGTAGAATACACGAAGCAGGTTCAACGACAGGTTCAAGCAGTTCAGCAGCCAATCCCATTTTTCAGGTCTACTCCGGCGGCTTGCTGAGCGTCTTCTGCGTGGGCGCGACGATGCTGAACATGAACACGTGGGCGTACTGGTGGTTCAACATGGACGAGCACAAATGGCTTGAACGGGCCCCCGGCAACACGACGCTCCAAATGCCACCCACCCCATCCGCTCATGCCATGACCCTCAACGGCATTGAATGATCCACTCGCCCCTAAACTTTTTATGATTAGAATACGTTTCTGTCCGATTGTTTTTTCGATGATCTCCTTACCGGTATGCCGGAGTTGGCTTTTGCATGTGATTTGCTTGTATAGTTTTTGTGACGTGATAAAGTGATTTTTGGAGAGGATGCAAAGGAGAGAGCTAGTGAGCGGGAGAAAGAGAGGGCAAGAGAGAGACAGATAAACAGTTAGACAGACAGACAGATAGGTAACGGCAAAATAGAGAGAAGAGCGACATTCAAAGCCTCCGAAATAATTTTATTTACATTCAATCATAAATCTTCGAGGAAAAAATTTTATTTCCATTTCATCTCTTCTGTCCACCAATTTTCCGCTACCGTACCTGCGAGGGCTCGCGCACACTTCTGGTCCATACGCTCGCTTTGGGATTTTCTAAAAACGGGCTATCTTCAGCACTTTGACTCTATCAAGCCCTCTCCCTTTCTCTATCACTCTCCCTCTCTCTCTCACTCTCTCCCTCTCTCTCTCTCTCTCTCGCTCTTTCAATCGATCTCAATACTACAAGCCAAAAAGAAACTCACGTCAACCAATTCCGCCAATCCCCAGATTTTCCTTGCCGGAAGTGGGTGTTCACCGGACTGTCAGGGTCTTTCTCGTTGTTTCGGCTAAACAACAAATGGTGTTCAATTCGAACGAACAAACTACAAAAGCTAGGACCTAAAACTCACAAAACTTCATCCGGGAAAAATTTGCTGGCAGCCGTCTTCATCTCGTTAAAGCTGGTTGCTTTCAAGATCTCGTCCAATCGAGTAGAATTCAATTCGACTCCGAGGTGCTTGGCCATTCTAAATTAAAATTTTAAAAACGTCGTTACCTTAAAGATTTGACCTACACCTATAATATTTTAATGTAAGGCGCGATTTAGAACTTACTGCTCAATATGTTTCCTCGGCTCGGCCAGTAATTCTTCATACAGTACCGTATAACAGTTTGCGCTTGATAAAAGTGGGAAGAATCTGAAAAATAATTGGATGTGGGAGAGAGAAGAGGAGAGAAAGAGAGAGAGAGAGAGAGAGAGAGAGAGAATGATAGACACCCAGAGAACACCTACCTTTTCAAATACTCAAAATAATCGCCATAACTTGTCGTCCCATCCATGAAAAATTCGAAAAAGTCGTCGAATTCCATATCTTTACATTCATAGGCTTTCATATTTTTAAAATGATGATAGTAACTAAACTTGAGGGATAAATGCGTGGATTACGGTACTTACCTGACGCATAAATCCTTTGGATTCCGGGCGGCAAAGATAATTTTAGTGTTAGCAAGGTTTGGCAGCATTTCGGGGGGGAGATGGGACTAGATTTGTCATTTTTGAGGGTTTGAAATGCGAATAATCGATGATTTTTCTAATTTTACGCGTAGTAAATGATATTTTTTTAAACTATAAGTTTAACGTGCTTTTTTAGTTTTTGTAAAATTAAGTAAAGTAAAAAAAGGTAAAATTTTGTCTTAATAAAGGCGCAGATTCAATTTTTTTACAGTAATCTTTTCGGATACCTTAATAATCCTCGGCGACTCGAGCCCTTCTACATATTTTGGGCCGAAGAATTCGAGCATTGGCGACGTCATGTATTGAACTGAAAATGGACGACTAGCAGAAAATTTTTGAGAAAACCACCCTGGCTTCTAAATCGCTTACTTTCTGCCGTTTTCCCATGCAAAATCTGATACACAATATTCTGAATCCACGTGGTTCCACTTTTCGGGTAGGTCAGCACAAAGACATCATCATCGCGGAGGGAGAGGTGTTTGGCATTTCTGAAAATCTGGCTTGTTTTAAGAGATTGAAATTACTTAATTACATGCCAGTTTTTGGAGCTGTTTTCGAAGTTTTATTTGAATCACCTAAAGTCCACCACGTCAAACCCGAAGCCATCCGGCTGGATCGGCTCGAAATCGAAGCCGTCAATTTTTCGCTGCAGCGGCAAGCCTGCGAATTGGTATTCAAAGTGATTCCGGGAGATCTGAAAATTAACTTGCATCATAAAGACGTTTAGAAAAGAATTTAAGGTGTGCTATGTTTCAAAATTTTTAAAAAAAACTTAAATTTTTTAAAAGGTATACATCGTTTTCTCATGTAAAAATGTTAATAGTTTCGCTATAGGTTTTTCTGGAAAATTTTAGGATAAGAAAAGTCGGTTTTATCGTTCAAATGCTATTCAGGGGGGATAATTTCGAAAACGATTTCACTTCAAGGGTAAAAATTTTTTAGGTTTGGTTAAAGGCTTTCAAACCGCAAAATGTGCAAATTCCACCAATTAACGACGCTACCTCCTTAAAGTACACCAGCCGGGGGCCTTTGGCCTCTTTCTCAAAGTCGATTTGAAGCGGCGGCATAATATGGTATTAGTTTCTAGTTTCCGGTCCAGGTACGATACCCCGATCCCCCACCCCATTCCACTTGACTATATACACATCATTTGGCACGTTTTTTCGCGTCTAGTCGCCTGACTGGGTGGTCCGACTAGACCCCTTGATCCCCGGGATTTTGACAAAAACACACGTGGCCTACCGCAATAAATTATCGGATCTAACCCCATAAAATTCAGAGAAATCGCGTGATTTGAATGGCAGGAGCAAAGCAGAGAAAGAAAGAAAAAGAAAGCGAGAAAACGAAAAAAGGAACGGGTTCGAAATTTCTTCGCGGTGTGCCGGAACGGAATGTGATAATATTGAGAGAGAGAGAGCGAGAGAGCGAGAGTGAAAAAGAGAGATAGAGATCCAGAGAGATAGAGATCCAGAGAGAAAGAGAGAGATAGAGTGAGAGTGAGAGAGAGAGAGCGAGAGAAACAGAGAGAGCGAGAGTGAAAGAGAGCGAGATATAGAGAGCCAGCGAGGAATAGAGAGAGAGAGAGAAAGAGAGAGAGAGAGAGAGAGAGAGAGAGAGAGAGAGAGAGAGAGAGAGAGAGAGATAGTGAGAGAGAAACGGATATGCCCCACCCGTGTTTTGGGTATCCTATTTTTTTTATAATGCCCGGCGTGGCGGTAGGGATACGATATCAGGCACGTAGGTTCAATGAACCCGTCGGAATGGCTTATCCTATATTTTTACAATCATCTCTGCTGCTGAATTCGCAGAAATTTTGCCGGGAAACCCCAAAAAAAACTCTTCAACGAAATTGTCTGGCGCCCCAGAGCCATCTTGAGCTCGAAAGAGATGATAGCAAATAGCAGTTTGGTGATACAGTATCCCATTTTGCAATATCGCCAAGTCTTCGCCAACCTCAATATGCTGAATGCAAGGGTCAGCATAGTATCTTCGTATCGGGATTTCTGCTTCAAATTCAACAGTGCCCAGGCGCACTAAAGTCAAAAATGGCGCCCTCCTCGGGCTATCGATTACACCTTCGGGGGTTTAATATGCATGGGCCTGGAATGTGCAGTTTTTTTGCTGATTCCGAAGCGGTTTCCAGAAACTGCCGAAGACCCATAATTTTAAAAGATGCGCCATATTCTAGCTCAATTTTAAGCCAAAATGTGAAGCTCTGTAAAACCAGGGGAGAGGAAACTTAGAAAGAATTGTATTTTCCACATTTTTTTCGCCAAGAAAAGCGCTTTTCGACGAGAAGTTATATGATGAGTTTGTACAAAATTGGGAAAATCTATGTAAATTTCAGCGGCTCTTTTTCAGCATAATCGCAAGAAATTATAAGACATTTTGGCATGTTTTTGAAGCGCAAAAAAACCACCTCCATCAATTTGTTTTTTGCATGGCCAGCCCTAGTCTTTTTTGCAGGAATACACGGATTTCCTAGAAACCCTGCAACTCCTTTTCACTTTTTATTTTTCTTTTGCTTTTTTTCGATTCCCGAGATACTGCATGGTACCGCACTCTAATTAGCTATCTACGAAAATACCACAATCTGAAAATGCTATTTTTCTCCTTTTCAACAACACACTAAGGAACATCCAGTTCGAATAACTTTATTCCGCCCGTAAAATATGACCTCCCTAGCAGCTACGCATCCCAAATCACATCAAAGAAAGGAAGAGGAAACGGTACATTACGAGTAGAAAAATAGGCGAGCAAATTTAGGGGGAAGGGCTACGAAAAAAAGAATCGAGTAGACATCACAAATCGAATTGGGCGACACTAGGGGCGGCTGTGATGGTAGCGTTGATAGGCGCCATCGTAGTCGCGTTCGTAGGCGTCATAGGAGTGGCTATTGCCCAGATGTCGACGTCCATGTTCAGCAGCCAGTAGGCCCACGTGTTCATGTTGACGATGGTGACGGCGATGCAGAAGATGTTCAGCACGCCGCCCGTGTAGAACTGGAATGAATCGGTTTCTTTGTGAAATGCTGAAATTAATAATTTTGCTCTCTCTCCATCTCTCTCTTTCTCTTTCACTCTCACTCTCTCGCTCCCTCTCGCTCTCTCTCGCTCTCTACCGCTCTCTCACTCTCTCTCCCACTCTCTCTCGCTCTCTTTCTCTCGCCTACCAGCTCGAAGAACGATATATATCCCGTGTCGTAGACGAGCGCATTTGGGGGCGTGGCCATGGGGAGCATGAAGGCCAGCGACGGTCCGATGGCGGCCGGAAGTCCAAGCCGGAATGGGTGCCAGTTGAGGCCCTTTGCCTAAAGAACCAAGCATTGAGGGTAGGTGCACTACGGTCCTCACCGCCTCCATCGACAACGGCACGAAGATGTTGGCCGTGCCGGCGTTGCTCATGAACTCGGTCATGGCGACGACGGCGGTGAGCAGGATCACTGAAATAGTCATTAGAGCTCAAACCCATAAAGCATACACTGCACCATGATCGGGTGGATGCCGCTCAGCCCGCGAACCAGTAGCTCGACCTCCTTGGCAAGGCCGCTACCCTGAACGAGCGAGTAGCGAGATTTAAGACCTAAAATAACCTTGACAGCTTCCGAGATGCAAAAGCCGCAACCGACGAGCATGATGATCGACCAGCTGAGCTTCTGCTGGATCAGGGCCCACGTCAGGATACGGTCGTTTTCTTTGGCTAAAATGAGCATTAAGGCTTTTTCTCGCTCTCTCCCTCTCGCTCTCTCTCGCTCTCTCTCTCTCTCTCTCTCGCGTGTCTCTGCAACGTACCATTGATCGGCCTCCTACTCCTCTGTTCATCCCCAAACCCGTAGCGTGGCCACAGGAACATCACGTACAGCACGACGATGCCCGCCACCGACTCGGTCATCATCTTCCTAAAGATGTAGGCATACAAAAGTACTGAACGTCCCTCCCTACGCGTGCGCCGGCTCGAAGATCAAGTCACCCCATCCGGGGATGAAGCCGAGGTCGCGGGTGGCCCACAGCAACACCAACACCCCGAACCACGACATCACAGAGGTTTCGGCGAACCTGGAACTCGGGAGTTCGAGACGCCCGCTAACGCCCACGTCATCGGCCCCAGATCCTCGTACGAGTTGTGGATGATGGCGCGGATGTTCAGCTGCTGCCGGTGCTCCTCGGCTGCAAGAGATTGAGGTTGGACCTCGGCCGTGCTCACCTCCCGGCTTCCTCCACAGCAGCAGTTCCCCACAGCCGCAGAAGCAGACGATCAGCACCGCGTACGACGCGACCAAGTACAGGAAGGCTGGCGGGATTGCCATGGCGGCCCACTGAAAGTAGGAGACGTGCAGCTCGATCGGGAAGAAGGGGGGATGGTTGTCCTGGGAGTGGGAGCGTCTAAAGGGTGTCGTGAAGCCGGAAATTCAAGGATTTTCGCACGTCTCGAGCTCGCCCTTGAAGATGAGGTTCGGGCCGGTGGAGGTGATGATGGCGGTGCCGCCGATGAGCGACGCATGCGAGCAGGCTAGGATCATGGCCTTGCGGAAACCTGAAAATGAAGACGCAATTCGAAGAAGTACAGCTGCTCTGGTTTATCTACTAAAGGAGCTGATTAAGACGACGGTCCGCATCTTGGACAAGTCCAGCTTCTCGCAAAATGGGTCTGGTTCATTTGTTCTCAAAAAGTTACGTCACGGGCACGTCCAACTTCCCAAAGAAGTTCAAGTTGGCTCCTCACCCAAGTTCTTCCTGACTATCTCGGCCTTGTCGAGGCGTTCCTGAGATTTTTGCGCGTCCGTCGCGAACGCGTTCGTCTCGATGGTGGTCGTCGTCGGCTGCTCGGCCCCGCCCGGCTTGCGGGCGCTGCTCTGCTTCTTAGAACTGCTAGGCTTCTGGGAGCTGCTCTTCTTCTGGCTCTTGTTCGAGCTGAAAACGCAAATTTTAACCTTGCGTTAATGATACCTCTTCCGGGACGACGTCTCTGGGCTTGACACAGCCGCTTTTCCGGATTGACTGAACTTGTTGAAGTTGTTGTTAAGCTCGAGTTGTACCTGGCCAGTGAGAGACTCTTGTTGCCGGCATTTTTTTGGGGTGTGTCGTTGGACGGGTTGGTACTAGCGGTTGGGCGGGTCGAGGTTTCGCTATCGGGCGTGGTCCTAGGAGGTGAGCATCAAGTTGAAGCGGGGTGCTTGTCGCTCTCTCCCTTTCTCACTCGCTTACATTTTTCCGCTCTCCTTTGCCTCCAAAATCGCCAGCGCAAACGGCAGCATCAATGCCGTGGCGGCCGAGTCGGTGAGGAAGAACGACACGAAGCAGGTCACGCACATGAAGCCGAACAGGAGACGATTTGGGCGAGTACCCATCTAGGACCGACTTCCACCAACTTCAAGACGTTTTACCCAGCACAACATCTTCAACGCGATCCGCCGATGCAGGTTGACCTCCTCGACGACGATGCCCATGCCGAGGGTGATGAACAGCATCACGGAGGTGTCCTTGATGAAATGTAAATGAAGTTTGAGTAACGGATTACCTTGAAGAAGAAGGAGACGACCTTCTGGGCCGAGGTGAAGCCGAAGAATGGGAAGAGGAACACGGGGAGGAGACAGGTGACCCCGAGTGGTCCCACACCGGCGATCCAGTAGCTGGCGATCAGGCAAATGCACCACACGCATTGGAGAGGCTGAAACAGGGGACTCCTTGGCCCGGCGCACCATATCAATTCCCGCAATTGCATGTCATACCTTTCCGAAGAACAGCAGCGGGCTGAATAGGATCGGCCCGATGATGATCCAGTAGCTCTTCAGGAACTTGGCGATACGGGCTTTGTGGTAAGCTAAAAAACGAAGCTAGGAGAGCGGCAAAAATAGCTACCAAAACATCCCATCGTGGAGAAGCCCTGTGTGCCTAGGCGATGAAGGCGTGTGACATTTCGTTCTGGAGCTGGTGAGCCACAGGTGCAGTCTTCAGATGCAAATTTGATGTTGACAGTTTGCTTGGTCTCTTTCTCTTGGTGATATCCCTCTCTCTCTCTCTCTCTCTCGCTCTCTCTCTCTCTCGCTCTCTCTCTCCTGCAATTTCGAAAGCCATTTATCCGCACGACACCTATCGACACACATAGCGACGACGAGAACAATGGGACAATGGCGAATAGAAGGAAGTTCAAGGTACATGTCAGAGTAGGAGAGCAGCGTGGTCGGGGCGTTCAGGGTACATCATAGCAATCAGGGGGTCACCAGGGTGGATGAGGGGATGTACGGAGTTGCGGTTGTAGAATCGTTCAAAAGCGTCATCGTGGCGTTCGTCGGGGCCATTCCCCAGACGTCGACCTTCATGTTCAGCACCCAGTACGCCCAGGTGTTGACGCTGAAGATGGTGACGGCGATGCAGAACACGTTGACCAGGGCGCCGGTGTAGAACTAGAACGTGGTGGATAGGGGGATAGGGTTCTCTCTCTCTCGCTCTTTCTCTATTTCGCTCTCGCCCACCAGCTCGAAGAACGAGATGTAGCCGGTGTCATAAACGAGCGCGTTCGATGGGGTGGCCATCGGCAGCATGAAGGCCAACGACGGCCCGATGGCGGCGAGAAGTCCAAGCCGGTATGGGTGCCAGTTCAGGCCTTTCGCCTGTAGATGAACACATTAATGACAAGGTTTACACTTAATCTTACCGCATCCATAGCCAACGGCACGAAAATGTTGGCTGTGCCGGAGTTGCTCATGAAGTTGGTCATGGCGACGACGACGGCCATGAGGATGGCTGAGAATGAAATATATGATTGAGAGAGAGACAGCGATAGAGAGAGAGAGAGAGAGAGAGAGAAACGTGCCTTGGACAATGAGCGGATTGACGTCGTGCATTCCCCTAACGAAACCTTCCACCATTTTCGACAGGCCGCTTGCCTGAATACCAACATAGATTGCTGTCTCCGTCCCTTAAAGCTACCGTCACACCTTCCGAGATGCAAAACCCGCAGCCGACGAGGATGATGATCGACCAGCTGAGCTTCTCGGTGATGATGGGCCACGTCAGGATCCGGTCGTTCTCGTTGGCTAAAAGGCGCATTAAGGCTTTGTCTTGCTCTCTCTCTCTCTCTCTCTCTCTCTCTCCCTCTCTTTCTCTCTCTATGTTCTGGATTGTCGGTACTGTGCTGTTAGCAGGGGGATTTAGCCGGGGAAAAACCAATTTATCCAACCATTCCAGCTATAACTTAAACAGTTTAACGTACCCTTGAGGGGTCGTCGACTGCGCTGCTCGTCCCCGAAACCGTACTTTGGCCACAGGAACATCACGTACACCACGACGATGCCGGACACCGACTCGGTCAGCATTTTGCTGCAATTTGTGGGGGTGGTTGTACGCATGTGTACAACTTACGCGTGATCGGGTGCGAAGAGCTGATCACCCCAGCCGGCCACGAAGCCGAGGTCGCGGGTGGCCCACAACAACACCAACACCCCGAACCACGACATCACCGACTTTTCGGCGAACGTCATCGAGCCGAGGTCATCGTAGGAGGTGCGGATCAGCCGGCCGATGTTGTCCTGTTGCGCTTGTTCGTCGGCTGAAAGATCGCAGAATTTGGTTTAGGTTTGGGTTAAGTTTTAGGCTCAGGTTTAGTTAGGCTTAGTTTTGGCTTAGGCTTGGCTTGGGCTTGGCTTAGGTTTGGCTTAGGCTTGCTTTCGACTTGGCTTAGGCTTGGCTTAGACTTGCCCTAGGCTTGGTTTAGGCTTGGCTTAGGTTTGGCTTCGGCTTAGGCTCAGGCTCAGGGTCAGGCTTAGGCTGAGGTTTAGGCTTAGGCTTAGCTTTAGCTTATGGTCAGGCTAGGCTTAAATTTAGATCGCCGCACTCGGAGTGACATCGTGCCAAAAACCCACGACTCGGCTTCCTCCAGAGTAGCAACTCCCCAAAGCCCATGAAGCACACGAGGAGCACTGCGTACGAGGCGCACAGGTAGAAGAAGGCGGGCGGCATCGCCATGGCGGCCCACTCGAAGTAGGAAACGTGCAGCTCGATCGGGAAGAAGGGCGGGTGCCCGTTTTGGGAGTGTGAGCTTCTGAAGGGCGAGTGAAGTCACGGGTGCCGGCCAAACTTTTCGAGCTGTGCCTTGAAGATGAGGTTCGGGCCGGTGGAGGTGAGAAACCATTTATACGGCCACCCACCCAATTTCTTGGCCTTCTGCGCCTGGCTGAGCACCAGCTCTGCCGAGCCGTCCGTGGTGAATGGTGGCTTTCGGCGGACTTCTGCTCGGCTCCGCCCTGCTTCCGCAGCACCGAGTCGCTCGAACGGGGCGGCTGGGTGCTGTCCTCTTTTTGGGAGCTGCTGCTAAAACGAGTGGAGCTTGGAGTGCGATATCCGTGGTTAAGCGATCACGGCACCAAAAGGAGCTCTTGATCACCTCGGGCTCGGAACCTTCTTCTTGCCACGCGCACTGCCCGAGCTCTTCTTCTGCCGTTCCTTCTCACGCCTCGAGGCGCTAAAAAGCACATCGACTTCAAGGAGTTCAGGGTGCCCAACCTCTTTGGAGATGACGTCTGCACTTGGGCATTGCTAAAAAGATAAAAATTGAATTTTCTCAGTTGATCTACCTTTTCTGCGAGTTGTCGTTGAGTTGATGGCTGCTGCGGCGGGCCGACTTGTCGCTGCTGTCGGGTAAAACGCTGAAATTAAGAGATTTTGGGATAATTTGATCATCTACAGCTCCTTGCTGCCGCCACGGCCGCTATTGCCGTCGCCCATGTTCGTCGACGTGCTGCCGGAGGTGCTCCTGAAGGGTCGACGTTTTGAAGGAGATCAGGGATCCAGAGCTGGTCCAGATCTCTCTCTCTCTCTCCCCCGCTTTCTCCCGCTTACATTTTTCCGCTCTCCTTCGCCTCCAAGATCGCCAACGCGAACGGCAACATCAAGGCGGTCGCCGCCGCATCCGTCAGGAAAAACGACACGAAGCAGGTCACGCACATGAAACCGAACAGAAGACGATTTGGGCGAGTACCCATCTAAGTTCATGTTCCATCAACTTCAACAGGTTTACCCACCCAGCACAACATTTTCAAAGCGATCCGTCTATGCAGGTTGACCTCCTCGACGACGATGCCCATCGCCAGAGTCAGGAAGAGCATCACTGAGGTATCCTGGGGAATATTTTGACGTATTAGACACTAAAATACCTTCAGGAAGAAGGAGACGACTTTCTGGGCGTCGACCCAGCCGAAAAACGGAAACAAGACGACGGGCAGGAAGCTGGTCACGCCAAGGGGTCCCACACCGGCGATCCAGTAGCTGGCGATCAGGCACAGGCACCAGATGCATTGGAAGGGCTGAAAAAATGAGGGATCTCCGAGGTACTGGACTGTTAGGGGGCAAGTTGACTGTAGCCTTCTCACCTTTCCGTAGAACAACAGCGGGCTGAACAAGATCGGCCCGATGACGATCCAGTAGCTGGTGACGAACTTGCCCACCCGAGCTTTGTGATAGCCTAGAAAATCCTAACTATTTTGCATCCAGAAAACCGGTTCAAAATTTGCATAAAAAATTTACTAAAGCATCCCATCGCCGACGGGAAGCGACCGAGTAGTCGAGTTGGGCGAGTTTTTCGAGATGATGACATTTTTCCGAAGTTCGCAACCAGATTCCCGATTCAAAGTCATAGCACACGCGGGGAGTCGAAATCTACAAAACCCCTCTCACTCGACGCAGAATTATCGGATCGGCATGCCAGTTACACCATACGAAAGGCCTTGAAACGGCGAGTTTATAATAATCGCCAAAACCATGTGTTTATTTAAACGCGGCATTTTACAAGCCGTTTTATGAAAATTTTCTGTTTTTCGTGGTTGCATTCGAGCTACTTTGCCTCAATTTCTCTAAGCAAAATCACCGGAAGTAGCGTTAATTGGATGCACTCAATGTTTTTAAATGGCGTGTAAAAGCGCTGGTTTAAATTAAAACATCGTTGTGGTAAACTGGCCGTTTCAAGAGCTTTCGAATGGCGTAACTACAATTCCGATCCGATCCTTTTGCGTCGAGTTAGAGGAGGGTGTTTTTTCTGATGGGACACCTTTAGCTGGGGTTGTAGTCTGTGGTTTGTAGTCCAGATGCATCTCTACTGCTTTCTCAATCCTGTCGTGGTCTCACAGCATTCCGCCCTTTACCAGTTGTGTTCGTTTGACCGGGACAGGATGGCAGGCATACAGGGGAAGGGAGAATCTGCGCTCTGCCCCCCTGTTCTCTTCCCCCGTGCGCCATTGTCTAGTCTCGCTCTTTCGCCGCCTATTCCGCGCCCTACCCCTCCCCTGTGTGTCTGCTCCCCCGCCGTCCGGCGCACTATCCGCCAGCCTACCCACGAACACCGCGGAATCATGTGGGTCTGTAGTTTGCGATGTAATCTTCCTTTGTGGTCTGTAGTTTGTAGCCTGTGGGTGCTGTAGTGTAACTTATGATTTCTGCTCGTCTCCAAGTTTTTTCGTCGTTTATTCCAAACACTACACAGGGACATGGGAGATGAATACATTCGTGGGAATACAAGACATGTCATTGCGACGAGGCCAAGACAAAAATACAAAAAACAATACAGAGAGGCCGAGACAAAAAATGGGGCGGGTCTTGGCTCGAGTAGTCCAGTAGAGTCAGCGGTGCGAAAATCTTGTGATTTCGGAGCAGCTGTAGATCGCCGAAGATCACGAGAGCGGGGCCGCCGAAGTCATGTTCGTCACCGCCATCGTGGTGCTGATCAAGACGGTGGTCGTGGCTTTCGGTACCGCCTCCGGATCTAAAAGTGGGGGATTTTTCGATTACGACATGGAATTGGGGGGCTTAAAGAAAAACACTGCAAGCTTCAAAATAGACGCACGCCAGTGCATATCCTCGTGCAGCGCCAGCATCCAGTAGCTCCAGGTGTTGATGTTGAGCAACGTCAGCGCGACGCAGACGATGGACACGATGGCACCGGTGAGGACAATCTCGCCCGCCTCCAAGACGCCGCTCTCATAGACGACGGCCATCGGGGCGTTGCCCCACGGCGTGGCAAAGGCCAGCGATGGGGCGATGGCGCACGGCAGCAGCATGTACAGCGGGTGGATGTTGAGGCCGCGGGCCTGAAAGAGGTAACGAGATCAGCGCGGGTGCTGAGATTTGTCCGAATGCGCGACGAGTTTAAGGCGTTCAGCTCTCTCGGAAGACACTTAGACCATCCGCTCAAAAGTATTGCGCGACGATTTCGCCAAGTTCACTTAGGCGCAGTTTTGTTGTTCTGGATCATTAATGCGTCTAGCGAAAAAGCGTCCTTCAGAAAACCCTACAACTTCGAGAAAAATCGGCAGCAGAACCGTGGCTGATCCGGTCTTGCCGATCAGCTCGGACAGCAGGATCATGCACAATATGGCCAAGGCTAAAATTAGTTATCAAAATGCCGCCAAGGGCCTCCGAGTTTTGAACAGAATTCTCAAGTACCCACCGACACATCCAACTTGCGGAATGGCGTCCTTGACGTCGTAGCGGACCAGGTGGCGGATGAGGGTAGCCAGGCCGCATGTCTGGAAAAACAATTTTGGCGGTCTGGTGTATCCGGTTATACCGCCCAAAAGCAAAAATGGCTTAATTGCGGTTTAGGGGGCTAAACGACACTCTAACCGAAATTTTATTTCATCTGGATCAAAAAACACCATTTTTCGCCCTGAAATTCGCAATGTTTGTAAAAAGCACAAATTTTGAATACCGCCGACTCCAATTTGGTTCCCAACCTTGACAGCCGCCGAAATCGCAAAGCCGCAACCCGTGTAGATCAACAGCGCCCAGTTCAGCTTCTTCTGGATCATCGGCCATGTGAGGAGCTTCTCGTGTGAGCTCGGCTTTCCTGGAAAAGCGCTAAATCGATCGATTGCCTTCCTTGCTTCCTCTGTTTCGTTAGCGGGCTCTAGATGGAACCCCCCCCCCCGCTAACGTACCAGGTCCTCCGAACCTACCCTGAATCGGCCTCTCGCTGTCGACACGATCTCTGAAGCCGTACCGGGGCCACATCGTCATCGCGAAGATGACGATCACGCCGACGCACGCGTCAGAGAGGAGTTCACTGCAAAGTACCTCTCTATCGCTCCTTCTCTCCCACTTCCTCTCACTTTCTCTCTCTCTCTCTCTCTCTCTCTCTCTCTCTCTCTTCGAACGTCTCTTACGGTTTCACGAAGAGCTGGCCCCAGCCTTTCCGATTTCCGAGTCCGGCCTCGCGCGTCGCCCATGCCAGCGTCACCAACACCAGCCAACCGACCATCGACTTTTCAGCAAAACTAAAGTTTAAGCTAAATTTCGCTTCAACGGTCCTTTAAAATTGTTAAAACTTCCAAACCTGTAGTTGCCCAATTTCGCGTCGGCTTCATCGAGAAATGCAGTAAGCGCCTCCGCCTCACCATGGGCGCCTTCTAAAGGTCAACAATTTTGCAAAATCCTGTTTTTCTTGGAGTACCGGAAGAAGACGCGAACTTGCCCAACTCGGCGGGCCCGAGGAAGTAGACCTTAAAAGACGCTGTGTTCCTGTATTCTTTTCAGATAACAAGCGCCGGCCCTAGCCAAGCCTGCACCTAAGCCTAAGCCTAAGCCTAAAACTAAGCCCAATCCTAAGCCTAAGCCAAGCCTAAGCCTAAGCCTAAGTAAGCCGAAGCCTAAGCTTGATCCTAAACCCAACCCCACCGCCAAGGTCAGGTAGGAGACGACGAGGAACAGGATCGACTGCGGCATGGCGAATGCGGCCCACACCATGTAGCTCATTCTCGCCAGGGGATCGAAGATCGGAAAGGTAGGTTCGTCGGGTTTACGCGGATCTCGTGGTGGTGTCACGGTGGCGCTGAAAAATATACAATTATTAATTTTCCGAGAGAGGAAGAGGAGAAGAGAGGAAGAAGAGACGAGAGAGAGAGAGAGAGAGAGAGAGAGAGACTTGTTGATGAGAGCGGGAGACTTGAACACGTACTCGTTGATGAGGTTGGAGACGATGAGGCTCGGGGTGGCGGCGGTGAGCAGCGCCGTGCCGCCGATCAGCGCCGCATGTGCGCAGGCGAGGATCAGGGCTTTTCGGAGGCCTGAAAAAAAGGAACGATATTAAAGGTACTGGACTGTTATCGGGAGAGGGGGTTAGCGGGTTTCCAATCCCGTGTCGTCCGGGTCGATCGGGACGCCGGAGCCGACGCTGATCACCGTCTCCACCTCGGCGCCGCCCTTCTTGCGACGCGACGACCTTAAAAAAGCAAAATTTACTTCAAAAAAATCCAATGTTCATCTACCCAGACTGCGTGGCCGCCTCGCTCTTGCTGTTCGGCTTCTCGGAGAGGCTAAAAAAAGACATTTGGTTGATAAGGTAGACAAGGTGATACCTCTTATTCGAAGCAGCTGATCTACCGGATTTGGCAGCACCGGAGCCGTTCGGCTTCTCGGCTTTACTGGCAGTGTCTCGGGAGCTAGAAAGTATAGTGAAAATTGGGCTTTAAGGTATCCTACGTGTCCCCCGTCACCGAGATGGGCAGATTGGCCACACCCCGGCCGCTGGCCTGCGACTTCGAGTTGTTGCGCGAGGATTTGGAGATGGGCACAGCGCTGCTGGCCTTGTCGCTGCTGAAAAAAGTGTTCGAGGGGGAGAGTGGGTGAGCGAGCGAGAGAGAGAGAAAGAGAGAGAAGAGAGAGAGAGAGAGAGAGAGAGGGCAGAGAGAGAGCGAGAAAGAGAGAGATAAAAAGGCGTAGCTTTTTCAGTGGTTTGGTCGTGAGAAATTTATCAAAAGCGCCCAGTAGCGAAATACCCACCGATCCATGCCACCCGCTTTCTCAATACTGCCCAAAGCCGGTGTGATGAAGGTTCCCTGCCGGGCCCTGAAATACAGGACAAATTAGCTTATCGGAAAAGCTGTTCTGTTGCGTTAGCGGGGGAGGAGAGTCGCGGCCTCCCCCGCTAATGAACTAGGACCGGAAGCGTGTGATTATAGAGGGAGTGCGACACCCACTTGGCCTTGGACGCCTCCAACGCGTTGCAGGCGGCATTCGCCAGCGGCACCATCAGGTTGACGACGGAGTAGTCGGGCAGGTAGTAGGCCAGGTAGTAGCTCGTCGCCATGAAGCCGTACAGCACGCTCGCCGGACTCGGGCCTGACTGTAGTAAGTGGCGTAAGCGATTCGGAACATTTGGTCTTACCAAGCGTAGAAGCCAGTAGGCGACCCGCTTGTGCAGGTTGATCTCCTCGATGGTGATGCTCAGGCAGAGGATGATGAAAAGTTGCATGACACAGTCCTAAGAAATTACGGAAGTTATTGGGTATAACTCCATTAGTATACCTTCCAGTACATCTCGGACATGTCCTTGCCCTTGTCGAGCCCGAGGATCGGCATCAGCACCAGCGGCAGGAAGGCGGTCATCGCAATGGGGCCGGGCTGGAAGAGGCTTGGCTTGGCTTAGGCTTGGCTTATGCTTGGCTTTAGGCTTGGCTTAGGCTTGGGTTAGGATTGGCTTGGGATTGGCTTAGGCGTGGCTTAGGCTTGGGCCCAGGCCTGGCTTTGCTTGGCTTAAGCTGGCAGGCTTGGCTTAGGCTTGGCGGATTGGCTTAGGCGTGGCCTCAAGGCGGCAAGGCTTATGGGCAGCTTCGCTTAGGCTAGGCTTAGCTTAGGCTCAGGCTTCGGATTAGTCTTCGGTTTAACCTTAATTCTGGGTTATTAGTCTTGGCTCAAGTCTAGGAAAGGTAAGACTCTACTTTACCCCCCCCCAGACGCCCCTTTTCTCTGCGCCCTCTCCCCCAGGCCTACTATCTCTTCGCCTGCGCCCTCTCCCACAGGCCTACTATCTCGCCTGGGGGGGAAAGTGGAGTTTAACCCTTGAAACCCCCAGCCGACTTTTCAACTTTTCTACCTTCCTTATTTTTTATTTTTCACTACTTTTTTCGACTGAACTGCAACGTGGGGCCTGAAAAATCGTTTGTTTTTCAGTCAATCCGGATGGCAAACACAAGCCAATAATGGTGACTTACTTCTCCATTTATCTCGTGCTGAACGCCAACTACTGCGCAGTCGACGACTTCAGAATGACCGAGAATCACGTCTTCTAACTCGGCTGGCGCTACCTAAAGGAAATCCTCATCTTGGCTGCTGCCTAGTTCCTACCTGTGCCCCCTTGACCTTGATCAACTCCTTTGCCCGCTCGCAGACGTACAGAAAGCCCTCTTTATCGTAGTAGACAAGGTCGCCTCAAAAAAATGGTCGCTCCTAATGCAAAAAAGATCTACCCGTGATCAGCCACCCATCCTGGTCAATCGTCTTCCTCGTGTCTTCCGGCCGATTTTTGTAGCTACAAACAATAATTCAAGAATTAGGAAACTTTTTATTACCCCTTCATGATCACTGGCCCCTTCACTCGTAACTCGCCCATCTCCATCGGCCCGCACTCTTTTCCGGTTTCTTGGTTTACTACCTGAAGGTATGGAATACCATCTTTTTCTTGCTCTAGGGACTTTCGTTAATTCTCATGCACCTAGAACCTCAAAACTTCAAAAGTACCTCAAAACAGACGTACCTTCATCGACATATTAGCGGTCAACTTTCCGGTCGCATTGTCTGGTTGGTTCAATACGGAAAAGTGGCATCCAAGTGACATTTCCGTCATACCGTAGCCTTTAATTACGTAGTTTTGTGGAACCGTTTTTGAAACGACAAAAAAAGGAAAATAACAATTAGAGAGATAGAGGGCGAGAGAGAGAGGCAGAGGTAGAGAGAGAGAGAGAGAGAGAGAGAGAGAGAGAGGAGAGAGCTATCAAAATCGTCTCAAGAAACGTACTCTGCCTAATATTGATATCCGGAAGTCTCTCCTTCAACCTCTCGATGACATTCTTGCTCAACGGAGCAGACCCGGAATTGATCGTCATCAGACACGACATGTCGTATTTGTCTAGTAGAGGGGAGAACGCCATTTGGTTTATGATAGCCGGCACGAGGATCAGGACAGTTGTCTGAATCGAACAGAACTTGCTTTAACATTTTACTATAACTTTTTCGGCTTTCTAAGTCATCACTTCATCTCAAAGAAGCTCTGCTAGTTGGCTTTAATTTTGCGTTTTTGGCTGAGTTAGGTTTTTGGAGTTTTTAAAGCTTTTAACTCACATCAAACTTCTCGATATGCATTAGCATCGACTCGAGGTGGAACTTGCGGAACATGATTTGTTGAATCCCCATGAATGTGAGGGCGACCATCCTGAAAAATACGATAGGCTCGTTTTTAATGTATTCAATGCTATGTCTCATAATGAAAAGTTATATTTCGGGAAGAAGAAATCGTAGGCAATTTAAAGTAACCTACGTAAACATTCCCATAGCGTGGTACTGTGGCAGGATGGCAAGCGAGTTTCTGCCAATGACAATGTCAAACGGCATCCCCAGCTCGGCCCATTTTCGCTTCTCGTTGCTGAAAAAAATGTAATAAACTCTGCTGCATTCTGATGACATTTTTAAAATTCCGTAAAAATACATGCTCAAAATTTTGACCTATTAGAAGCAGCTAGCTGATGTGGCAGATATATATTTTTTTATTTTTAAGGACGTTCGAACGGCTACAATACTTTTCTTATATTAATTGTCAATAAAAATTGATTTTACATTTTAATTTTTGATTTCACTTTGTATCCAATATTTTTGTACTTTATAATGTGTTTTATAGTGCGGTGAAACCTCATTTTTGTGATCCAAATCTTTTATTTGGCGTATGGATAATACTGGTTGGTGGTAGTTGGTCATCATTGGCAATTTGAGAGTACACGTAGCGTCATCAGTAGTCAGATGTAGTCGTCAGATCATACATTACTGCTTGTTCTCAACACCATCGGCGGAAGGTCCGAATCCAGCTGCTCGCTTGCCATAGTATCCACCGTAATATCCACCATATAGTCCACCGTATCCATATCCACCATATCCAGCGTATCCACCGTATCCACCGTAATAAGATGGGTATCCACCGTAGCCATAGCCATAGTATTGAGCATCTACCGAGACGGCAACAAGGCAGAGAAGGGCAACAAGGCACAGAACTTTCATTGCAGAGTTCATTGTTGGATGATGGGTTGGGATTGGACGGGGTTGTCGAATGATTTCACCGTCAAGTTCGAGCTGTTATATACCCTCCCAGCTGTGTTGGTTTCTATTTGGTGCCCTTCTCGCTCGGTTCGCTCTGGGACCTCCTGTTCTATTTGGGGTATCAATTGACAGTTCTCTTCTCTTTTCAGGGGGGAAAGGGGAAACCCGGTGCGGGACCCAGTTGGCCTCAAATATTCCCCTTAGAGGAAAAACTGTCAAATGGAGCAAGTGGCACTTTTCAGTGGGGGGGTTCACGCGGTCTGTGGCCCCTGCCAAGAGAATCGTTCTCGCTGATTGAAAAACGGGGCAAATAGCGACTGCAGAGTTGGTGACAAAAGTGGGACCTGTCAGCCGAGGAGGTCTTTGAGCTTAAAAAAACGATGCAATAAATTAGAGATTATTGAGAGCTTTGATGCTGAAGTTGAGCAGCCCGCAAATTTGCAGAAGTTGCTTCATAGGTCCCCAGGGCAATAATCACAGAATTTGGGGTAAAGCTTGGTGTACCGCATCTTTCCAAACAGACTCTTACGCGTCGTAAAAAAAATAAAAATCTATACAGGTATGGATATGCAAAGTTTTTATTAATTCTTGGGGGGAAGCGTCACTGTCAAGACAATTCTATTTAGCTGAATTCACAGCCCCTAAAAATCCTGATAAAAATAATCTTCTTACTTATTTAAAGAGGTTGGTGCCGACGGCTGAACGAAACAGAAAAGGGCATCAAGTTTGTGCTATATGAGATTCAATCCGCGGCATCAATGATACCATTTTCCGCCAAAACCATAGCATGAGGGTACGCTTTCTCACATTGATGCGCCGAAATTCTGTAGCAGACGTAGCCTTATTTTTTGCATCCATCTTCTCAAGCCTTGGGCCTCCAAAACCTCTAAATTCTCCAGCTTCAATTCATCTTCTCCCTTTTCACTTTGGATTCGGCACAAAACTATCAATACATAAAGCACCTCTCTCCCATTTTTCCGGGGGATTTTTTAAATAGAAATTCCTCATTTAGAAACTCCATTTCGTCGCTTACGAGCTTCATAATTTCAACCCTTTCTGCTTTTCTATCCCAAATCACAAGACCTCCAAACTTTCTCACTCACATACAGACGATCTCTCTCATTCTCTCTCTCTCATTTTCTCTATCTCTCTCCTTCTCTTTCTCTCTCTCACTCTCTCTCGTTTTTTCTATTTTGTGAATTACTGGTGACCTCGCTTTTCGAGACTCGAGTGCAGTACAGTCGTTTATTATTGCATGGATAATACTGATTGGTGGTACTTGATTGTAGTTGTCAATGTATCGTACAGGCAGGAGCGCATATATCAGATGTCATCAGTAGTCAGATGTAGTCGTCAGATGATACATTACTGCTTGTTCTCCACGCCATCAGCCGAAGGTCCAAATCCAGCGGCCCGCTTGCCATAGTATCCACCGTAATATCCACCATATAGTCCACCGTATCCATATCCACCATATCCAGCGTATCCACCGTATCCACCGTAATAAGATGGGTATCCACCGTAGCCATATCCATAGTATTGAGCATTTACCGAGACGGCAACAAGGCAGAGAAGGGCAACGAGGCACACAACTTTCATTGAAGAGTTCATTGTTGGATGAGGGCTGGGATTGAACGGGGTTGTCGAATGATTACACTGCCAATTTCGCATCCTTTTATACCTCAGATTTTCTATTTGGTGCCAGTGGCTGGGTTGGGGTCTCTGTTAGCGTCTCACTCTCTCTCTCTCTCTCTCTCTCTCTCTCTCTCTCTCTCTTCTATTTGTAGGTGTGAACTGACAGTTAGTGAGGAGAGGGTCCCAACTGGGCCCCGTATCATAAAAACTGTCAGCTGGGCGGGAACGCCGCTCTGTGGTCTCGAAAAAACAAACGCTGGGTGCGCTAGGCAGGCACACAAAAACGCTAAGGCTTCAAGGTTCAGGGTACCTAGCAGACCCCCGATATCAGTGTGATAGAAGTACGAAGTGCATCTATCAACTTCTGTCGTCAAGTGCTCGCAAGCCAAAGAATCTCCAAATCAGAGAAAAAAATGCGGCTACAATAAAGCTGAAGCGCATCGTGGGGAAGTAGGGAAGGCTTTCCAGGTTTTCTTAAAGCGCAAACGTTGTTCGAATATGAAATGCCTCGGTTAACATGCATTCCAAGCCTGGAACTCAGAAAATACAAAAAATCCTTTCCCGCAGCATTTGCAAAATGTTGCAAGGTGAAATGCTGATTTGCTGTATGAATTTGCGCAGATCCAACTTCTTGGGAAGTTTTTGAACCAGTATTGGATTTCATCGGGCCCTAGGAGGTGATTTTTGAGATTCGTCCACGTCACGGAGCCTTGTTTCTGCCTGTAGAAGAAAAACAATTTTATCTTAGAAAATCGAAAATGCATTTAGTTTGCAGATCTAGGGGGAAAAGCTGCATCGGTGCATCCTATGCCGTCCTATCGAGCATTTACGCTACTTTCAGATTGAATCGGGCTTTTTTTTGTATAATGAAGGCCTGAACTTCAGCAACATCATCAGTTGATTTCTTGCTTTACAGGGCCTGAACATTTTCAAAGACCATTCCAAGGCCACTGAAAAATTCCAGAGATTCCATAGTTTCCGGTGAGCCACCTACACACATTTGCTCAAACTAGGGTATTTCAATGGGTTCTATTCAACGACCCCAATGCTCACCGATCGGCTAGCCAACTTTTTCTTTACTTTTCCGGGCCAGGGGGACCCCGCGCGCGAACGGGGTGTTTGAAGGCGCGCCCGGTATTTGTTCTCACTTCCCTTGGTGCCAATACGGCCCTGGTGGTCCCTAAATAACTGTCAGATTCCTTTTAGGCTAATAGAGAGTCGGGGAGGGCACCAAATAGAAACCAACACAGCCGGGAGGGTATATAACTTCTACAACTTGACGGTGAAATCATTCGACAACCGCGTCCAATCCCAACCCACCCTCCAACAATGAACTCTTCAATGAAAGTTCTGTGCCTCGTTGCCCTTCTCTGCCTTGTTGCCGTCTCGGTAGATGCTCAATACTATGGCTATGGCTACGGTGGATATCCATCTTATTACGGTGGATACGGTGGATACGGTGGATATGGTGGATATGGATACGGTGGACTATATGGTGGATATTACGGTGGATACTATGGCAAGCGGGCGGCTGGATTTGGACCTTCGGCTGCTGGCGTGGAGAACAAGCAGTAATGTATGGTCGACTACATCTGACATCAAATGACGTTACGTGTACTCTCAAATTGCCAACGTTGACCAACTACCACCAGTATTATCCATACGCCAAATAAAAGATTTGGATAAAAAAAACAGGGCTCCACCGCACTGCAAAACGCACTATGTACTACAAAAATCTCGGAAAATCCGAAAGGCTTTAGAATTAACAACGTAAAGGTACTGTAGCAGTTCAAAGCTCTTTAAAAATTGAACAGATCCTCCGTTTCGTTGACTATTCTGAATCTATGAGGTTTTTAGAGGAACGGTTATTCAAAAAAGATGGCTTGGCTTTCTCGTGTGCAAGGGCAAATCAAAGAGAGGCAGAGAGGGAAAATCGGGAGCAAGACGCGATCTTAACTTTAAAACATCGGAGGGTGGGCGGGAAAAAGTGAGGAACAACGTGCAAACTAGTTGGAAGGAAGCATCGTAGAATTGGAAATATTCAAATCTGGTTAAGGTAGAGATAAAGCTAAAAAATTGCGAAAAGGCTAAAAGAGGAGCCCGGAACAAATCTTATAACTAAAAATTTCAGAAATCTTGAACTTAAGAAAATGGAATAGTAGCGACTGGGAAAGGTTTGTTTCAGGAGAAATGGCAACGCATCGTAATCCAAAACCGTGCATTGGCCCTGATCAGAAATTGGCGTCTAGCGAGCGCAATGCGAAGGCTCTTCAGCGGCCGTAACCCTTATAAAATAATGGAATTTTATCATACAATAGAAATCCATTATGTTAACAAACTAGATAGCTGCATTTGCACTATTTATTGTCTTTATGGGTAGATATTGCAAATGGTTTTGATTTTCTTTAGCCGATGCTAGCGCTCAATAACTTCTTCCCGAATTTTTTTTGTTTTTCATGATCCGTGAAGCTTCGAGGGCAAGCTCACAGATTATCTCGAATTCAGCGAATCACTTTTTCCAATCCACCACCTCCCCAGCTGACAGGTCCCACTTTTTCTCACCGCTTCTGCAATCACTATTTGCCCTTTTTCATTCAAAGAGACGATTTTCCGGCAGGGGCCACAGACCGCGTGAACCCCCTACTGGAAAGTGCCACTTGCTCCATTTGACAGTTTTTTCCTCTAGAGGGAATATTTGGGGGGCCAACTGGGTCCCGCACCGGGTTGCCCCTTCCCCCTGAAAAGAGAAGAGAATTGTCAATTGATACCCCAAATAGAACAGGAGGTCCCAGAGCGAACCGAGCGAGAAGGGCACCAAATAGAAACCAACACAGCTGGGAGGGTATATAACAGCTCGAACTTGACGGTGAAATCATTCGACAACCCCGTCCAATCCCAACCCATCATCCAACAATGAACTCTGCAATGAAAGTTCTGTGCCTTGTTGCCCTTCTCTGCCTTGTTGCCGTCTCGGTAGATGCTCAATACTATGGCTATGGCTACGGTGGATACCCATCTTATTACGGTGGATACGGTGGATACGCTGGATATGGTGGATATGGATACGGTGGACTTATGGTGGATATTACGGTGGATACTATGGCAAGCGGGCGGCTGGATTTGGACCTTCGGCTGCTTCTGGCGAGGGCAAGCAGTAATGGATGGTCGACTACATCTGACTACTGATGACATCCGAAATGCGCCCTCCTGCCTGTACGATACTTTGCCAATGACGAGATCAAGTACCACCAATCAGTATTAACCATGCCGACAATAAATGGCTGTACAGTGATATTGAGCTACCTCGTAAAAAATGCAAATCATGCTGGTTGAATTCATTTTAGAGTTTTGATATGGAAACTTTTACTGAAAACTAATTTTTGGAACACTAAAAAAGAAAATGCTCAGGAATTCCGTTTTTTTGTGTTTAAAGGTTGCCTTTTCATAAGTCAAATTTTAGTGTTTTCGTGTTTTCTGGCATGAACTTTTTCAAATTCGCATGCAAAATTACAAATACTTACAATAGAAACATCTCCAAACAGCTCGCCAAGTTGAAGTGGGTGATCATAACGCCCTTTGGAGCTCCAGTAGTTCCAGAACTGAAAAAAAATGCGTGTTTTCTGGGTATGCATTGTCAAAAAACCTATATGGCAACGTGATCAAATCTTCCTTCAGATCAAATTTCACTGCTTTGTAGTCGAAATCGGGCTTGCACTTTAGCATTTCTTCGAAATCAGTCACGCCTTTCGGGAGTGGGTCCGGCTTTGTTCGGAGAACGATGATTTCCTGTAAAAGAGACGTTAAGAAAGAGAGAGAGAGTGAGAAAAATATATATATATATATATAGAGAGAGAGAAAGAGAGAGAGAGAGAGAGAGAGAGATAGAGAGAGAGGCGTTCTTGCTCACCCGAATCCTCTTCGAGCCCTCGGCAGCTTTTAAGACTTTGTCTAGGTAAGTGTCTTCCGTGATGATGACAGAAGCTTCGGAATCGTCGAACTGGTGCTTGAGTTCGTCTAAATAAATGGAATCTAACATTGGAAGATTTTATCTACATCTATGAAAAGCCGCTAGTCAAATTTTAGCGCGTTTTAGCCAGAAATGGCGCTTTTGAGGCGTTTTTTTAATTTCTTGGTCAAGGTGCTATACATGCATAAATTGTAAACTTTCACTTAATGAAACTTACAATGCGTAAATTGTACGCTCGCGCCGGAAGCCGTCATTCCGGCGGTCCATGCGCCGATCATGGCAATAGGAAATTGCCAACAATTTGGTAGTATGATGCTGCATACCTAGAAAAGAATATAATTGCTTAAGTTCGAAATTTAAATTTTATGGAGATAGTGTAAAATTAAACATTGGAATAAATGCCTCCTTGTAGCTTTTAATGGCCCTGATTAACATATGGGTTGTAAAAACATGCGCAATTTAAAAATGAGGGTTTATTTAGCTAAATAACGCCATTTTCTAAAAACGACATGGAAGCTTATACGTTGAAAAACCGCTTTTTCATGTTTTCTCAAATAGTTTCACTCTTTAGCATCTTATTCTGCCGTTTTTTGGTTTTCCGCTAAAATTCTGCTCCTGCAACCGCCCCCTGCCTACCTCCCCCTTCCGGAACCCGTGGTGGTGATAAAAATTGGCGGCTCGCAACACGTTATCGCGTAGCTGGGCGTAGGTGAGGCAGTCGTCGTGGTTCTCCGAGTTGCGCTAACATTAAGCTATAATAATAGGGTTCAGAAAACACTTACAAAAACAATCAAATCCGGGCGTTCCTTGGCAAAATACTCATATTTGTCGAGGAGTGAAATGTGAAGTGGCTGCGTCGGGGCGTCGGTCGTGAACTCGGAGGTGATTACCATCGCTGCAATTTCAAGGCGTAATTGTTCGAGCAAAATATGGAAAAATTAAACAGAAAAACAAGGAGGAAAATTTACATTCAAATTTTAGGAAACCACGATTTTTAAGTCAGATTTTCATAAAAAATGAGAGCATTCACGTCCGATAAAATCCGCCAATAGCTGTGATTTAAATCATTAAATTAAACGATAACTTAAAGCCCACAAAATTTCCTTGGAGGTCATGTAAATTCAAAATATAAAACGCGTTTAATAAATTTAAATCAGAAAGTTTTCAACTTTTAAATCATCAACGTATGGTTTCCTTTGCATCTGCGTGATAATAGCGTGGATTCGCCGATTTTTGGCACTAATGAAAGTGTGGCATTACCATAAATAGAATAAGGATTGTCGCAAGTATAAAGTACGATCTAAACCTAATTTTGACACTTGAAGAATCAAAAAAGGTCTCTAAGATAGTTACGCTTCCTCGACACTTTGCCAAAAACTATTTAATCATTCAATAACACAATTATAACACTTTGGTTTTTTTTTCATAAAGCGTCCTCGACCTTAGGAAACAAAAGAATAATGGCGTAAACGGGAACAGTTCGGACTACAGGGCTGCAAACATGTAGCGGGGCTCGCTCTGGGGAAGGGCACGCGCACGCAGAATTGATAAATTCGGTTTGGTGATGAGCCGGGGATCTCTTTGGACAGACTGATATGCGTCTCTCTCTCTCTCTCTCTCTCTCTCTCTCTCTCTCTCTCTCTCTTTCTTTGTTTCCTCATTCTCTCTCTGGCTCTCTCACTTTCCATCTCACTCTCTCTCCCTCTCTCTCCCTCTCTCCTCTCTACTAAGTCTCACTCACTCTAGTTCTCTTTCTCTCGCTCGCTCTCTATCTCTCTATCTCGCTGCGAAAAACAGAAAATTTGTGTTCTGACCTAACGGCTTCCGTATTGTGCCATAGACTGCGCAAAACTACAGCCCGCTAGGCCCGATGTTGCGTGATATGGTTTTTCAGGTGGTTGGCAAAACACCGGGAATTTGGGCGGCGATAAGGGTCTGCAACTGCGGGCTGGAAATTGCTGGCAGGTTATTTTCTTAAAGCGCACGTTCAGGGAGGGGCCGTGTACTCGTCCCAACGTGTACACCCTCTGGACGTAGGGACCGCGCGCAATGCCTGCCCGTGCTGTGACAGGCCGTTCCCCTCCTTTGCGGCCTGGGGCGCCCCTCGCCCCCACGCCAGTTTGTAACTGTGGCTGACCGGTATCCAGGGACGTAGCGTAAGGGTTTTTTTCAAAAATTTTTGCCTGCGGCGCTGTTTTTTCGGCAATGTTCTGAGTTTTTGGAAAAATTTTTTGGGGGCCCCCCGAAATTTTTTTCTGGCTACGCCCCTGCCGGTATCTATCCGCGCCTCCCGAGCGGGGGGCCCGGGTTCGACCCACGGCCGCGACAGAAATCTTTGCTTTTATCCAAAAAACGTCCCTGAACGTGCCCTTTAATTTCAGATTTTCAACAGGATCAGAGACAATTTTTATCGCATGATCAAAGTCTTGTATTAACAGCATCAACAAATTGGACATTATTTGGTGGGACCAGTTCACTAGAAATTTCGAGAAAAGGTGATAAAAGGCTTGAAAAAACTTAAAATCTTGTGGAATTTAACCTAGAGTACCGGATTCTGTTATGCCGATGCCAGCATCAAACGGCTTAACGTCAGGCGCAAGATTTTTTTCTACAACTGCGTCAATTTCCAAGTTATTGGAATGCTGAACTACTTGGTCGTCTACCTCACCTATCATTTCGTACCCACCATCTTGCTGCCCGATCTCACCGTCATCCCCTGGGAGTTCAAAGCTATTCCCGGCATCCAAAACCTCAAAAGTTTCCCCCAAAAATATTTGCGAAAGGGTGGAGGTCGGAAGCGGGAGAAGCGGAAAAGAAAAAGGGGATGGAAATGGAGTCGGGAAGATCGGGAAGTTTGGAAATGTCGAGCAGCTCGAAAAACTTGAAAAAGTCGTGCAGCTCGAAAAGCTCGGAAAACTCGAAATTGGGGTGGGGAGCTTGTAGTTCTTCAGGACCTGGTCGATGCTGGGCAGGGAAGTTTTAGGTATGGGAAGAAGTGGAGGTAGGAAGCGGCTGGGTAAGATTCTTTCCAAGATCATTGGTGCAGGTGGGGGGTAGATGGTGGGGGCGTAGGCGAAGAAGTGCGGGTTTGGTTGCCATACTGAAATATGGAGGTTGAAGGATTATAGGTATACTTTAATATCCCTCTTTCTTTTTCTTTCTTTTTCTCTGTCGCTCCCGCTTTATCTCTCTCTCTCTCACTCTCTCTCCCTCTCTCTTTCTCTCTTCTCTCTCTTTCTCTCTTTTTCTCGCTCTCACTGTCATTCACCTCGAGGTCCTTTAGCAGCTACCGGATATGCCCAGGCCGGCCGGAACGGGTGCAGTCGAAGTGGGATTGGACGGTTGATCTTTTGTTTTGCTGAAAAAGGTATTTAAATGTCTTAAATAGATAAACTTAGAAAACATCAAGTATAGCTTGAAAAACAATATACCTGGTTTCTTCGGCTTCTTGATTGGATGTTCAGCCACTTTCTTGATCTTCTTTTTAGCAAGTTTAGGAGGTGTTTTTTGAGGTGTCTCATCATCATCATCATCGGCTTGGCTAAAAAAGAAAATTTAAGAAAATACAAATTTGCATATCAGCAGAATAGACGACTTACAAACTACACCTACTTTTTGAGCGCTCGCCATTTCCTGAACTCTTCATGAAGCACTTCTTGAGAAAGGTACTCTTCTTCATGCACGGATTCCTAAATTTCTTGAATTTAAAGGGTTTTTTAATATGTTAAAGATTTAATCGCAGCTACCCCATTTTAAATACAGGCTTACTGTAACCCTCTTATGGTCGAAGTGGAAATTCGTTTCGTGAGATAGCACATCTTGTACAGAATTTTTCGCTGATTCCGAAGCCGTCTTCAAAAGTTGCGGAACCCCTCATATTAAAATTTTGTAAAATTTCGAAAATTGACGATCTTGGGCATGGGTCCGCCAAAAAAAACTTTTTTGCAAATTTTGAGCTACGGGTTCGTGAGGTAGCCCATTCGAAAGAGCATGTTTTTTTACCCCGGAAAATGCCTTACTCTCCCCCAAAAGTATTTTACGGAATTTTTAGAACGTTTTAAAGTAAGCGAGTTGTGGCATTTTGGGTATTTGAAACGCTTGTAACTTTTTAATCTGAGGGGTTCCGCAACTTTTGAAATCAGATTCGGAATCAGCAAAATTCTGCACAAGATGTGCTATCTCACGTACGGAATTTCCACTTCGACCATAAGAGGGTTACAGTTAGGCTTAAGCTTTGAGACCTAACGAGTCATAACAAGTGTAAGTTACCTTCCCAAATAATCGATATACTCAGTGGCCATCTTCAGCACCTCTAGCTTTATGAAACGAAATTTGTGGCCGTCTGCCGTGGGGGCTGGGAGAAGGTCGCGAAGCTTGGCGAATGCGGCGCTTAGCCTCTGAAAAGGTTGTACTACAATTTTGGTTGCGGACAAAAAGCCGTGGAGGTTATCCGGAGCTACGGTAGTACCGCAAAAAAACTGGCCTAACGAGTCGAATTTCGGATTCGGAAGGTTCAAAAAAGCAGTAAAAACGTTCCAAATGATTTATCAAGGTACAGTAACCCAGCTAAACCAGAAATCCCCACCTGTGCCCTATTGCGCTCCACATTTGTGTTGTATTCACGCACTTCTTGGTACGACTTCTTTTTCGTCATCCTTGGTTTTGGAAAGCCTAGACTAAAACTTTTCCTATAGAAGTTTTTTAAGCGGTAGTTGATTAGTAAATATCGGTTTTTTTAACCTCGTCGTACATCAATTTGGCACAACTTATATTAGCATTTATCCGAACAAGAAAAAAGCTTACAACAAAATTCAAGAAGTAGTGGGATGGAATTGGGGGGATGAGTGAAATCGAGGGAATTTACGGGGCTATACGGGAAACTATGAATTTTTTAGAGATTGGAATTGAAGCAATTTAGTGCAGCACGCTTAACAGTTCTAGAATGGTCATATGCATCAAATTTCAACATAAGGTTAATCTTAAAATGAAAATTTTGATGAATTATTGAAAAATAAATGGTTTTAAAGTCGCTAGCGGTGTATTACTGTATTGTCAACTGGGTCAGAGGGATTTGAGGCGTTGAAAAATCTACCTTTTTTGCAAGATATTTCAAAAATATGGAGCTAATTTTGAGCATCTACAGCTCCTCAATGTTATTGAACGTGTTGCCAAAGTACGGTGGCTGGAGAGAGGGCAACTGAATTGGCGGCAAGGTAGGTAGCGAAGTTGTCAACGACATCGTCGACGGCATCGACATCGATATCGAAGTTAGCATCGGAACCGGTAGGGGATCCGGGTGAGGTTCGGAGACCTGTGGCGTCTGAGGCATCGGCAATCCAGAGGGGTAGAAGACGTCGGACATGGTCGGGATCGGGAACGGGAATGGGTACGGTTGCCAGACTAAATTTTGAGATTGGATGCTTTGGAAAATTAGATTTAATTTTAATTTAATTCACTTTTCAGGTTAGAACGTACCCCGGATACCTCCGGATATTTTTGTAATTGCAATGAATTTTTGCAAGAACCAGGTTGTTCTGAGGTGGAAAATTTTCGAAGGTACCGTACTTCGCGGAAGCATTAAAAGTGATCAGAAAACCAGATGTGCATCGATTTAAGTTTTATTTTAAAGGAAGCGGGACATTCTACCGGTCACGCCACGACTATTAAAAAATTAATGTAACTTACGAGGAGGCAGCATCGGAAACGGAGCTTCCTCGGCAACACTCGGGGTCGGGACGTTCGGCACTGTGGAGGGAGGCGCGACGGGCTTCTTGTTCTTACGCCTCGGAGCTGAAAAATTTGGTATAAATTAAAGGAGGCAGTCAAAATCAGGCTATCAGGATCAATCAATTACAATATGAAATAGCTTTTTTCGACACGAGGAACGACACGGAAAAAAGTTTCGGTATCTTAAAACTCACGGTTATCCCGCGTCTGCTTGCCCCTCTTCTTGCGGTGCTTGTATTTTGCGTAAGGAACTTCAGCGTCTTCAACAGGAGCAGCCGCCGGCGCAATCCCTTCTACAGCAGGTTTTATCGAGTCGACAAGCCTCTGGAGGGATTGGAGTTCGGTCATGAGGTCTTGATGCCTAGAAATACAAAAATTTAGAGGCTTCTGTCTCTCTCTCTCTCTCTCTTTCTCCCTCCTCATCCCCCTTCAAAAACCAACCTCTTCTCCCTCATCCAGTCTCCAAAGCCTTGCGAAATCTCATCCTCCGACCTGTACCCACCGCGTTCGATTATTTTCGAAAAAATGGTTTTGAAGTAAGAAGGAGTATCACCTCTTGTAGAAACTCAATGTAATTGATAGCCATCTTCAACAGGTCCATCCTGTTCGGCTTGGGCGCCGTGATTCCAAGTACGGGATCGAGAGGGAGAATTACGCGAAGCCGAGAGTAGCCACGGGTCATCTCCTAAAACGTAGAAGTACATAATTATAAATTGAAACCTAGAGCCAAACAGCGTCAGACACGGAAACGGAGAGAGCGAGAGAGAGAGAGAGAGAGAGAGAGAGAGAGAAGAGAAAGAGGGAGGGAGTAGGAGAGCGAGCAAAAAATTTAATCAAATTACCTCGCATTTCCGACGTTCATACAATATCCGGGTGCGTCGCTGCGCAGCCGCTTTGTCCGACATTGGTTGCTTAAATAAAACTAAAAATTACGATAAATTATGACCACGATTTAAATCGTCCAAAATAACGGAGTAATCCATCAAAAAATGTCCGAAAAAAATATCATAACAAGGAGTAGAAAAAGGTAGTGACGCCTTAATTTGAATAGTGTATCCTCGCAACGAGCTAGGTTTTTTAGAATTCCATTTGTCTCGAAAGAAGATTGTTAAATCGATATACGAATCGGCATGAATTTTTGCTTATGTTGGGCCGACAGCCGCTTCTAGGGCCCGCCACGCCAATAGGGCAAAGTTGATTTTTATCTGAACCATCACAAATGTGTGGGGTTCACGTTGCACTGGTGCGAAATGTCTATACTGGGACTGACATTTTTAGTTTAATCCTAAACACTACAGCAGCTATGACTTCGTAATTCAATTTCTTCTTGCTTTCATTATCCCAGGGTGCAGGTTACCTCGCCCTTTGCTAGCTGCCAGTCGGAGTACGGTAATTGCGGCCACCAATAGGCGACTCAAAGAAACGAAGAATTATAACAACAGGCGGGAAGCCACCGAAACACCGGTCTGCATAGATCCAACAACTTTTGAAGCTACGGTAAATATCTATCTGGTTCATCAGCGAACCGGAATACCAGCATGAAATGAGGAACGGGAATCCGAAATCCCGAATTTCCGGAAATATACCCCTAACAATGTGGAGCGCCCGTCAGCTCCGGAAAAGACAGAAACCTTCATTCGAGGGGAAGTCGCGGGTCTGAAAGTGGGATGCAAATTTGGCGGGACTTGGCGGCAGTCGGGTGCCTCGGTGTTACCCTGCTAATTTCTCGTTACGGTAGGTGGCCATGTGTGAGATCGGAGTCAAGTGGAGAGCGAGGGAGGTAGTCGATCATCGCCCCGGCGGCATATTAATGGGTTTTTTGGGCGACTCTCTCTCTCGCTCTCTCCCTCGATTTTTTCTCTCTCCCTCTTTCTCTCTCTCTCAGTCTCTAACAAGCTCTCTCCAGCTTACTCATACCATTTCCGCACATGTCTCAAATCTCAAACGCGGGGGTCAACACGACTAGACGGCCCAAAAGTTGGCGGCGCTAATATGTCCGGTTGCATAAACAGTTTTTGGGAGCCAGTCGGCTGACCAAGGGATTGCACGTAATAAGTGCCAGATGTGGAGTTGCGTCTCGGGGATCTGACGAATGAAGGCTGGTAGCTTCTGAACCTTTGAGGGGAGTGAAAAACCGCAAAAACTAAGATCAAAGGTACGAGAAAAGCTACAAGCAATGCTAGTGACGAGCAAATGGGAATTAGCGGTGCTGGACGGCTTCTATGTTCCCTTAGTGCACCGCAGACGTTTAAATCCATGCTTTTGCCTGTGACCTTAGCTTCTCTCTCACGCTCTTTCTCTCTCTCTCTCTCTCAAGATCTCTCTCGCCCCCTTTCGCTCGTAGTCTCTCTTTTCATCGCTGTCTCACTTTCTTTTTCTTTGTTTCTCTACTTTTCGATCACTATCTCTTGCACTCTCTCTCTGTCTCTCTCGTCGCCTCTCAAACCCAATTTGGTCACCCTATCTCTGAAATTACAATTTGTATGGTTCAACGGCTCGCGCTCACGATCTGAAGCTCCATTTTTTACTCTCTTTCTATGTATGGCTCTCGCTTTCTCTTTCTCAGCTCCACTCGCACTCTCAATCTCGCCCACATCCTCACTCTGGCTGTCTTCTTAATCTCTCTCGCTCTCTCTATCTCTCTCTCTCTCTTCCGATCCGATCGCGATCCAATTTTTATTACCATCGGATTAAAGTTTGCTCACCAAAGCCCGCGCGTCCAAAAAGGTTTCAAATCCCATCTAATCTACTCCACCTCATATCATCCCGGGCTTCGCAACTCGATTGGCGTGGCTGGGATAAAATTAGCCGGGGCAATGGCTCCCGAATCCCAGCGAATGACGCAAGGAAAACATTTTGGTCAGCGCAAAGCGCCTCTCCCTACCTTCCTTTCCAATTAGAAAATGGGCGCTTTTTAGGCGACAATCTGGCTCTCGCTCTCCGTTTCCATAGCTCCCCCCTCGCAGACCTTGTTAAAATGCGGCGGTGAAGTCGCTTTTAGAAGTCACGTTTTGTAATCATTGATGGCGTTTCGTCAGGATTACGGTAGTTTGTATGCTAAATAGTTTGACTGCCGATCGTACAAAATCTTCAAGTTTTTAAATTCAATTGTACGTTGATATAATGTAAACTAGATAAAAACTAAAATAGTACGTTTGTTTTGAGGAGTTCGAAAGCTAGGATTCTCTTGCATCAAATTGAGCAAGGGAACTCTGTGCAAATACCGGATAGCAAATCCCAGTATTTTCGTTTTTAGCGATAATTCGATGCCTTGACGTGTTTTATAGTCATAAGTCGTATTTTTCCGATAATTTCAAATTATTTTATTTAGAGATTCTTTTTAAGAAGTGGCAACTTTTTGAAAACACAGGACGTTTTGTGAGCAATTTTGGGCTGGGGCCTCATTATCTAAATTGGTTAGCATTTCCTAGAGCGGTAGATAATCATTAAAATTTCTCTCTCACTCTCTCTCGCCCCCTTCTCTATCTTTTTTGTGTCGTGCCGATCAGCCGTCCAATTTGGTGCTGCCAGCCGGGAGATCAAGTGACTGCTCTCCCAAATAAAAATCTTTCCGGGGTCACTTTTGACAAAATCCCGCTGAAAACCGGTTCCTGGGAAGACCACATTGTTCTACGACGTATTTTACCTCAATTTCCCAAGTTTTTTTGGTTAAAAACTAGCCGAAACTCCGCTGTAGGAATAATGACAGCTGATCAAACATAGTGCTTCCGGTTTGGCCGTTTGGGCTTCACCAAATCAAAATTTGGCCGATTCTTTCGATAGGCTTGAGTTTTTTTACTAATAAACCAAGAAGACAAAGGCTATAAGTATCATTAATGGTTATAATTATTACCGCTAGCAATTTATTTCTTTTAAGCCATTTTTAAGCTGTATTTTACTTGCCGCCTTTTAAAAAGCTATTTCGTTAAAAGTTGTTATATTAGTAGTTTGCTACAAACAAATCAGAAGTAAGCTGTAAATTACATTGCAAACCTTATCCCATTAATGTGTAAACACTTGCTATAGTCTAGGCTCTCCTTCCCCAGGCTACAAATCCGGTTCCCCCGGGAAATTAGCCGGAAATTTGTCTGATTTTGAGGTCTCTATAATTTTATCTATCCCCGGATGATTTAGTATCATATTTCGCCATCCAAACGATGTTCTTTCTGTTCTTTCTCCGAAAACCGCGCGCGTCATGGGAAATTCCCATTGGGATGACTCATCCCTAAACCACGGGGTCTCAGAGCGCGCACGGGGGTGGGGAGGGGCGTGGCCGAGTGGTCTAAGGCGGCGGTCACAGGCCACAGGGAGGGGGGTGCTGGTTCGATACCTCTGACCCCCCGTACCGTCAGATCGTTTTGCTCTTTTTTGGAAAAAGTGGTTGAAGGTGCCAGCAACCCATATATAGTGTAGCCAATGCCGAAAAATAACAAACTATATGGTTCCTGAGTCAGAAACAACGAAATCGCGAATAGTGGTGCTGGAGTACTCATTTAAGTCACAAAGATATAAAACAGAGCTGAATATATAGACAGATAGTCATACAAAGTAGATTCAAGCCAAATAGTTCAGTACTACTCCAGAATTCAAAATTGCTCAAAATGGATGGGCCTCAATCTCGTCCATTACAGCCCCCAACCCCGAAAAAGCAAGCAATTGATCATCGGCAAGTCTCAGGCGATGCAAATATACGAAAAAGGATCACAGAAAATGGCTATATTCAAAGAAAAGCGCTGCGCACAAAGGGTTGAATTTTCGGTCTTCTGCTCGCTAAAAAGGTTTTGAACTCCTTATTTTGATTCAGGTTTGCTCCGAGCTCTTTTGGAAAAGGTGCCTTAGGGTCTGTTCTATAATATGCGAAAAGCCGCCTCGACCGTTTTTTCTAGAAAAAAAGTTATCGCATTTTGCAAGCGCGAAAATTTGTCACTTTTTCCCCCTTTTGTTAAGGCCTTTTGCGGGTCTCAGGGTTCGCTGTGCGCGCAGCCGGCCCACCCGTCCGTGGAGTGCCCCGTCCCTCGTGCGCGCCCTCCTGAATAGTCGGGACCCCGTGAAACATTGCGCTTTTCGTTGCACGGTCATCGCCAAAATCGCCAGTTCCTCTTTTATAATCGACCAAAATTCGTTTAACTTATAAAACTCTGATTTAGTTGCTAAATAAAACTAAAAACTGTCTTGGTGTGCGCTCAAAATAAATATTGTCCTCGTTTCTATTGAATTTCATGATTTTCTGACTCTTCCTTCCCTTTCTCGTTTATTTTCTTTGAAATAAAAGTCACATTTTCGCATTCTTTAGTAGAACTTTCGTAAAGGAACATTTCACCACATTCCCATTACATTCTCACCCTCGCTACCTGCGCTGGAATTAATGATTTTGGTCAACTTTTTCACGCTACGTCTCCGAGAAAGTACCACCTGGCCCCACCGGTCAAACATTTGCCTGAAATCGACCAGTTTTATACTTCTAAAGCGATCCTTAATACTTTAAATGAATTGAGCTCTGAATTTTACCTGGAAAAGAAGTCTACTCGGGTTACGCCTTGTAGATGCTCAGATCAGCTCTCGCTTTCTTATTTACTCTTTTCATACAATAAAGAATTTGCTGCAAATCGATTCGTTCGATCTTTCTAAAATGATTCTTGTTACTTTTAATGTATTTAACTCTTTTTTTTAGGCAAAAATGATGCCCGGCCAGTACACGCAGCAGCCGATGGGGATGCCGACGGCGCCGCCGCCGCCGGTTGGCCTCGTCATGCCGCTCAACGAGGGTATGGCCAACCCGACGAATGGCAATTTTGGGGTGAGGATACTTTACAATAACGATTTATATAGAAAAGAAAGAAGATTCGACGTTGCCGAGGTGTTGATTTATCAGCGCGTGTTGTCGAAAACGACGATCGTTCTCAAATTTTCACAAGGGTTCAGCCGCCTGTTGTATTTTTAAGCTAATTCTAACGTTAGAAAAAAAAAGGTCCGTTAGGTCCGTTTGTGTAGCAAAACTAGAAAATGTTGCGTTTAGAAAGCCCGATTAGAAAGCTAATAACGTAAAAATTTGAAAGGCACGCTCTTAGCCTTTTTTGTGGCCTATAAACTAGTCCTTGCGCTCTATACACCATCTATTTGTCGTGATTTGGTGCGTTTCGAAACTAGCAAATTTTGGGGTTAGGCCGGCCGCGAAGATATATGGCTTCCAATCCCGAAAGAGACTGAACGCCTGAAAAACGACTCGGGCGCTCTTTTGCATGCCTTTGCTTTCTTTTCCGCTTTTCCTTGTAGCCAGCCCTAAACGTCTGCTCCCTCTCTTGCTTCCACCATTCCAAAGCGGACATAGAGCCCCTCTAAAATTGGGGAAGTCTCCCTATTTGACTAGGAATTCTTAGAAATAGTGCTAGCGATAAATGGAATACCCTGTCGTCACATATCAGCCATTGTGGCAGCAGGTATTCGATTTGGTCCTATATTAGGCTTTAATTTAGTTGTTTTACGTTACAAAACCTATTTTTTTCAGCAAGGCGCTTTCATGCAGGGCACTCCGATCTATTCGAGCCAGCCGGGCGCCCCGATGCCGCCACCGCCGCCTGGAGCAGGTTAGATTTTTTAATTTCTCGCTCTCTTTCTCTCTCTCTCTCTCTCTCTCTCTCTCTCTCTCTCTCTCTCTTTCTCTCTCTCTCTCCCTCATTGTTAACTTTGAATTTTTAGCCGTTCAATGGATGACCCCGCCGGAACAGATGCCCGGTTGCCCACCCGGCCTCGAATATTTGACGCAGCTCGACAAGCTTGTGATTAATCAGGTATGAAATTTGCTTTTGTTTTTATTTCTTTTCTTACCGAGGTTTATTTGATGTTTTTCAGCACATGAGCATGCTGGAGGTGATGACGAGCTGGGAGGTGAAGAACAAGTACAGCGTGTTCAACTCGGCCGGACAACAGGTACATCTAGCTTTCTCAACGTTTCTAAAAATAGTGTTTTGATACGTATTTGTTTTTAGTTATGAAAAAATTTATATGTTCCTTTTTTAGGTCTACTTCGCCTACGAGGAATCGGAAACTTGCGAGCGTCAGTGCTGCGGCCCGCTTCGAGGATATACCATGCACGTCGTCGACAATTTCCAGAGGGTATGAGCCTTGTTTGGTTTTTATCGATAAGTCGTGCTTTAGGAAGTCATGCGCTTCACCCGTCCGTTCAAGTGTCTGTGCTCGTGCGGATGTTGCTCCGGATGTGACAGTTGCGCCACGGAGACTACCGTAGAAGCCCCGCCCGGAAATGTGGTAAATTTTTTATTACCGCATTAAAAATGCTATTGAAAATTTTTCAAACAGTCCTCATCATTTGTTGCGCTTTTTTTGAGCAAATGTCGACGTTTTTCAAAAGTATTTATCATTTTTATAACGTTTTTATAGCGAAAACGCTTGTAAATTCTGAGAAATCTGCTATTTCATAAGACACCAGAGCTCTTTATGTCTGATCGCTGAAATTGCTGTCTCCGAACATTTTCATGCTCATTTTCAGGTGAGCGTCGTTCGGCAGGTGTTCGGCTGCTGTTGCCACAATTTCGTGGTGCGCACCGGTGACGAGAGCAAGGATGTTTTCAAGTAAGCAAATGGCTCATACTTTTTAATGCCCAGTTTTTAGGATCGAAGGCCCGGGCATGTGCGGCTGGACGTACAATTGCAACTGCTGCGCCGACAAGGTCTACGAGGTGAATTAAATTTCTATAATTTTAAATTTGGTTTTTTTCGCATTATCGGGGAGGGGTAACCGAATCTTTTGTAAGTCTAGAAATGCCTATTAACTTAATTTGAAGTGCTCTAATAATGTTTCTCGTTAAATTACGCTTTCTGCAGAGAGGAATATCTTAAAACTTTCCGATAGTGCCAAATTTTGGTCAAAAATGGCCATTTTGGTCGAGAAATCTTTTTCGTGTTTTGCTGAATAAAAAGGTCATTAAATTTGTGTTTTAATGATTAATATAATTTTAAATACGATCTTGTTGGAACTAATTTTTTAGATCATGGTCCCCGAGGGCAACCAGGTGATCGGCTCGATCAGGAAGAAGTGGCGCGGATGGGTCGCGGAGACGTACACGAATGCCGATGTTTTCACTGTTGATTGTGGGTTTAAATTTGTAATAAGTGATATTTCATATTTTTCTTTTAGTCCCCATCGACCTGGACGTCACGATGAAGGTCGCACTCTTCGGCGCTACTTTCCTGATTGTAAGTTTTGTTTTTAACCGTAAATTCGTGTAAAAAATAATGTTTTTTATTTCGAAAATTCCTTCCAGGACTTCCTAGCATTCGAAGAGCAAAAACAGCAACGACACCAGTATTAAAATATTTTTGATGGGTGAGGTTGACGACATTGCGCGTGGTGTATCGTGGAACGTGGAACGTCTTTTATCTTGTTTTATACATTCTAACGTATCTTGCAAAATTTAAAAAGCTATTGCCAGTTGTAACCGTGTGTGTAGTGCTACGTTATTTGCCGTGTTTTGTGTTTAGTAGCGTAACGTAACATATACTAAAGCGTGCAGAATACTAAAATTCTTTTCAAAATTTATTATTCTATTTCAGGATTTCCTGGCCTTCGAAGATCAGCAACTAAATCGAAACCGCAACTACGGCTCCTACTAATCGCCATCGACATATGCAAAAATTATTTATGTACCAAATGCGTTGCTGAATTGATTCGTTTTTCTGTGTGCTTTTTTGTGCGATGCAATTATTTTCCTTTTCTGTACTTTGCGCGTTTACATTGTCATGTTGATACGGAATAATAAAGAAATGCTATGTGCTTTGAAATGTACAAACGGACAAAAGGTAAAGTTCAATTTTTACCGTAATCCGAATCGCAGAAATATACGTTTATTTGGCAGTACAGTTCCGGAACACAGGATACAATTATTATATGTGCATAACTTTTGAAGGCTAGAATAGTCTGTAATTAGCGATTAGGAAAAGGAATGGATAATTTGGAAACGCAACATGAAAAATTAGATACAAAAAAGAGAACTTATTTTCCGGTGTGGCCGCCGTGGAAGGTGTGCGACTCGGTGCCGCCGTGGCCGTAACTGAAAAATTCCAATACACGCCAGAAAATTGGAATTAGTAGGGCTAGAAAGCGAGAGAGAGATCAAGAGAGCGAGAGAGTGCGAGAGAGACGAGAGAGAGAGAGCGAATGAGACCTGTAATTACTTGTAGAACTACTTACCCCTTGGGCCCGAACAGCGCGCCGTAGCACCGGTTGCAGTACGGCTTGCCCTCGTGCTAAAGATGAAGCTGATATCAATCGAAAACGAGCTCATGCTAGTTTTTCACAACCTGAGGCTCAGGATGATTTCCTAAAGCTTCAGACTACATACCTCAGAATGACTGCCCGAGGACAGGGTCTTTCCACACTTGTCGTTATAGCATTTGAGACACGGGCGATGCCAGTCCTTGCCGAGGGAGGTGACTTTCTCGGCTACAATTTGCGATTATAGTCATTTGAAACTAAACTATCTGGTTTTTACGTTAATCGTTTGGTTTTATCGATTTCTCGCTGGGCCTTTTCTAGAAAAAGTAGCTTTTATGCTGAAAAATTTTCAAAAACAATTTCTGAATTTTGCCATGATAATAGCTTATTTTCCAGATTTCTAGCTAGACTGCTTTAGAAAAGCATATAAATGAAAATTCGTCTTGTTTGGTACTATTTCACTTATTTATAAGTGTAGTTTTCATAAAATTTATCTCTGGAAACTTCAAAAATTGTAATTTTCAAGCTTTTCTCCCCGAGTTTGCAAAATTTCCGCACAGAAAATTCGATACTTCGCCAAGATCAGCCCCGGGCTATTGGCTACCGTATCCCCATCCCCCCCCCCCCCGAGTTGTCACAATCCGTCACCCCGACTCCTAAACATAACATAACCACCTCACACCTGGTCCCTATCCGCTCCTTCCCCCTTTCCTTTAATCCGGGCCCCTATAGTGCGCCCCCCGGTGTGAATAAGGGGGCTATTTGACGGGGCCAATCGGGGGTCTACACACCGTTCCCTAAAAGGTGCCCCCCCTTTCAACACTGATCTGACAGTCAAACACCCTCACAAATACCCCAACACCACCACACACTGATCTGAATGCCCTCCTCAGCCACCAGCAAATAGCCATTGAAATGGACATCGACATCCGGCCTAAACTCCGGGACCCGACTAGACTACACCACGCCCCTATCGACGACGTTCGACTGTAATGGGGATTCCCGCGGAACACCGGACAGTCTGGATTCTGGAGAATACAACACTTCCGATTTTATGGCCTAAGGATTTCCCGGAATTGTCTGAATTCCGCAACTTTCCGCTATCGGGCTACGAACTACTAACTATTCCGATGACCCACTAAGGCTCGTAGAATACGGTATCTATTTTAATTTACCATGTAAGGATTTTATGGAATTTCCGGTATTTTGTATTTTCTTTTCCTGACTACGGACTATAAATGAATCTGCTGCCGACAGGTAGCGACTGGAGGGATAGGGTAACTTACAATATGATACTTGTCAGAATATGCTGCTTGGAATCTAACGTTGCTTTTTGATGCATAGAAAGCCAAGCCACTAAAAGTTTATAGTATTTTATAAGGTTTTCAAAATTAGTGTTTGCAGCTTTTAAAAAGTCTTAAAAGCTTCCTCTAAAGGATCGCTATCTAATTTAATTCGTTTATGAAAAAAATGCTACTCCATCAAATCGCTGAATGCCAATCAAACTTTGCCAATACTTTTTCACAATTTTTCGAAGTTTGTTGACGAAATCGTTGAGATTATTACTTCTAGTATGCAAACTGCCATTGATAGCTCCAATATGCAAAAGAGCGCGTAATCCTAATCCTCGTAGTCCGTTCTGTCCTGCGCCATTTCCGGTGTACAAGCCGGGGCGACGTGGGAGCTGGGGGACTCCCTCACTTATCAAATATTCCATTCAACCCATTTCAACTTGAATTTAAGATCCTTAATTTTTTTTTTTGATACTTGAAGCTACACTCCCCCGAAAAATCCGCCGTATCCTTGCGTAGGCCTCTGCATCACGAGCAATTCTTTAAAGGTCTCGTATGCAAGGACTTCGCATGGAGGCCAGGATTAATGAGGAAGTTAGGGATTTTCGATTTGTTTTTGTGTTATTTATATTTTTGCGACACACAGACGGGTTCTGGCTCTGTAACTATAAAAGCCCAGGAAAATTTTACTCACCAAAATACACCGGCTTCGAGCAGTTCGGGCAGTTGGGCATTTCCTGAAAATCCGACTTATTTAATTTTTGGAGAAACGTAAGAAAAAAGAAAAAAACAGGTTATATATACCAGTATTAAGGAAGTAATTTAATAATAAATAGAATTAAGGAAATTTAACGAACAAGGGCGCTGTAGAAGTATAACAGTTTTTTGAAAACTCCCCGACGTGAACTTCCTACAGCTGTTTTTGTGGGTTTTCCCAACTGGCCGGAAGCTAGATGGATGGCCTCCCGGGAGTCATCTAAACTTCCAACCGCCTAGGCTTTTAACACTTGCTGTTGATAGGAAAAAGCGGAAGGGGGTTTGAGGTCGGGTAAAAATAGTTTGAATCTTGAGCAGCACTTCGAGCTGAAAAATATACCATTTTAAAATGCCGAAAACGCTCAAATTACACAAAATTCGTTAAAACAAGGTTTTTCTTGGATAAAAATCGTTGGTAAATTCTACGTATTCAAAAATCGCAAGAAAACCGGATTGTATATTTGAAAAATGGACTGTCAGCTCGAGTTTTCAGCTGAGGTGGGTCGGCCTGACCGAATTTTGGAGGTCATTTTGGCAGGCGGTTCGGCCCAGTAACCATGCGGAAAGGATGAGTCAGTCAGGCAAAAATCTTGGACTACACTTTCTGGTTTCGAAACGCAATTAAGTGTGGATTTGCGCTGATCCTTACAAGTACGCTTTTTAGAGGATGACAGGTAGCATTTTCTCCCCTGTAAGGGAGAATCAAGAAAATTGTTTCTAAATAGTAAAGTGTAGAATTGCAGCGTTTTGATTCATACAAACGACGAGATGATTCGATTAAGCCTTAAAAATGAAAAAATTATGGCCCTGTTCAGGCCAAATTAAACCGGAACTACCGGATTCCAGATCAGAAGCAGTATTGAAATCTAGGAATTTTTTTAATCTTATTTTGGGAAGTCAACGATCCTCCTGTCCGCATTAATAGAGCAATAAAAATCTAGCTAGCATAATAAGCTTTTGCACACAAATCTGAAGCTCAAAATCGGCCGGAAGTGCATCCAAAATCACCAAAAAGATGGCTTCTGAGTCGCACGGGCCTAAATCACTATGCATCAAGAAAACATCAAGGCATCGCGATATAGCGTCCAGAGTAAATTTTCGTACCAAAAGGTCCTAATCATTATGCTAGGACAACAGTGAGAACGTTCTTTGGGTACAGGCCGTTCTTTCAGCCGAGAGTCAAGGTCGAGTGACCCCGCATCAACCAGCCGGCTGCCCCGTATCGCTCCGGAATGCCTGAATAAGCCATGGGAATGGCTGGAAGGAGGGCAGCCAGGAGGAGGAGGCACACTTTTAAGCCCCAACAACTGACATTGATAGGGAGGCAAAGGAGGGGTTGATATGAGGCAAAACCGTTCGAGGGAACGGTGCGGAGGCGCTTAAAAACACGTGGCCCCTGGCTGTCAAGGGGAGCAGAAAAAAGGCGAATACAGAAAGGGCGTGGGCACATTCCGCAGACAAAACTTTTGACATTTGTGGGGCCCGATTTTTAGGCGTTACTCATTTTTGGGAGGGCTTGAAGGTAGGGGGAGAGGAAGCATGTAAAAATGGTGCTGAAATCTTGGCGGAAAATTTACTAGTTTCCGTAAAAAAACTGGCAAATTGGTGTTAAAGGGACTCGCAAGCGAGGGCTATCGACTTGGTGAGCGGAACCTATTTGGGAAGAAGCTAAAATGCCTAAAAAAACTCAATAACCGGTGAATCAAAACCGAGACTCGACCCCCTACCAGCAACTAGGTCTCGACATCTACGTGCTACGCCAAAAAGACGCAAAGCTCCGGTTTCCTGGCCGTTTTAAGTTGAATTTTGACGCGGTGAAGAGCTGTCGATACCTACTCGGTAAGAGGGGTCGATTCACGCAATTCTAGACCTCTTTTCGGAGCGACAAAATTTTCTAAGCGATGCTCCATTACCAGCTAAACGAATTTTGCCATGATTAAAAAAACAAAAAAAAACCCAAAGAACTCATTTTTTTCAAAAATTCAACCTTCTGAATTGTCAAAAAAATAAATTTTCTAGAGATCAGATCAAACCGCAAAATCCCTAACCGAAGCTCAACCCGAAGTCTGGTCAGCCAAAAAGATGTGCGCGTCAAGAAGGAATTCGTGAAAAATGGCGAGTCATAAATTCCGGGGGCCCCCAAAGTTTTCCGGGTATCCTCCCCGCGCGCCAGCTGTTCTTTTTTTGGGTATGAAACTTGTGGAATTTCATCGTTTTTTAGAGTCAATGAATCAGCTGGGTAAACAGAAAATTTCAGGGTAGCTGAGCTGGAGGAGGAAAGGAAATTAAAATAAATGCTTACATAGCAAAATCTGATAAATCCCGAGTTTGGGGGAATAAAAGTGTGGAATAAAATAGAGATATTGATGTTAAAGCTTGAAAATAGTGTTATAGCGTTCTTAAAGTGCCGCTACTATCCAGAAAACGAACGCCCCTCATGAAAAACACATAACTCAAAATCTCTAAGCCCATCTCTTGACTGCTTTTGACTGCCGAGGGTATTTGGAGGGAGAGGTTGGCAGCCGGGAGGGTAAGCTAATCTTCAAATAGATGCAAGAGAGAGAGAGAGAGAGAGAGAGAGAGGAGAGGAGAGCAGAGCGAGCGAGAGAGCGGAGCGAGAGAGAAGGAACAAACCCAAAAAAATTGGGGTTGAAAAAGGCCCATTCCACTTACGGACAACTCCTAAATGCAGGTTCCAGGTCGCTTAATTTTTCTTGTAGAACTTCGTTAACTAATGGTAAAGTAGAACGAAGTGGCAAAGAAAAATATTATAAAAAATGAGCCGGATGCCGAATGGTCCATAAAAATTCCGCACGTTGTCGCGTTCTTATCAATCCCCAGCTTTTAGCGGCTTTTAGCGACCCTACTCACTGACCCCGGCTTCTGGAGGAATCTGGGAAAAACGTCCCGGGATAAGGATGGAACACATTTCAAAAAAAATTTTTGCGGAAATTCCATGACGAATAAAATACCAAAAATCACTGTAACCAAAAATTCAAAAAAATCGGCGAGAAATTAGCTATGGAGCGATCACTTGCTTAGCTCTTGAAAGCTAGTGCGCTTTGAAAACTCGATGGTTGACAGTATGTGCTATGCTGCAAAATTGTCTGTAACCAGTTTGACCACAAGTCTAAAAATTGCTAAGAATCTTGAATAAAATAACAGGGTACTATGCTTTTTCACATAAATATAAACCTGAAAGCTTCCGACCAGCTGATCGGCCAGATGCTGCCGGATAAACAGCCCAGCTCGTTTTTGAGGCTTTTTAGAAATTTTTAGAGACTTGGAATTCAAGAACAATTAATTTAGTTTCATGACAATTGTAATGGCCAAGGCTTAAAATAACCGAAATAAGACTAGATTCTGTTTTTCCCGATAAAATCCCCCGCCCGATCCCGCCGGGACCCCCCGAACGGAGCGAGTGACCCAAAAAAAACGCATCGAAAAAAATTTGACGAGGAAATGGCAACGTGGGATAGCCCCTCGGCCCCCGTTGAGGCGATTTCAATAGCCACACACATCGGAGGAGGGCTCCTCAATAAGGAGGACCATTCGGTGGATCGGCGCATGGGAGAGACGAAAAAGACCGAAAAAGCCAAAAAAATCTTGCCCTCGCCCTCGCCCTTGCCCATTTCTCCCCTTACGGTGACTCAGGAGGCAACATTTGCACACGGCCGCCTCAAATGTCTTGCTAGAGGTGGCCAGAATTGAAAGGAAAAACTTTTGGGTATGGAAATCTCCGAGTGCTTATTTTTGGCACCTTAAAATTGGGTATTTGTCTCTAATGGTGGAACTAGGGTTTTTTTTTGTCTCATAGGTCCTAACCCTAGCACAAACCCCAAACCAAGTGTAAGCCCAAGCCCAAGCCTAAGTCTAACCCAAGCCTAAGCCCAAGCCTAAGCCTAACCCCAGCCTAAGCCCAATACGTAGCATGCCTTGCAGGAATTACGCATTACAATTGTTTGAGCTCAAGTTCTTCGAATTTTTTCAATGATGAGCCATCGATACCTTGAGGTCAGGTTAGTTTTTAAGAAATTGAGAAAGTAAACAACTAGATGCACATTGAAATTAAATCACAGCAAAGATTCAAATTTTCTTCGTTTCCGAGCTACAACAACTTACTACTTCTGCGAAAACCAATTTGTTACAAAACTCACTGGCTGCTGGGAACACTAGGCTATTAAAAATTCTAATTGTAAGGCGCATTTCAACCCTTAATCTTTTTATGATATCCGAAACCAGCTCTAAAACAGAAACATGGTTGCCAAATCCTTCTCATCTCAACCAGAACGCCTTGAGCTCTCCGCGCCGCATTCTGGATTCTGCATCGAAAATGCCGTCGGCGGGATCGGGTTTCCACTTTTCCTTTATATGTCGCTATTGTTTATGCAGCGGATATTGGGTTTCGGCGTTTGTTTTTTATTTAATGCCGGTTTCCGGGTTCAAAATCTTATTCTTCTCAGCCGAAAATGTTTTCGAAATTTACGCCTACTAAACAGGCAATTGGTTTTCAAAAAGCCAGGAAGGAAAGCTTTTTTACCAGGAACAATTTTCACAAATTTACGAAAAAATTCCTGATTCCGTCGCATTTTTATCCAAATTCCGCTGCTTCCGGCTTTTTTTGTAGTGGCTTTCTTTATGCGTTACTGCAGCTGGCAATTGGCGTACTTTGTAGTCTTAATATTACCTTATTTCGTAGCCCAGAATCCGACTAGTTGCAACATTTATTGTGTTCACCGAGTTCCTCGTCAGATATTTGAAAAGAGGGTAGGGGGAAGGGGAGAAGGGATTGGGCGATTCCAGAGAGGCCAGAGATCACAAGAATACAGTATGGGGATGGGCGAGAGAAAATAAAGCGCAGAGATGCATAGTAAAATATACAGCTTTAATGCCCAATATCGCCTCTGCCTATTTCGATACACGTACGGTCCGAGGACGGGGCATCGGCTACAGGGGTGGGGAGGTGGGGAGGATAGAAATGTTCGTCGTCACCGGTCTGAAACGGATTTTTAATGTTTTTTTTTTGTCTCTGGCTCTTGCTCCATTGCTTCTCGCTCTCCCTCTTTCTCTCTCTCTCTCTCTCTCTCTCTCTCTCTCTCTCTCTCTCTCTTTCTCGCTCTCTCATTATCTCTCGGCCGCTCTCACTCCTTCGCTCTCTCGCTCGTTATAAACTCACCTAAAATAGCAGAAAATGAATCGATTTAGAGAAGGAAGGGCGACATGTTCTCCGGGAGGTTCAGCGGCAGCTCCTCAAGCTCCTGAAAAATAAATCTGATTTTTTGGTGGTTCTTGATCTCTTCTTAAAGGAACCTTAAGGTCGGCTGTTAGAGCACTAATAGACATAGACGGAAATTCTGAGTTTGGCTTCACCGACCCTTTAATGGTCCTCTACCTGATCAAGCTGGAGCTCATCCATCACTGGCTCACTGGCCTCTTCCGGCACCAGGGCAAAGTTGACGAGCATGGCCTGGTCGCGGACCTTGTTGGTAATGGTCACCTAAAAAAATTGAGGTCAAAGCATCGAGTCGATCTTACGTTCTTTCGGGCCATCTCGTAGCCGTCAGCCTCAACCAAGAGTTCATAGGTTCCGACGGGTAGCAGGCGGTAGTACTCGCCGGTTTCGCCTTGAAAATAGTTCGTTGCATCTCGTTCCCGTCTCTCTCTCTCTCTCACTCGCTCTCTCTCTCTCTCTCGCTCTCTCTCTTCTCCAACTTACTGGTCTTGACGGCATGCTTGATCGGTAGCGTCGCGGTTCCGTTCATCACCCAGATGGCAGCATCAGCAACGGGTTCACCGGTGGTGGCATCGGTGATCTCGCCCTTCACTCCGGAGTGGATCTGGAATATTAAAAGTTGCCCTATAGGATTCTGGTCACAAACGAGCAGACCCCGGAAGAGAAGTGCTTTAGCAGAAAAACTTGGTCGCTAAGCAACCTGGCTTCGAAAATTAGGACTCGTAAAATATTTAGAATCCAGGTTTGATGTATTCTTCTTGAGACTTTTTCATAGCCTGTTAATATAACAACTTACCTTCCACATATACTCGAACATGGCCTTCTTGTTGTCCTCCCAGAGTTGAGGTAGCGTGGCGCCGGCGGGCATCTTCTCGCATGAGAGCTCGAGGGTGATCTGAAAAATAAAAGGGGTTAGAGAAAGAGCGATAGAGAGAGAGAGAGAGAGAGAGAGAGAGAGAGAGCGAAAGGGAGAAAGACATCGAAATCGAAAGAGAGAGCTGCCTACCTCCATGGCGTTGGTGGCGAGGTAGTTGAAGTCCTGCATGCCTCCGGCAACCGAGTACCACTTGGCTCCGTTGGTGATACCACCTGAACAGAGAATTATGCTTATTTTAAGGTTTCTCAGAATTTATATACGTATTTACTACACAGAACAGTGCCCAACTGAACCCTATGTATCTACTAGGTCTCGACAGCTACGCGCAAATCCAAAATACGGCGGAAAAACTTGACTTTTTGCTTTGCAAGGTACCTTGATAGTTATTGCCACCCGATACTGATTAGGTATTAGTATTAGGTATCGATATTTCGCAAGTGTCACCATCCCTTTAAAACGTCCAAAATCTCGTACCATTTTGGGCAAAAGCATCCCGGGTCGTTCCATCGCACGGCGGGTGGTCGTTCTTGGCCATGTGTGCGTGGGCCTGCGCGTAGGTCTGGGCCAACCAACTGAAAAAGGATTCCATTAATGCGCTTACACTTTCTGAAGTTTTCTTTCTCAGTTCTTATTCGTAAAATTTAAAAATAAAAAATTGTCTTCAAGTGCTCGACCCACCGGAAAGTTCCGTCATCGGGGGAAGCGCTGTACTTGGACGGGGCCTCATTCGGGGTCGCGTCGAAGGGGTAGTTGGCGACCTAGAAAGCTCAAATTTGCCGTTATGTAATTTGTAACTTGTAGTCTCAGGGCTAAAGAATGCGTCTTAAGTCAATTTTTACGACGAAGCTTTTCCGCCAAGCCAACTTACAAGGTCTCCCTCGTGCAGGTTAGCAGAGAGAACCCACGGCAACGACAAGATCCACCGGCCGACGGCCACGGTTTCGGGCTGGCGCTGAAAATTCGCATGTTTAATACGCAATAATGGCAGGCTGCTTCGAAATCAGTCTTTCAAAACGTCCATAAGCCCAACCTCCTTGCTCTCGTCGAACAGCTCCATCAGGTGGTCGAACTTGGGTACCTTGCGCTCCTCGAGGGCGTAGAAGACGCCATCAAGGTCGGGGAAGTCCCTGAAAAACCGGATTCAGATAATGCGTATAAAGCCTCCTATTCAAGGTATCGTAACATCTCCAGGGCGACGGATGGCTAATACCCTAGGGCGCCCAAGATACGGGAGTTCAGGGTAGCTTTGCGTAGCGGTAACCCCGAAAAGCTTTAAAGAAGCATCCGAAAAGTGAAGTTTCGACGCTGGAGCCTCGAGAAATATTTTTTGCTGAAGCACAATTGCAAAAACGTCCTAACAATGTACAAAAACACGGGATTTGGGTGTGCATAGAAGCGTCACGTAAGCTTCAAGCTTCTTCTAGGTGCCGGCATTCAAAAATTTTTGATTATTTTTGCTTGGAAATAGCGCTTTTAGCTAATCCCCCAATTTTTTTAAAAGCTTTTCAAAGAGCTTTTTTATTTATTTATTTCGTTGAATAAAAACTGCGGTTACGTTTCCTTGAACAGGTCAGGCTCAACTTATTTCTTCTCTTTTTTTTTGATCGCGCCTCTCCAACATCCCGCATATCAGCCGCCTAATGAAATTCCCCCAGGCCGGGTGTCGTTTGGAATTGGATTATTTTATAGACACCACCCAACATCTCGCGCCTGCTCCACCAGCCGGAAATTGCCCTTTCCGGGCCCTTTTTCCTCCGCGGATTAACCGAATTTTAACCGGCATAACAATGGCAGGAAAATATTCGGATTACTTAGGATCGGACTCGGGATAACAAGGCGACGCTGATAATCACGAATTTCCGATTTTTCACCTGTTCAAGTCCAGGCCGTTGGCGTTGGCGCGGCCGGTCAGCCACTGGCGCTCGGCGGTGGGCTGAAAATAGGAAAATAGGCCTTGGAAACAACAAATTTTTTGTGATTGAAACACCTTAACGGGGGGGGGTTTGAAAAATCGTTTTTCGAGTACTTATATTCTTTTTTTATAACCATTTTATGTAAATTTTATTTTTAAAATAAATTACAAAATGTTTTGAAATGAATGAAAACCGATTTGTCTTCATTTAGCGTATCGGTATCCTAGGGTCAACTCACCGTTTCCAGGGCCAGCTCGAACCCGTCGGGGTTCATCGAGGGCAGCAGGTGGATGGAGGTCGAGTTGAGGAGGGAGATGATCTCCTTGTCCTTGTTCTTGAAGCCGTTGCACAGCTCGTCGGCCAATCTGGAAGTTGATGATCAGCAGAAGTTATGAGCAAGACATTTTCATTCATAATTCTTAGATTCGTTCTTGGCACTTTTGTGCATGAAACCAAATTATAAGTCTTTCCGTCCCGACCCCAGACTCACCGGATGATCAATTCCCGTCCGACAGGCTCATTTCCGTGCATATTGCCGACGTACTTCATCTCGGGTTTCACTGAAAAAATTGAGCTCGAGTCTGAAGGAAAACAAGGATTGGAAATGCCATTTTATAGGCTAAAATCTCAGCGGGTGGAATTTCAATCTCTCTCTATTTATCTATCTATCACTTTCCTCTTTCTCTCTCTCTCTCTCTCTCTCTCTCTCTCTCTCTCTCTCTATCTATTTTTCTTTCTTTATATCGCTTTCTCGATCCTTTTATCCCAAAATTTAGTACCAAGCGAACCCATGAAACTTTCACATGCCAGATGGTTCCCGAAATCGTTAAAAATAACAAGTACGCGGTCCTATAAATTCCGTAGGCCCGACCGTAATTTTGGCATGAAAAAGCGCACAAGAAAAACCGGAAAGCACTTACAAATTTCGTGCGATCCGGGGGTGGAGGAAAAGTGGATGACCAAAAGTTCGCGGCCTTCGACAGATTGGCCGATGGAGTAGACAGTGGTGATCTAAAAACACTGATTTTACGGTTTTCCTCTCGTTCTCTCTCTCTCTCCCTCTCTCTCGTTCTCTCTCTCTCTCCCTTTCTCAAATTCAAACTCAACTCACATCTGGGCATTTCTCGTTGATCTCGGTCAACTTCTCGGTCAGCGCCTCGTGGGAGTGGTACCTGGAAAAAGTTGTTTGGTGTCTCTTGTAGCGTCGCCTATTTTCGAGTGTCCGAGAAAAAGCAATAGGCCTGGAGGGCCAACCTAGAACGCTGGTTTCCGGTGATTTCAGGGCCCCCAACCTTGGCGTTTGGCTTTTTGAGTAGGTAGGGAAAGCAAAAACATATAAATAGAAATACAAATAAATTTGTGCCAGATACCCATAAATTTTTTGCCCTTTAATTGGCTAGTTGGATCCTTGAAAATCCCTTAAAAACTTTAAAAATACCTCCCAGCTTAGGCGCAATTCTAGAAGTCGCGCTCCTCCTCCCCCTCCCCACGCTTCTTGCATTTTCGATAAGGTCGGCGGGGTCTTCTTGCTACTTTCAAGCTCTGCGCTACCTTAGACAGACCTTGAAAACAAGAAATTTCTGACATTCCAAGTGTTCTCATCCGATTTATAAGGGACTTAATTAAATGCCGAGCTCGTGTTCAATTTTGGACTCTGAAAAAAAACTTTATAATCCACGTTCTGTGTGGATTTGAAAGGGTTCTTAATTAAATTGGATAGAAGACCCGGTCAACTAGGATTATTACTCAAAACAACCCTATCAAAACGAGACTCGATGACAAGTTCTCACTCTGCTTTAGGTCCAAAACGAACCTCAAGAAACTCAAAATATCTTTCTTAAAGCCAAAATCAAAGCTGCCATTTTTAGCCTCAATTTTCAAGCCAGCTAGCTTCAAAACAGCTCCTTCTCCGAAATCAGAATTTTCTGAAAGAATTCTGAATGCCGAATCACAGCCAATCAGGGGAGAGGGACGTGCGAGGAGTCTCGCGCTCCCTCTGGCCTAATGAAGCGCGGGGCGAATCAGGGCATTCTGGAGAGAAGAAACACGGAGAATGTTCAGGACAAGAAAATTCCACTTCCGCGCCGCTCCTTGCCCTTTTTTCGGGCCCGTCCACCTCACTAATCAGTATGCGGCGCGACGAACGTCAAATATTCTATGGATGTGCTCCGGCTTGCGGAGAAGTCGCGTTTTTGGGGCGGTTGGGATGGGAGGTCAACGATTAAGAAAACGGATAATTTTGATAAATCCAGTGGTAATATCCACAACCTTTGGTACAAACACAGCTCCGAAATAAGGCTGGAGACTATCTAGATAGGATGGAATAGAAGGTAGAAGAAGACCAAGCTAACGCCCCGGAAACGCAAAAAAAAAATCAATGAAAAACCCTTAACAACCTTTACAAAATTTGGCTTAGAGGAACTACAAAGTATATTCCGTTATTAAACTAACGCCAGAACCTGGTTTTTCCGAGCCAAACCCCCTAGAAAACCTCGTAAAAACTCGGATAAAACGGAATGCAAACATCAACCCCGATGAAAATCTAATCAAAAAATCTTCAAACGTCAAAAGCTATACTAATACCTCTACGAAGCTTATTAAGATACTACGAAGCCACTCAAACTGAAACGAAAAAAACTTAAAATGGGGGGCTTCAAGTAGCTAGAAAACCTTCTAGGGTTTGAAAAGTCCCGAGGGAACCGAAAAGGGCAAAAAAGGCAAATCGAATAAAGTTCGGACTTTAGTCAAATAGAGCAAGAATTATAACTGGGGTTTTCCGCCAAAATCGCGTAGCTCGATCTCAAGGAAATGCGAGAAAACCCGGCCAAACCCCTATTTTTTTAAACCAAAAACCAACAGGCTTCATCACATGAAACCCCACAAAAAGTATACCAAAACCACCCCCGCAACTTACTGTTTCCATTCATCTGGTTGAGTGGGCGCTGCGGCGGCTAGGGCGGCCAGCAGCGGCACGAGGAGTAGCGGGAGGGTGCGGCCGCACCTCATTCGGGCCGCCATCAGGAGTGGGGCCTAGGGGAACCCGTGGATGGGCCTCGGCGGCCCCCACGAGAGGGCCCACCCCGGATGACGTCGCCGGCGATCGATAGCCCACAGCGCGGCACACGCCCCCTCGTTCGCGGAAAAGAAGTTGTTTTTCTCTACTTCGCGTGTTCTCGCCCGCTTCATCGTGAATGTCTCGGGGCCTCTAATTTCGGAATTCTCCCGCACGCGCCGTGGACCCCATTTCGCGAAACGGTCATTGAAATTGATGCCCCGGGGGATGGCTAATGCATGCCGTTTTTTTTGAAATCTGACGGAACGCAAAAAAGGGCCATGCAATAAAAAGAAAATCGGCTAAAAAATTAAAATTTTTCGAAAGGTTCTTTCGCATTATCGGGGGCGAACCTTTATATAAATCTAGGAATACCTGGTAAATTAATAGGATGTGTTTTCAAGTGTTTTTTAGTAATAAGTAACAATATTTCAAGTAGAAAAACTATCTAAAAACTTTAAAAAAGCAGAAATTTTGGTCGAAAAATCTGTATTTTTTGTAATTTTCTAAATTTTTCACGTTTAAGAATAGTAAAAATCCCATTAGTAAAACCTCGATTATTTATATTTCAAAAATTAGATCCTAAGAAAAAAATGCCCCCCCTCGATAATGCGAAAGAACTCGGGTTTTCCACTATTAAAAACTCTATCGTTTCTGATCCTAATCTTGGCTTCAAAATTCAGAAATCATACCAGAATAGCTAACTACATCATATTCAAAACCGCGCCAAACTAGTCACGCTTCAAAAATTCAAGATTCACCACCCAAATACTCGCAATTCCACGAAAACTCGTCAACAAATCAGCCATTCCACGTTGGACGGGGCTGAATCTGCAAGATTGAACAAGACCACAGCTGAAAGAAGCGCAGCTCGAAGATTGTCTACCGCCACTAAAGGCGTGTATCTCTAAACGTTAAAGCGCAGCAATTTTCTGTCTAAACTCTGCTGTCTCTGCTCAAAATGCCGTCCTCAAACAACAGGTGCATTTATTCATCAAAGCATAACAAATTATTAATCGAGCAACAAATATTGGCCAATGTGCAAAATGTAAATGCAAATTATTAGTGGCGCTGGGAGGCTTGCGAAGTCGTCGGGCGATTCTCCGGTTCCAACTCACGCGCCATCTTATTCATCTTGTCCGAATATTCCTCGGCGGACTCTTTAAAGCGCTTGCAGATCTCGACAGTCTCGCGCGCATCCTTTTCGATTATGTTATATGAGCGCTTGGCCGTCACAAAACGATCCATGGTTTGCAGCTTCAGGGCGCGACGCGTAGCAGCGTCAATCACTTTCTCGAGCGCAGTCTGGATCTTTTCATAAAACTTCTCCACAGCCGCTGGCAGGTGGCGAAGCTCGTCGTTGAGTTCGCTTTTCGCGAGCAACCTCAGCGTCAGTAGCTCTCTCTCGAACAGCTTGACGGCGTCGTGATGCGAGTGGGCATCATGGCAGCACACCCCGCAAATCGTTTGCTTACACTCGTTGCAGTACAGCATGTTGTCCACCGGCTCTTCCGCGTCACACGTCTCGCACACCTTCAGGAAACCTTTCTTCTCGCGAGCACGGGCGTCGTTCTCCTCTTGCCTGGCGCCGACTCCCATGAAGTACGCTGAAAAAACAAATTAGATAGGAATACAAAAGTTTCGGAATTTGTTAGCACGACCACTTGTATGCATAATTCGTGTAAATCGAGAGAGTTCGGTCGTTCCAGAAAATTTGTAAAGTTTGAGCAACCAGTCATTTTTGAAACGCGTTTTTATGAATTGTACACTGTAAGCAACTAAAGAGGCAACTCGTGTACGCGTTAATAAGGTAGTACATAGCTGAAATTAACAATTTAAGCGTTAATGATGTTACTAAGAATCAAGAATTCAATTCTGATGTTCTATTTATGTTACATCAAAAGCTGTGGGTTTACTAAGTAAGTAAAGCCCGATTAAAAATACTTTCTAAGTCAGCTCGGACTCTAATATTTGTTCGATGACGCGAGCGCTACAAATTTCCTCGAACGTTCGAACTAAAGAAGTTGCCATCTAGCATTGCAACAGTTGTAAAAAGACCAACTGAATAAAAGTTTCTTACTTTCAAAAAACTGCGTGAGGACGTCGCAACGGTACCAGCGAGGGTCGTCAGCACCACACAGCACGCCGCCATCGACGGGCAGTGAGTTATCGTTTTGGCGAGACGTTGTGTCGTTGTCGGCGGACTTGATGATCGGCTGAGCGTCCGAATACTCATTATCGCTTTCATTTCCGAATTCATCCTGGATCCCTTTAACGTCCGGATCCGTCTCCTGCGAGTTGTTGTTCTGCTCCTGCGGAACGTCTGGTTGGTTTGGCACGGCATCATCTTGTCGTTCTGCATAGCACTCCGTGCCAGCCTCCTTGCATTTGTAGCAACGAATCTGGCCGCATCCGTGGTAATAGGCGCGCGCAGTGGTATTGAGGTCCTCCTCGCAAACGGAGCATTCCGGCAGCTTGACGGCCGCCTCGGACACCCATCCACGTCGAAGGCGTAGCTTGAGCCCTGGCTGGTCGAGGAACTTGATCAGGGCGACGAAGGGCTTCGCTTTTTTGTTGCGGACGCAGGTTGCGCATTTGACGATCGGCGTGGTCATTGGCGTGTGCGCCTTGCCAGTTTGGCAATCGAAAGGCTTCTTGCATTCAGGGCAGTTAAAACACTTAAGCAGCATCGCTGGACCTGGAAAGTAAAGATAAATAAAGATATCAAAAGCGAAAACATTGTGGAACACTTGTGTATTGGTGAAAGTCGATGAAAAGAGGGCGAAACGAAAAAAAGGAGCGAGAGAAGCACCAAAGTAGTCCTAAAAGGAGTCAAGAAGGGATGAACCAGCAAATCAAACAAAAGTTAGGAATCACAAAGGTAAAAGACTAAGAAAAAATTATTAGTTAGCAAAACTAAGTGAAAAGAGTGATGATAAACTCCAAAAGGAACTAGAGGATCGCTGAAGTCGCTAAAAAAGAGTAAAATAGAACGAAACATGTAAAACGAGAGGCGCGATAGATTGAACAGGAAAATTGCGCTAAAATTACATCTTCTTTCTTTCTTCTATAGCAAAACTTGATAAAAAGTGCTAAACTAAAAACGAAACGAGAAGATCGTAAAAGTTGCTCGGAAAAGCCTCAAAAATTTCCTTTTATTAAAAGAACGAAACACGTGAAAAGCGAGGCGTGCCTTCATTTACAAGTCCGGACTTGAAAACGGAATCCTCCGCACGGACCTGGGGCGCGTTCTAGGCAACAACACGCCTTACCATAACCCCCTACCGATTCTTTCACTGTATCATGAAGTGCCAACAAAAAACCGTATGCTCATCCAAAACTGCAAAAATTTATCTATTAAAGCCGGCCGGCATGGAGGGCCAGCAGAAATCGCAGGAGGCGCAAGTAAGAAACCAGAGGGGACGACACGACGACGACGGGGAATACATAACAAGTCTCTTTAAAGGGAAGTTGCGACGGAGAGAGGAGAGAGAACCACTGACTGACTATATGCTCAACACTACCACGGGAGGGTCGCCTAGAAAACACAAATAGATAATATCACTAAAAGGTTAAAAACAGAAGGGGCACATCGAGAGCAATCGAGCAACGGGTTGTTTAGACGAAAAATTGTGGATCTAAGAAAACAACCGGAACAACGAACGGGAGGGCGGAGATTGACTAAATTGCTGTGATAACGACGAAAAGGCAATCGATTCGGAGCCGGGGCGTGAATTGTCGAGTATGTTGCTTAGACGCTGTTGATCGCCTTGCCGCAGTAGGCGGCCAAGTTGGCTTCCCTGAAGGCCTCGGAGAGCGTCTGGAAAGGAAAGTTATAGCTAGAATTTTGCCTATTAAAGTTAGGCAAGACCACAGCTTGTGTAGAACTTTTGCTGATTCCGAATTGGGTTCAAAAACATCAGAACAGCCATGGCTAAAAGGTTATAACGGGGTTTATGTTTGAAAACAGATTTAGAAGCACAAAAACCCGGTATAAGCTAGTTCCTGCCATGTTTTGAAATTCCATCGATCAAAAGATGGTTACAGCAAGTTACAGCCGTGAAAAGCAAAAAACCGAAAAAGCTTACCGGGTGGGGATGGCAGACACGGGCGATATCTTCAGCGCTCGCGCCGTATTCCAAAGCCAGCGTCGCCTCGGCGATCATTTCACCGGCATTCTGAAAAAACCAAATTTTAGAATCTAACTAAATTCCTCACCGGCCCAATGATGTGCACGCCGAGCAGACGGTCGGTCTGCTTGTTGGCCAGCACCTTCACGAAGCCCTCCTAAAAAGCAAGATTATGAAGCAAAAAAATTAATGTTAACCTGGTCGTTGTTGGTCTTGGCGCGGGAGTTGGCGACGAACGGGAATTTTCCGACCTTGTACTCGACTCCCTAACATTTAGAGTAAAGGTTTGACAAGTAAACGACAAACCTCGCTTTTCAGCTGCTCCTCGGCCTTGCCGACCCAGGCAACTTCGGGGTGGGTGTAGACGACGGACGGGATGCAGTTGTAGTCAATGTGCACGGCACCGCCAGCGATACCCTCGACAGCGAGAATTCCTGAAAAAATATTTTTGAAATGCCGCAAGCTTCCCTAAATTCAATTTGGGCTACCTTTTCGAAATACCTAGTTATTTAGCGCTATCGGCAGCGAAAACCTACTTTTTTTCTTATAGAACTAGAAAAGCCTAGCAATGAAATACGGTGTTTTCCAGTCGTTTTTAAAAAGTGTGGAGACTAAAATTTTTAAAAAAAAATGCAACTTTATGCGAGCAACTAAAAGCGTTCCTGAAGAATGACGGCTTTCAACGCGGCTAGTTTCAAGACGAATGAATCTTAGGAAAATAAATTCAGGACAAACAAAAGTCGATACCTTCATCTTCGGCCTTGTGCGCAAGCATGGGGCCCTCGATGACGTCGCCGATGGCGTAGATCGACGGCACCTTCGACTGGAAGCGCTCGTTGACGGGGATTCGGCCTAATACACAATTTTTCAGTGTAAAAAATAAGTTACCTCGGTTGTCCAGGGTCAAGCCGACCGAGTCGAGGCCGAGGTTGTTGGTGTACGGGCGTCGGCCGACCGAGACGAGAAGCACATCGCAAGAGAGCTGAAAAATCCAATCAAGGTGTCGTCAAAATGAAAAATCTTTTTTTCCATAAACAGACCTGCTCCTTCTTGCCGTCCTTGGCGCCCTCGATGTCGACGCTGATTTCGCTGCCGTTTTGCGTGGCGCCCATCACCTTCGTGTTCAGCTTGAATTTGAAGCCCTGTTTGGTGAGGGAGCGCTGAAAAATGAGAATGCAGCTAGGTTCAAAAATTTAAAAAAGCGCAGTTCCAAAAACGCACCTGGAAGTTCTTAGCGACCTCCTGGTCAATGCCGGCTCCTCCGATGCTGCCCAAAAATTCGATGGCCGTCACTTCCGCTCCCAATCGTTGCCAGACCGATCCCTACAACGGAAGTGAAAATCAGGGAACCAAAAAAAATACCAATTCAAGTCCAATGACACCGGCTCCGATAACAATCATCTTTTTGGGGACCTCCTTCAGGGAAAGGGCTCCGGTAGAAGAAACAATGGTCTTTTCGTCGATCGTGATTCCGGGGAAGGGCGTGACCTAAAAATCAAATAAAGATAATCAAAAACCGCGGCATGTCTACAGCCCAAAAGAGTGCTAAAATTTCAAACCTCCGATCCGGAAGCGATAAGAATGTTGCGCGTGTTCACCACCTCGCTCGAGCCGTCGTTCTTCTTGACGGTAACCTAAAAACACAAATAGAAAAATCAATATTTTTAAAAATACCTGATTCTGTCCAGTGATCGTTCCGTGTCCATTGATGTGTCCGACCTTATTGGCCTTGAAGAGCTGGGCAATACCTCCGGTGAGCGCCTTGACGGATCCCTCCTTGGCGGCCAACATCTTCGGCAGGTTCAGCTTGGTCTCGACCTCCACTCCTAGAAAAGCAAGTTAAAATTGATGCTATACAACAATAATTAATCTCCGGTTTACAAAAAGCGTAGGCTCCTCACCCCGGCTCGCCAAATCGCCGTGCTTGGCCATGTGGTAGAAGTGCGAGTTGTTGAGCAGCGACTTGGACGGGATGCAGCCGACGTTCAAGCAGGTGCCGCCAAGGGTGGCCTCCTTTTCGATGCAAATCGTCTAAAAAAATAGAGTTTTTCATCTTTTGGGAGAATGCTACCTTCATGCCCAGCTGCGCCGCCTTGATCGCAGCCACGTAGCCGCCCGGGCCGGCGCCAATGACGACGAGGTCGGCATCTAGAAAAACAGGTAATTTTAAAATTCTCAGACAAACCTTGGGTGGAGCTGTAAGCCCGCGAGAAGACGCCGAAAACGTGGCGCTTTGTGGTGGGCCAGGCAGCTCGGGACAGGCTCATGGTGTACCCTGAAAAATTGTCATTACTTTTAGCTATTATTTAAAATAAAAAATACCGAAAAATTTAGTAAAAACGCCTTGAAAAGGTACAAACAAACGATCAGGCCATAGACTTTGATGGCCAGTGAAGATGGAGCCGCCCGTGAAACCCGAATTCGCCACGGTGAAAGGGGCACGCTTTAGGTGACAACAAACAAGAGCCGAAGAAAGAAACACAAAAAATGCGGATTTTTGCCAATTTTTCTCCGTATTTTTTTGTTTAAAAATAGCAAAATAGTTTTAATAAAATTTACCCGAGGCTGCTTTATTTCCCTATATAAGCTTTGAAAAACGATGGGCTGACAGAATTGAATGAATTTTCAAACACACCTTTGGAAAAAGAGTTACATTTTAAAAATTTTGAAAATATAATTTTTGCATATTATACTTCTATTAAAATAACGTATTGTTGAATTTTCTGTCATTTAGCCAGTGTTCTTCTCAACATCCACAGATATAAAAAAATGGAAAAACAAATAGGTGCTAATGCACTTGGGGGGTTTTGACTACAAGACGCTCCAAATGCCGTTTTTTACCCGAAGCCTCTGGAAAAGCTAAGCCAAGCCTAAGCCTAGGCTTAGCTTCATACAAACAAAGCCTGAGCTTAGCTTGAGCCAAGCTAAGCTTAGCTCACCCCAATTTGGCCTCCTAAAGCAATTTAAAGCTCAAGTTAAGCTTAGCTTGGGCTTAAGCTTAAGCCTAAGCCTAAGCTAAGCTTAGTTAAAGCTAAGTTAAGCCTAGGCTTAAGTTGAAAACCAAGTAGCTTAAGCGGAGCGTCTCGTAACCCCTTACTACCAATTTCGGACTGCCCCCCCCCAAGTGCATTAGCACCAACAAATAATATCAATAAAATAAAACTATTTTAATCTACAGAGTTCAAAGGCCCCCTTATAATTTCTGCCGATTTCCTCACCCTCCTAATGTCGCCTACTCTACTCGTTTCTCACGACAAAATCAGTCTCTATTTACGCGCCTGATAAGTTACCGAAGATCGGAACACCGTGTACAAAAAAATCCGCGATTTTTCAGATGGAACGAGGGTACTTGATCTCCTCGTTTTTATATTATGGTTTTTGATGGCTAAATTACATTATTTGCCTTAGCTTCCAACGTCAATTCAAACAAAACACGCAAGACGAACCCCCGTACCAGGAACACACTTTTCATTTCGATCTTTGTGCGTCCTTTCCCTTTCTTCCCGTTCCCGTTCAGTGTAATTTTCATTAGCGGGCGTTCGGAAAAGGGCTTTTCCTCGCCGTGGTCTTCAATTTCCCAGGGGTGCTGCTCCCTGGGCGCTCCAGATGTTGCGTTCTCGCGGGGGTGGGGGCGTCGACCCCCATTCTTTTTTGCTGGACGCGCTACCGTAGTGGCCAGGGGGCCAGCGTGCAGGGGGCGAGTAGTGGCGGGGAGCGAGCGATAGAGCCTGGGGCCGGCCGGCTCTGAACGCTGGCGATGGGCGAGAGACAGCGAGCGTGTGTGTAGCTGGTGTGGTCGGCGCTCATCCATCCTCGCAGTGTATGCCGGAGGGGAGCAAGGGCCGGCCAGGACTTTGTTGCTGCCTGTCTGGGCCCGTTGTCCGTTTCTTCTACTTCTTTGTAATTTTTGGGAGCTATAATTAGAAAATCGGACGTTATTTAATTGCTTGTTTGATTCTCGGAATTGTCTGCTCGCCCTCGTTTTTGATGATTTTCAGCTGTCGCGCCGAGCTTTTCCGCACTTTCTCTTCTAGCGATGTTAGAAAGGAAAACCGTTTGGGTTTTCTAAATTTTTGAGTTTCCGATGTTCCCCGTCCGTTTCGGAAAAGTACTAATTCTCACTTTTGTGTTTATTTTCCGGGAAGCTCATTCTGGCGTTAACTTGCCTAAGCATTTAAAATTTGGACAAGTCTAACAAGCTGCCCTTTTTGATAGTTAAATTCGATCAGATACGGAAAGATGTCATTGAGAAACTAAGTAATTAATAAAGGCATAAATAAAGTATCTAACGCCGTAGAGGTGAAATTACGTTTTTGCTATTTTTTCGTTGCGTTTTCACGTTTCCATTCTAGTTTTAAAGAGCTTCTAACGATTATAAAAGCTTCCAAAGCACTGTCATCTCCAAATCAAGATTTTTTTGAGCGCTAATTTGCCCCTCAAAAGTTATGAATGTTAGATCCGTCCGCCTTTGACACGAATTTTTCTTCCAAGCGACTTTATGCCTGGAAATCTATGTTTTTAGGGCCATCTCTTTTAAGGAAAAAGCTTCATCCATGTTTTAACTTCCAAAAATATCCACAGCACTTTTCAGATGGTTCCTGGCCTCTATTTGAAAAATTTTCCCATTACCCCTGACCTTTTTCACCCGAAAGTCATCAGGCGCTTTTTGGCGGGTCTCGCCCGAGTTGCGCCTCTCTGCGTAAATAGGAGTGGCGCACGCTCGGAAAATTGGACCCTAAGGCCCGTGTGTTGCCATTGGACCCTAGGGCCCTCGGAGGGCTGTTCTCTTGATTAAATTTCCGCTTCGGCAGCCCCCCCCCCCTATTATTTCCAGTTTTAGGCAGCGGTGTATGTGTGTGTGTGTGTGTGTGTGTGTGTGTGTGTTGTGTGTGTTGTGTCGGCCGTGCCTTCTCCGGCACTCGATGTGGGGCTCACGTTTTGGTGGAGAAGCGGCGGGGTTGGGTTGGAAAAGCTTCTGCGGCGCTTCTGCCATCGGTGACCCCATTTCTGGAATTGGCTTCTGCCCACAAACACACGGCAGGGCCCTAGAGGAGGAGGGGCCGCCAAAAATACCAGGGGGCTCATTGTTGCGAAGGGCCCCTCCCACCCATTTCGTGGAATTGCTGGAATTGCTTCTTTTTTCTTGGGGTGGGGTCGGCGAGAAATTAAAGCGGTTTGAAAGTTTGCCGCTCAAGCTCATTCCAAAACCGTATTAGGAGTATTTTGGGGGTTGACAGCTTGGCAGTTTGGCTTTTTAAGTTAGGGTGTCAGTTTTCGTCGGCTCGATTAATGAGCTTATCGGCTCCTTGGGGTTTTCGTTTCGGCTGCGTTTCCGGTCTAGACTACCTTGCGGAGATCCAAGGAAATTTCAGTGTGTACCTCAGTTGCGATTTCTTTAGTTTTAGTTTTCGGGCTTGTAATTTCACTGATCGGTTACTGTACCACTGATACTTGTTGCATTATTGTCAGGTGCTCCTCTAATTACCTTGCTTGAAGGTTTTTCCAGGATCCTGCAGAAGATCCTCGTGAATGAAATCAGCTGCCGCCTGGTTTTGCACATCTACGCACGCAAGTACTGCGCAGGTGTAACGGACGGCAGCTTGAAAATTTCATTTTAACTCTTGGAAAGTCGTGGAAATGATAGGCTTGCCTCTTTAATTCTCCCAAACTTGGATTTAAATTATTTTAAGGGTTCTTTCTTCTACAGGGTTAATTTCTCGGCACCAATAATTTTTTCCACCCCTAAAATACTCCTAAAATACTTTCAGACCTTCCCACCACAGTAACCCATTAACCCCGATCCAATTTTCTGCAACATTTGACCTTCCCCCTCGCCCACCCAGCTACCGTACCCCATTTTCAATTTATTAATAATGACAGGCCAATTTCCTACACACCAGCCCCATTATGCACTTTTCTCGAGACCTCGGGTCCCTCGGGGTCCCGCTGCGAAAAACTTTTGCGTGGGCGCGGCCGGCCGCCATTTCCGAAATTAGGTACGGGGGTCCCGAAAATGGTAATTTTCTCGCAAAAACGGTCCTTTTCCGGCCAGCCCTACGGGGTAGCAATTCCCGGGGACCCGGGGCAGCATTCCCTGATTGTTTACGCGTGGTTTGCCTGCTGCCTCGGGGGGCTACGTTTTAGTGGCGTTGTGGAATTCGGTTTTGGTCTTGCATGCAAAAATGCACAAGATACGAATAGATAGAATTTTTTTCAATGGACTTGTAAAGGGAAAGAGAATGAGAGCAAGAATACAATGTTTTCGAGTTTCGATCTAACTGATCAAGGGGTAGTGTCAGATAACTAGCGTAAATCGTTTTATATATGAACGACTTTCAGCAACCCATGTTTCAAAATCCATTTTTGTAGCCCCGCATGTCTGACAACTCTTATTTCGACAATTGTAATTTGCATCAAGCCGCTTTGGAAAAATCGAATTTCTCAAAATACCGTATGCATATTTTCAAGCCCTAAAAATAAACGTTGCGTAAATTGATGAATTTTTGAGATTTTGGGGTCGGGTCCAACCCTGAGCAATTTGGATTTCTGAAAATAAGTATCTTCTAATAGTTCGGTTAGTTAAGATTATGATTACGCTCAGATACGTCAGCCGGATTTTCCAAGGTTTAAATCGCAATTTGCAGCCCTGTATTTGTCAAATTTAGTCGTGGGGATTACGACTCGGCCCAGATACATGGGCCGAATTTTCCATCGGCCAATTTCTTCCTTATTTTTGCTTTTTCCCATTTTCAGTCCGGTCTCCTGCCTGGCAGTGGTCCGATCTTGGGTAGGCGGGTGGATGGAAAACAACTCATTCATTCATTCATTCACCATCCCCATTCGAGGGCCCACTTACATGGGATAAGGAGGGACGGCATAAGAATTTGCGCAATCCGCCGCGCCCTGGGGCTAAATCTAAATCACGCAGCGTCACCAAATCGTAAGCGCACCGAAGATAAACACGTGTGTCTGGGTGTGTGTGTTTGAGCCGGATGTTCCTAGACCCCCATAAATCTCGGTGTCACGGGGGGATAAAACACGGGGTTGTTGTCATCGTTTTTTGGCTGGGTCGAGATCCTTAGCCGTGCTCATCACTTGATGCTTACATTGTCGTGAATCGGAGGTATTAATGGCGCGCAGAAACGTCAGAATCGGCCCTAGGTATGGGTAGCTAAAACACGCCCATTGAAGAATCTTGATCCGTTTTACGCAAATTCCCTAGGGTATAAAAACGAGCTTGATTCGGTTTTTGGTGCTGCGCGAGTCCCAGTCAAATGACTGAGACTTCCGGTCGTTTTAAAGGGACTGTGAAGTTATGGATTTCCCTTCTAACAAGGGATCGTTCCGAAGTAATTAGAGACTCCGCTTTTGGACCAGTTTTTTACGCTGTTTTCGAATCTTCAATCGGTTCAATCCATAGAGCCTTAGCCTTCGATATAGCTTTCGTTTTCTGTAACTTGACGGAACCGCGGCCAAAATGTTTTTAAATAGCATACCAATAAAGCGCAAATTTCTAAGCGGCTTGAAAGCGATCCGATAAAGACCTGAGTTTGCTCTTTCTCTCCTTCCCCCCTCTCTCTCTCTCTCTCTCTCTCTCTCTCTCTCTCTCTCTCTCTCTTTCTCCCTCTCTCGCTCCACACTAATGTCTGCGTGGTCACCCCAGATGGCCCCGGGCTTGATTGCCCATTTCAGTGGTGCATTTCGAGCCGTCAAGTTGACCAATTACCACCTCGGGGGATAAACACTCGCGGGGATTACCCCACATTTTGCCCTAAATTTTTCTAAATTTTTAAGGGAATTCTGTTTAAATTCAATTTTGCAGCTTGAAAGTTGCCAAAATCTCATTTTTATTGCTCCTACGCGTCCAGCTCGTGAATGAAAAGCACCTGCGCATAAAATTACGTTGATTTCAAGCTGTAGCAGCTGAAGTCGGCCTGGTACAACTTTAAACAAGTCTGAGACAATTTTCCATGATTTTAGCGCCTTTCGATTGAGGTTTACATGAGCTTTTTTTGGTTTCCGGGCTCCGGATTTGAATCGGCATTACTTTTTCAGTATATAACCCGAATCTCCGACCCGCCTCTAGAAGATCGCTGTCAAATTCACACGCCGGCCCGGGTGCCAAACACAGGCTGGCTGCAGGCGAAAAAAAAGGGATATTTAGACGGGCTTCCTCCCCCTCCGGCCATTGTTTACATCCTCATCTCGAAAACCGGGGACCCTTGGTGGCTAATCGCTATTTTTGAGAAGAACGGGAACGCGGGTGTGCTTTGTATATTCCGCATTCCGGAGATATCCGGAGATTGTTACGGTGCGTGGCGCATCGGAATTACGATTTTTCGAATTGACCGAGAATGATGTTCAACGGATTGGAATGGAATTTTGAGAAAAATCTCATGTCCGCGCGATCCAAATTACAGCCCTGGTGGAGTAGACCTATCTGTTCTTGTCTATTATCGGGGGTAACCTGATTTTTTCTAGTATCCGATTTTTCGAATATAATTTGAGAACGCGTTACCATTTTTTTGTATTCCTAACCTTAAAAAATTAGAAATTTGGACTCAGAATGCAACAATGCAATTTCTCGGTTAAAAAGATGATTTTCAACAAAAATTTCGAATTTCGGACTGTTTTTAAGTTAGTTTTCCTAGTTGCACCTGATCAAATTTTACTCAAAGCTTTATTAAAATGCACACTATTACGATATTAGCCATTTTTAGTTTATTTAGGCAACAAAATAAAATATTACTTATTGAACTAAATAAAATTCGGCTATGCATTTGATAATCCCCCGATACTGCGAAAGCGCCCATCATACCCGCTAATAACCCACATGCCCGAGTCATTCCAAACAACACCCCATCCCCAAAAAACGACCCCGTTCGAAACAGACTCCCGACTCGCCCTCGCCGCGCATATTGGTCAGCAGCGGCGAGCCTGGAGATGCATTGCATGCTCCGGCTCGCGCGTGCTGAGCCGGGGGTGCGAAACGAGTTTTGTCCATCGCCGTCACCTCGGGTCCGTCGCTAGCCCAGCCCGGGCCTGGCTGGCTTGTTCGCCGAATTCGATTTGACACAAACCATCGATTTTTATACACACCCGCCGGACGACCCCTGGGCGGCGACACACAAACCACCCATTTGTCAACACCCATGCGCATCGGCCTGTCGAATCGGGTGCGCGACGGCTACTTGGGATTTGATTTATGACGATTTGAGCGGGAGGTGTAGCGATAAGATCAGGGTTGTTGTGGTTTCTCGATTTTTGTGTTTTGATTTTTGTACTGCCTGGATTTCTTGTTAGTGCTGATAGGTTCTTCTTCTTATTCGCCGTCCCTAGATGTAGTATTTTTTTTGCATAGGTGGCTGTTTGGCTCATCGAATTCATATTTTCTTCGTTTTTTGCCTTCTTTTTGAAGGCGATGGATTACCGAAATTTGGAATTATTCGGAAATTGAAGCGGGTTATCTTTTTGCCTTCAAATCAGCCAATAAAAACATTCTATTTAATTTGCTCCGTCTTTTTCACTCTTTTTCTCTCTCTCTTACGCCTAACAGCTCGCAAATTTTAAATGAATTTCATTTTTATGGCGCATTAAAATTCCGTATTTTTGAAAGCTATTACTCGTTATTATATACAATTTTTACTTATGCAAGGGATTTATTTAACCGGATAACTTATAAAAGATAAACTTTCAAAAGTCGGCAAATAAAGACCAATAAAAAAGAAAATAGCTGCATTAAAACAAATTAAAAAAGTAGGTAATCGCAAGGAAAATACAGAATCTAGTGTAGTGTATTGTCCGTTTGGTGTATCTCATTTCTCCCTGCCCCGACTATCCGCTATTCTAAGCAAAAATCCGTTCTCCGACCCCCTCCTAGGTCTTCACTTCCTGCTACAAATACGACCCCATCACCAATCTCTGACCCTCCGTTCCATCCTCCCATCATTTTTTGCATAAAGAAGCCCAAAATCCACCCAAAATCCAATTGCCGCGGCGCCTCCTATTTTTACTTCCACGCCGCGGGCCCATCTTTTTCGGCTTTTTGCCGTTTGCCTCCCAGTTCAGAAGCCCAAAAATGGAACAGACTTTGGTATGCAGTGGGCGGCAATTTCCGGATACCCCGAGGGTTCCGTCCCGGGTCCCGGGGTGAAAAATGAAAAATGAAAAATTCCAATGCATCGGATTCGCAACCCGCCCGGATTTATTTCTCACGTCCCGAGGGATTGGTCGATTTTTTCTTTTTATCTTCATCCTGTCCTGTTTCGATAAACTAAATTTTTGGGGCCATAACAACTTTAAAAAGGTTTGCGTTTCCGCACTTTTTGAACGAGTAAGCCGCCGGTCTCAAATTTCATGGTTGGTACGGTAATTTCTGAGCCCTAAATCCGACTCAATGTTTTTGGAATTACTGCAATAACTAGGATTTCCTTGGTTTTAGCCCAGGATATTGAGAAAATTGTACCTTCTAGCCGCAAAACCGGCTCCGTCGCCATCCTTTAGCTCTGCTAATTTTTCGGATACTAAAACTAAAATTTCATAGAGGATAGAAAAGTGAGGTTGAACGCTTTTCGCGTAGTTGTCTAGACCCAGCGAATCGCAGGGGTCGATTGTGGCGGTTCATAGCCCCCCTTTATAGACACAGATAAGGCATGCATATGGATTTTTTAGCACCACTCGTGTTTTTGTGCCGCAATCTGATGAAAATGACCGCTACCGGCACTTCCTAGGATTCTCTCTCTCTTACGCGCAGATCTCTGCCTAAAGGCGATGCGACACTAAAATTCTAGTCGTTTCGGATACTTTCCCATATTCCTTAGCTCCTATTAGGTTGTACAAAAAATCCTGGCGCTTTTGGGCTTGGATTGCTTTATCAAGTACGGTTTCGATATCAGGGTTAATTGTAATATGTCGTTTGAAAGTACTCATCGTGCTCTACAGAACGGCTACAGTAACTTTGTCATATTACATTTTTTGAGTTTTTTAGAAGGTCTGAAAGTTAGGACCAAAATGGCCCTATTTTCTTGTTTCCTTCAAAACTTTTTTAACAGGTGGCGTAGAACCGTAATAAAGATAGCATTTGACTAAGCTCACTAAGCACTATAAAACGTATCGTAAAAGTCCCGGTTCAAAAATTATTCCGTTGAGATACAACAGAGTAAAATTTGGTCGGTGTCCAAATCATGGCTCTTTCCGAATTTTGGGAAACTAATTTTTTACGTTTCTAAGCATTGGAAATTGAATGCCAACAACAACGAAATTTGCACAAAGGCCTTATAAAAAATCCCGAGCCGTTTTTATGGCTGATTAGGTTCAAATGGTATGTGAGGAGCCAAAAAAGCTCAAAAATGGACCGAATTTTGCACGATCGTTTCTCAACGGAATAATTTTTGAACCGGGACTTTTACGATACGTTTTGTAGTGCTTCGTCAGCTTAGTCGAATGCTATCTTCATTACGGTTCTACGCCACCTGTTAAAAAAGTTTTGAAGGAAACAAGAAAATAGAGAATTTGGTCTAACTTTCAGACCTCTAAAAACTCAAAAATGTAATATGACAAAGTTACTGTACCGTTCTGTAAGCACGATGAGTACTTCAAACGACATATTCATAACCCTGATATCGAAACCGTTCTTGATAAAGCAATCCAAGCCCAAAACCGCAAGGACTTTTTGTACAACCTAATAAATCCCCGTCTCCCCACCCCCGCGACTCCGAACTGACTAGTCTAGCATGACGTGAGCGCCAGCCGCCTCGTCGTCGGCGATGATCAGATTTTCCGGCGCGTCGCCAAAGCACCCTTTTTTCTGCAAAAAACTCCTCCTCCCGGCGCAAAAGAAAACTCTCCGCCTACGTCCCTGGTGTGGCCTCCGCCGCCGAAATTCGCGGGACGCTAAAAAGGGAGACTAGCCACGCCGAAAAAGGGATTGGAATAAGAGGCGGAAGGAGCGGGAGGATGGGGAGGAGGAGGAATCCTCCTCCTCCTCTCCGACCACCTCCCCGGGGACACAATTCCGACCCCCCGCAAATCGGGCACCCATTCCCGGGGTGCGCGACGAGGAGAAGTCGGCTCCGTTTCGAGCCGGGTTAGGGTGGGTTATACGAGTTTTGCGCGAATAGCGGGTTATAGGGATAAAAACTAGAATCTTTATACTCCAGGTTTGAATCTTTTGAACCAATCATAAATTTTCCGGACCAATTTTAAGTTTTGCATTTTTTCTTTGTGTTTTCGTTCTCTCCTTCTCTCTCGCTCTCATCTGACTCTGTCACTCACTAACGCCAACGTTCGGTTCTCTCTCTCTCTCTCTCTCTCTCTCTCTCTCTCTCTCACGCTCTCCCTTTTTCGCCGTCTCACGATACCCCCTCACGATCGTACTTTCTCTTGCCTCTTTTTTTAGTTCTTCTCGATGCGTACTGTCAAGTACATAACTCGGCGTAGCGTACGCTGCTGTACATGCTAGTTTTTAAGGTCGTAACTCTTCCATTCAAAAACTCTCTATAAAACGTACTCGAACTTCAGCCTCCACCTCAACCTGCACCCGGCTTCTTCCCCTTGTTTCGTTGCTCACTCCCAATCCTTGACTTACCACTACATACGTCTCCAACCCCTTCTGTCGCGTCCAAATTCTTTGGTCCTGTTTTGGGGCCAAAACCCGGTACACAACCCCGTCAACAATCATCACTGGAAGTGATTCTGCTCTGTTTACCCCGATCCAAAATTTTCTCAATTCCATCATGGACTTTGAAAAAGTGGCGGAAAAATGCCATTTCCTTGGCAGGAACCCCTGCTCCTTCTCCCCCCACTTCTACGGTGCCATTTCCGACTCGTGTGAGTCGGAGCACGGAAACGCGCGGCGCGAGCAGCCCCGAAAAGATGTTTTGTAAACAATGGGAGGGTGGGTGGGCGTGCTGAATTTTCGTGCTCTCGGTTTTTGGCTTATGGCTTTTACAAGCCAAAAACATTTTTCGGGGGAGTTGGAAGTGGAGAGCTAGCGAAGAATGAGAATGATGTTTTAAAGGGAGTGCGACATCTGAGCAAGAGGGTCTGCGGTCTCGCTTTTTGCCTGAAGACTTCGACCTTTTTGTGTTCTCTGCTCTCTGCTCCCAAAAGCTGGCTCTCTCTCTCTCTCTCTCTCTCTCTCTCTCTCTCTCTCTCTCTCTCTCTCTCTCTCTCTCTCTCTCTCTCTCTCTCTCTCTCTCTCTCTCGCTCTCTCTCTCTTTCTCTCTCTCTTGCTCTCTCTCTCTCTTTCTCTCTTCTCTCTTTCTCCCTCTCTCTCGCCCTTTTCTCTCTTTTTTTTTTTTATGAGACGTTTTCTTTGCAACTGCTCTTTTTTACGCTGAACAATTTTTTATCTGCTATTTTCAGGGCCACCTACACCCAACTTTTACTTGGCACACCAATTTTTTCTATTTATTTTTCTTCAATGGCCTTCCATTCAGCTCTCCGAACCTTGGCCAACAAACATTGGTGCTCAGGCTTTGATTTTAATCCGCTCATCCGTTGTTTTTCGCGGCTTTACCAGATCAGCTCTGGTCATTGGCAGGCTAAATTCCGTTCTCGACGATTACTGTAATTCACTTTAAAGATCGTGGTTTGATCATTTTGGACCTTTCTCTCTCACTCTCTCTCTCTCTCTCTCTCTCTCTCTCTCTCTCTCTCGTCTACGTCACTTCCTGGATTTGCCACATTTCGACGAAGGCCCTAAAAGGTGGCTCCACCACTTTCGATAACCCCGCAGGCCGCCAAGAATGATCAGAGCCATAAATCATATCGAAGCATCGTTTCGGGCCGTTGCCTGAAGCGTGCGTAAAACGTCCGGAATTTCGGACATTTACGAACCCTGGCACGGAGATAAGGGCCGGTCAGAGATGCTGACGCTTTTATCTAAGAGCGCTCAAAAATTCCTAGATCTCGGTTTTTTCTAAAGGGTTTGGGAAGTCTAAAAATCGACCCTTTTTCTTACACTAGGTGTCGACGATCCTGACGCATTTTCTCAACCCTCTAAACGTGAAAATACAGCTAATTTTGCCGATTCGCTGCTACTTCTTCATGTTTCACAATCTATTCGGTACAATGTTGAATTTTCTGCAACCCTTAGTCATCGTTTGAGACTTTTTGCAAAAAGCAAACATCAAGTGAGCACTCGGTGCGACGAATTCGTTCACCTCCCTCTTTCCGGGTCTTCTTATTCCCCCGACCCTAATTTCTGCCGCTCGTCCTCTCTCTTTCACTCGTTCCCTCTCTCTCGCTCTCTCCTTTCCCCATCGCTAACGTGAAAACTGAGAAACACGTAGCGCGACTCGTTACTCCCGCGGAGGAGAAGTGTGCCTAAAAGACTCGCGTGGAACTCGGCCAAAGAAATGAGGCCATTTAGAGGTCGGCACACATGTTGAGGAATGTCTTTTGCGCATAAACATCTATTTTTTAACTTGATTGCCTCATTTTATATCGCCATCATTGTTGATCAGCCAAAATTTGCCTTGAGTCCTGATTCTTGTTTATTCGCTCTTGCTTTAAGAATGTTCAAAAATTCTTTCATTGCTACCCTATTGTTGGAGCGCCTTGGTGTCACTCTGCCTTTGAAAGCTTTATCATGATATCAGCTTTCCGGCTCTGTACCGATAGCACGGGGCAATGACAACAGAACGGGGCATTGGCAACAGAACGGGGCATTGACAGCAGAACGGGGCAAAGCCAGCAGAACGGGGCAATGGCAGCAGAACGGGGCATTGCCAGCAGAACGGGGCATTGCCAAGTCCCCGCGGCCGGCGGCCAGCAGAACGGGGCATTGGTTTGGCCAGGGGGGCCGGCGGCCAGCAGCACGGGGCATTGCATATTTTCTCAGAAAAACGTATTTTTATGGTCGCCGCGCCTACTTTTTTCCCTGATGATAGATGATAGAAAAATGGACGATACTTGGTATGGACTCCGACTTTACTATGGAAATGGTAGAAAACAGCCTAATTCAAGCAGCTTAGGATAGCGCAAAGGCCTTCGTGTATTAAAGAAATATACCATGCAATCAGAAAAATCAGAAAAAAGACTCTATCGGTTAGGCTACTTCAAATAACTAGAAAAATACAGAAAAAAAGTTCGATATCCTGACAAACCCTTTTCCGGGGCCCCAAAAATGACACCAAAACTTTAATATCTCAAATTTCTAGGCTCTGTAGCAGATTCGGAAATCAAGGCGATTATCAGCCTGGACGCATCTATAAATGTACAAATTCTCATTCCGATCCATGTTGCGGGGTATTTTGGACTTCCCTAGTTAGAAACGTTCGGCCTGGTTGACAAACAGTTCTGTGAATCCAAAAAATATAATCAGAGAAAAAAGTAGGCGAGAGATCATAAAAATACGTTTTTTTGAGAAAATATGCAATGCCCGTGCTGCTGGCCGCCGGCCGCAGGGACTAGCAATGCCCGTTCTGCTGGCAATGCCCCGTTCTGCTGCCATTGCCCGTTCTGCTGCCATTGCCCCGTTCTGCTGGCTTTGCCCCGTTCTGCTGTCATTGCCCCGTTCTGTTGCCAATGCCCCGTTCTGTTGTCATTGCCCCGTGCTATCGGTACAGAGCCAGCTTTCCTTGCTGCCCATTTTTGGTGTGTTTTCGTAACGATCTCCCTTGAAATTCTTCGTGGATCTCTGCTTGCTGCCCAAAATTGCGAAGCTGGTTGATGTCGCTCTCCCGCTAAAAAAAATATGGTGTGCATCTGTATTGTAGCAGTGCCGCTTGACCTTAAATTCCTCAAAAATCTCTGCTGCTACCGACTTTTGCGGGGCGGTACATGGTGACAAGCCTCCTTTAAGCCTTCAAAAATGTTTTAAAATTCTGGAATTCAGGATATTTCTCTCTCTCTCTCTCTCTCTCTCTCTCTCTCTCTCTCTCCCTCTCTCTCGATCTCTCATCTTTCTCTCTCGCTCTCCCTCGCTCCCTCTCTCTCTCTTTTTCTCGTTCGCCCCTTCAAATTCATTCAAACTTTCTGCTCGTTACCTGGAAGCACAACTTTTGACATTCATTCCGATTCCGCTCCCGAATTATGGTCTATTTACAGCAGTCAATTCTATTTTCGGCACCCCGCCACTTTTCGTACTAATATCAAGGCATTGCCCCTCTTCATCCACCCCCAACCCAGTAATATAGCTCGTTTTCCCGGGGCACCCCCGGGCGGTTCTGAATGAATGGACTTCTCGGTGCGCGTATGTGTGTCTGTCGGCTACCCCCTTTGAGGCAAAAGCCTATTTTCGGCGTCCAAATTTGCCCAATTTAGCCCCGTGGCAAGCTTCGGTTTTTTGGCCGCCGACGATCTAATAAGCCCGATTTTTCACCGACCGATTAGGGTACGTATTTAAAGGGTAATGAGAATCTTGTAGACCGGAAAAAGCTGATCATTTTATTAACTATAAAAAGCGGGCAAGCATAGATCATTTGTGGAATCGGCTATCATTTTTTCTAAAAATCTTACAAATGTCAGGCTTTATTTCAAGTTTGCTGGCTTTTTTGACATCTAAAATTCTATGTTTTCCGCGGCTTCGGATAGTGCCTTGTTCGGCACTTCAGGCAAGCTAACAAACCCTTTCTAGGGAATTTTTGATGGGTTTTTACCGTGCTGGGTCTTAACATTGCACAAAAATTTGCGGATTAATTGCAAAATCTCATTAAAAACAACTATAAATTGCAGAGATTCTTTAGGAAGGGCAGCATTGCAGAAATTCATTAGGAAGGGCATGCTAGCACAGATTCTTTAGGAAGGGCACGATAGCAGAAATTCTTTAGGAACGGGTGGCTAGCAGAGATTCCTTTGGAAAGGCTAGCAGTGATTTTTTAAGAAGGAGCCGATGGCAGTGTTTTTCAGAACAGTGATGGCTAGCAGAGGTTCTTTGCGAAAGTGAGGCTAGCAACGACACTTTTGGTAAAGGCAGGCTCGCAGAGATTCTTCAGAAAAGCCTATTTTTGGTTGTTTGCCTAGCTTCACCGGGGGTTCAATTCATATTAACTCCAATTCTAAGTATCCAGATTTTGATTTTCTCTACTGCAGCTTTTTTTTAATTATTCAGCTAGGCAAGCTAGCAGACTCCTTTAGAACCTTCTATTCCTCAAAAATACCATAGAAAAAGCCGAAACCTCCGTCGCCATTCCCTATTCTCATTAGCTCATCTCCAGGGCACACGAGCCTTCCCCGAGGCAAAAAGTTCTCGTTTTTCGTGCCCGCCACTTGGTCAGGAATCGAATTAATTATCGTAGTCTGGCCAGGGCCGAGTCGAGCCGGATGCTCCTCCTAGTTCGCGTCGCGTCGTCTCCATAAATTTCCGGGAAATGATGTGACCCCAGCCAAAAAAGTCGGACTCGAGAAGTAGCAGATGAATGGCTGCGAGGTGTTCGCCTTCCAGACCTTTAGAATGGCGGCGGTAGAAGAAACCGGTTTTTGTAGAAATTTCCATTATTCAGCGGAGCGGAGCGGGGTAGAGGCTAGTAATGAGAAATAAGGGGCACGAGTGGGGTGAGTAATTTGGAGGCCAATTTGATGTCATCTAGGGGAGTTTAAAGGGCAGATGGAGCTGGCGATTTTCACTTCAAACGTACCATATTCATTGACTTTCTTTAGCTTGCGTCAGGCTTGAGCTTAGCTCGACCTGGTGACTTGAGCTTAGGCTGGGCTTAGGTTTGACCTAGGCTTGGCTTAGGCTTTGCTTGGGCTTAGGCATCGGCTTAGGCTTAGGTTATTATTAGACTTAGGCTTAGGCTTGGGCTAGGCCTTCAGGATTGGTTTTTGGCTTATTGCCTAAGATCAGCCCGGGTTTAGGCTTGACATAGGCTTAGCTTCGCTTGGCTTAGGCCTGGCTTAGGCTTGGGTTAGGTTTGGCTTAGGCTTGGCATAGGCTTGGCCTATGTTTAGGCCTAGACTTGGGAGAAGAAGGTCATAACCCGCTAAAAGGATAGTATAGTTTCGAAGCCCGTAAATCAACGCTGATAACACTCGGAGCTGCAAATAGGGTCTTGTCGGCAATGTCATCACTTCTCGAATCCGGAAATCAAGAATTTTTCTCTCTTTGTCTCTCTCTCTCTCTCGCTCTCTCTCTCTCTCCTTCTTTCTCTCTCTCTCTGTCGCACTAATTTCCGAATTCCCTAAAATTTTTTGGCTGATTACGTGTCCTCATTCTCTTTATTTTTTGAGCATTACTCACCACTTTAATGACTCCAATTCTCTAAACAACGCGCTAGTTTTTCCGCACTCGTACGTGCCCCGAGGCCACAACCCTCCCCTCATAAATTCAGCTCATTCTCGATGCAGCAGTCATCTGATCCCCCTCTTATTTTTGGGAGGCCCCCATGGGCCGACTTCAGCATACACACACCCGCTCTCGGCTATGCTATAAAATACGCGGTCAAACGATGACCCCGTGCGGGTGAAATTTGATGCTAAATTGTAAATTGCATTTCCCCTTTCCCGCCAGCATTGTGCTTTGATTTCCACAAATGATCATTGCTGGTTGGTAGACGGGTTGAAGAAAGGGGCTCACTAAAAAACGGCACTTTTACTGCCCATCTGTCTCTCTTGTTCTTCTTCTCTTGCTTTGAAACAAAATTTTTTGGGGTGTTCTTTTGACATTATCTCTCTCTCTCTCTGTCTATAACTCTCGCTCTATTTACCGAATCCGCAATTCAGGAATTTTTCTCTCTTTCTATTGCTGTCTCACTCTTTCTCGATTTCTCTCTCGCCCTCCCTCTATCGCTCTCGCTTACCATAGCCTTACCACTGTTTACAGGTTTTCTCTGACTCGTGTTTTGTTATGTTGTTGTATCTCTCTAAGTCTCGCTCTGCTTCTCTCTCTCTCTCTCTCTCTCTCTCTCTCTCTCTCTCTCTCTCTTTCTCTCTCTTCTCTCTCTCTCTTTCTCTCTCTCTCTCTCTCTTTCTCTCTCTTTCTCGCGGGATGCCACACCAAATGTGTCTCGACGGAGGGCCCACCCGGAATAGGGTCTGTGGCATGGCTGGGGGTCGTTCTTAGGATTAGACTCTTAGGAATTAGGGGCTGGCCCTAGGGCGAAAATAGCCGCACACGCAAATAGACACTCGGGAGCAGCTCCAATGCACAAATTTTGCACCAAAATCCAAAACTTCTAATCATTTTTCGATTACCTGTGTCTTCCGGGATAAGCGGACTTTTAGGGTAATCTTCAAACAATTAAAAACTACGAATTAAAATTAAAATTAAAAATTAAATTAGGGCCTTTTGCATGCTTGTAAGAAACCCGTTTAAGCTTACAAACTCTGGTTTGTTCCAGAAGTCTTTCCAGAAGCCAAACTTCCCTAACTTTAAAGTAAATTTTCGTAATTTTGATTCGCTCTAAAAACGAATTACTATTTTGGTTACTATTTCCTATTAAATTTTCTCTTGAATATAGAAAAAGAGTATTTTATGATATCTATTAACGGTTGTACTTTCTTTCCTTGTCCGAGCCGTGCCCTTCCCATTATAATCTGTATTTTTTTCGTCTGCACCCATGAATTCACAAAGCTACTAATCACGGGGGTGCTTCGTACTTTTCTCTGCGCAGACCCCATTATCTCCACCCAAAATTTATCTTTAAAACCGTCAATTTGCGCGGTACAACCTAAACTCTCGCAAAAAGCCGCCCGCCAATTTTGCGTAAATTATTTCGGTGCGGAATCTATGAATGGGGATTCCGCGGCACTCCAATATTAGCGCGCGGCGTACTTCAGAAGGTCTTCGCTTTCTCTTTCTTTCTCTCTCTCTCTCTCTCACTCTCTCTCTCTATCGCTCTATCTCTCGCTCTTACTTTCTTTCTATTGTCTATTGAAGATGTGCTCCTCAATTGTGTACCGAATTCTATAACGTGCCCTCAGGTTTTTGAAAAACTTTGCGGAGGCGTTATTTTTGGAAAAATTCCTTAGAATCTGATTCAGCCATTCATTCATTCATTCATACGCTACTTTCCACTTTTGGGCTTCGTCTATAGTAGTAAATTGTCCAGTGTTCGGTTCATCGAAACAACCACACTAATCTCTGGCAAAAAAAATGGCTGATAACAGGATTAGTTCTTTGTTTTTGTTTTTGTAAATGCTCCAGTGTTTTTGATCGTTTCGTGAAAATTTTTTGATAAGAAAAACTCCGGTTAATAAGCAAAATTATGGAATAATGTATAAGCTTTTCGTAATTTCATGTTCTGTTTTTTTGCCGTTACTCCTTTGAGTTTCTATTTATTCATTTTGTTTATTTATTTCTGTTTCCATTTCTATTAAAATCCTTAGATTCCTTGAATTTAAATAGCTTCCGCCTAAAAAACTGCTATTTTTGCGCATGCAGCTGATTGCCAAAAATATTGATATTCTGTTGATTTTTGCCCTATCTTTACACACTAATTTTAAAATTGTATAAAAATTGGAAAAGTCAAGGTATCAAATTTTTTGTTTGCAGAATTTGCAGATTTAACAAATCAAATTCGATGGATTCTGAGGGTCATTTTTTCCAAAAACTTCTTCGTCATGAATGAGCCCAAAGTTCCGCTCCAAAGTTCTTCGAGTTTTTAACCAATTTCCGGCTTTTGGGGGAAGTACGCAACACTCCGCCGGCGAGTTCGGGTTCAATTACGCTTTTTATCCTTTTTATCCGTATTTTTTTCTGTGGTATCCCGGAAAGGACAATGCAGGGCTTCTAATGCGGTTGACGCACCAATTTCACGGGGGGCAGAATTTTGCACAAGCCACCGTATATAAAAGACCAAGGTTTCTTCGAGTTTGCAATTAGTCTGAACTTTCCAATGTGAATTTGTCCAATTTTCATAAAATTTGTGGATTTTTGGAGTAGGATAGGAATGATTGTGCTATTTTCTGAATGCTACGAATTACATGGCGTGTACGATTGTTTCTTGGGGCTTCTTTAGGTTATTAAATCTCGTTTAACCTTTTTATGGATTTGCATTCATGATAGCAAACTTGATGGTATTGAAATTAAGGGATGTTGGAATCCCGGATCGGCGAAATTTTGTCTAGCATTTTGGTTTTTTCCGGGACTTTCCCCTGCTAATTTCGACGTTATGAATGTCGACATCCTAAAATTTTGTCTTTTTGGGTTTCGACATTTTAAAAGTCGCGATTTTATGATTTTAATATACCTTATTTATTATTTACATTACATACTCTATTTTCCTTGTTTTCTTAATCAATTTTTTTTCTGAAAAATGATCTCTGTTCGACGTTCTGCAAATTACAATGCGATGCCCGTTCTAAAATCCCTGGAAATCCCCCTCATGGCCGGAAATGGGCTGTAAATTCGCCTTTAACTTCCGGGCAGACTACCCTCAACGACCCTCGCGCCCACACAAGCCGATTACAAAATTGTTACGTGGTCGGCGAAAAAGTTTTTGCATGACCTTTTTTACGACATGCCGAGCAAAGTTCGGTGGGGGAACGGCCAGGCCAGAAAACCGGAGAATTAATCGGAATTTTAGAAGTTTTTAAGTATGGTGTAGATTTCCGTCAGGAATTTCTGCTAATTTGCTCTTCATCGTTTTTATGTTAAAAATCACTCTTAGAGATTATATTTAATTTTTTAATTTTTTTTTTTGAACGAGTGGGATGCACGTGGTGCTCATTTTTGCGAGCACGAACAAGAAAAACACGTATTTACAACTGGCAACCCCATTAAAATACCGTTCATTTTTAACGAAACACGCGCCCCAAAAAACCCTTGTGGCGCTTCCTTATCTCCTCCCAAACAACGCCCATAAATTCTTCTTTGTGGTCATCTGCCTGCAATTAGACTAATTAAGCTATTTGGTTGATTAGGGCATTGTTTTGTGTTTGCGAAAGATGTGTCACCATCCCTTTAAAAGGCGCAAACAACACGCTTACCCCTCAGATAGATCGGCATGGGTACGTGCATTAATAGTCACCCTCTTCTTTACCATTACCTTTGAGTGTCACCAGCTCTTTAAAGGATTAGTGGAAGGAGGAAAATCTACCCTCATTTCTCGACTAGGCCTCGACAACTAGGCTAGTCACCAAAAAACGTATAAATGTTTAACTATAATGTAAATTATGATTTTCCAGCCGGTATGGCTCTGTTTTCATTGGAGCTTCCAGAACTGTCGATATCTAGTGGTTTAGGGGGTCGATTCTGTCGGTTGCATGCCCGTTTAAAGTTTTCTTTTCAAGGTACTTTCACCTCTTTATTTGCCCTTTGAATGCCTGGCGGGCGTGATTGTTTCGTTAAGACATCATCAATTCCTAATCTACACCCCATTAAGCGCTTGACACGTTTTTCTCTCTCTCTCTCTCTCGCTCTCTCTCGCTCTCTCTCTCTCTCTCCCTTGCCATCACCTCCTAAACAGGGCAATTAGTCGCGGCACCTCCACCCTTTCGCCCATTTCAGTGCATTTCGCTGGCCATGAATCCGAAACTCTCGGCTTCCCCGGGGTGTGTTAGAGGGACTGAAAACGAGCACAGAAGAAGGTGATAACGGGTGGTTCCGGTTCCGGCCAGCCCGGCCGAGGTTTCGATTCGCAAAGCCGCTCTTCCAGCGCGCTGATTTTTTGGTCCTTTCAAAGGCTACGGTTTTGTACGGTTCGGAAAATAGAAACAAAATAATTTCTCAGACTTGTTTAATTCCTAGTTTTTTATTGCTAAGTAGCATTTTTTTGTTTTCACTTATGATTTACCATTATTAATTAGTGATCTGAATGGGATTTTTGTCCCAATTTGGATTTTTGAGAATTGTTTGCGGCATAACTTCAACGTAATTTCCAAACGTTTTAACACGTATCTTTAATATCGTCAATTACAGAATATCTATAGTATATATAGCTTTTAGAAACCTAGCTTAAAATCCTGATTTTTTTTGTATGCTACAACTACATTCAAGGGCACATCTTCATACTATAGCGTACAAAAATCTGCCTAAGAATTTGTATATACGAGTTTTTCATAATCCCGGAACCGGTTTTGGCTTAATTTTGTAAAATTTAGGATTCAATTAAGTGCAAACCCAATTCTTTAGACCTTAATTTGCTGCAGCTAACAAGGAGTCGCTTTTAGGTGCTTTTGGAGTTTCGGGACGGGACCTAGCTAGTTCGATAGAGAAAAAAATTCTGAGCAAGATCCCGTTTTCAAAAAGTCCTGATCGATAAAGCTGTTTAGAAAATTTAATTTAATTAAAAATGTTCCGGTATCCGGACCCTTGTGGTGATTTGAGGTGATTTGCGGCGGTTTATCGCCCCCGCCACATGAGGACTTCACGCGCCTTGCATCTCGTCCTCTGCATGGCCAAGTGGCTAGTGCGATGGCCTACGAAGTTTTTTTGACCTTTTGCCACAAGTTCTATTTTTATTTACCGTTAACTCTTTGCTTTTTTGCCAACTAAAATTTTATGCACCGACAACGGGTTCAAGAACCAAAAAGCAAACGGTTAGCCAGCGCGAAGATTCGAACCCGGGGCAAAAAAAATGTTAAACGGTTGGTAGGCAAGCGCGCTACCAATACGCCAATGCAACCTGCGATGAAGGCCTTGGCGGAGGGTTATGAATGGTGCCCGGCAAAGCCCCGACAACGACATGAACCGAGGAAATGGACCCGAAAACTAGAAAAAAAACGCGAACTTTAAATTAAATTTTCTAAAACAGCTTTTACGATCAGCACTTTTTGAAAACGGGATGTTGCTCAGAATTTTTTTCTCTATCGAACTAGCTAGGTCCTGTCCCGAAACTCCAAAGCACCTAAAAGCGACTCCTTGTAAGTTTTGTGCCCTGATCCCGTGTATGAAAATCAGCGTTTTTTTGCCTTCCCAATCCCTTTAACGCGATTTGGCGGGCTGGTTTGATGCTCTCTCTGTTCGTTCCTGCGCCCAGCTTTTCCCTTTTTATGATCCCTATATATGTGTGTTTGCACCCACCACGATCATCTGTGCGGTCCGGCCGACCTGTTGATCATACCATGCTCGGGGCAGGCGAGTGATATCGATTCGATTTTGCGGAACGTCGTGCACGCCTTTTTGGTCCATTGCTGATCTCGTGCTATGTTTTATAACGGAGAACAACAGATCCGTTAGGTGTTTTTGCAAGTAGTGCATAGTGTATGGACGTCCAGGGGAATGTGGCGTAGCCGTTCTGAAGCCTTCTAAAGTCCCTTAATAACCTAGCTTTACCGAAGGTTATCCCTTTTTGGAGGTAGTTTACCACTAGCATACTTTATGGTAGAAATGCATAGTGTAGGGGTGTCCGGCGGAATGTGACGTAGTGTTGCAAAAGTCATAGCGTTGCCATAACGAATAGTTAAAAACTTTCTGTAAATTAAATTTTTCTATATTTACGACATGTTTTTTTTTTGCTTGTGCCAAGGCTACCCTCAGTAAATTACATCTGGTTTGCTTCGTTCATTAATGCTTGAAAATATGAGCATGTTTGTGTTTTCATTTGAAATAATCGAATTTTTTTGCCACGACGCTCAAATTGTATCACTATTGCTTATAAGTTTCAACTTTTTCAACAAAACTATACAAAATTTTCCCTCTACGAATCTGGAACAAACTGCAGCCTCCACCCTACTGTACCCCTGATTCGCATTAGGCGAACTTATCCCCCTGTCTTCCCCTGCCGATTCCCCAACGATCTACGAAAAGTTTTTGCCCTATTACCGACGTAGATAACTTGCTTAGGGCATTATCCTACCTTATATAATTTTGGAGTGTATCTCTGTGTGTGTGTGTGGATGTCACTTTCGAGGCCTGATTTCAGGGCCTTCCCGTGTCCAAAATGCCCTAATTCTCCGTCACCCGGGGGAATCGACCCTCCTCTTTCCGATGGCGCTTTCAGAATCCCGATAAAATACAAGTTTACAAAGTTAAAGCCGGTTTTATTGATTTTTGGGGGTCCGGGAAGGCTAATTTGCATAATGTGAAAAAATACAAATTTCCTCATTCTTCCCAGTTGCACCCGCGAGTTTGGTCGTCGCTTTGGATCTGCCTCTCGATGCCTTTCCTTCCCCTGCCCCGGGCAGTCCTCTCCCATAAAACGGGTGTTTGGCACGCGCTCCCAAGCATTGCATGGTGTAGTGGTTAGCGCTTCGCCGTGCTAATCCAACCATCGGAGGTTCGATCCTCGGAGATCGTGGTTGTTTTGCTTTTTGCTCGGAAAGTGCTTTTCGGAGTAGATTTCCGTGTAGGGACGTTATTATCAAGTTCGTCACCTAAGCCGCAGCCTATAGAATGAAGCCAGCCGCTCAAGCATGCGCCGCAGGAAGGAATCAAGCTAACTGCTCAAGGAGCAAGTTAAGGGGCGCAGAGTTTGGAACGACGCTAGCCTCTCAAACTAGCGCCGCAGGCTAAAGGTTCAGGGCGTCCCCTGAAAGGAGGCTTCGGAAGGAAGTTAGCCGGGCAAGCTAGCGCCGCGGGTCCAAGGTCAGAGCTAGCCCTTCAAAATTGCACCGCGGGATAAGCAGGCTCAAGCTTGCGCCGCAGGCTTAACTATGCAGCTAACCTCACAAGCTAGCGCGCAACTAAGTATGAAGCTAACCTCACAGCTAGCGCCGCAGGCTTTGGAACGAAGCTAGCCGCTCAAGCTAGCGCCGCAGGCTTTGAACAAGCCAGCCGCTCAAGCTAGCGCCGCAGGCTAACGAATAAAGCCAACCATTGAAGCTAGCGCCGCAGGCTAAAGAAGGAGGTAACCGCTCAAACTTGCGCCGCAGGCTTTATCTCGAAGCAAACCGCTCAATCTTGGGCCGCAAGATAAGGTGGCGACCAAACATGCGCGCAGAATAATAGGACACTAGCAATTTAAGCTTGCGCCGCATGAGAATACAAAGAGGTTTGCATGGGAGATGCGTTTTTCTTTCTTCAGGGTAACTTTATGTGGAAGGGCGCTCGATTCATAGGGCCTAGAGCGAGGGTCCAGCGGGGGAGAGTCGCGAAGCGGCTCCTCCCCCGCTGGTCGCCTATAATAAGCAAAAACGCTAATTTTGGCGGCTATTGCTGGCCCTTTCCTTTATAAAAATGAGCCGATCGCATGGCCCGGGGGAATTTCCGGATAACTCGCTCTCTCTATCTTTCTCTCTCTCTGTCGCTCTCTCTGTCGCTCTCTCTCTCTCGTCTATAATGCTTTTTAAACTTTCCCTGAAATAGTCACAAATTTCCCTATTTTCGTTGTCCCCGAAAGCGCAACGCGTCGATTGCTAATTTCCGGGCCCGGGCGCCAGGGCCACCAAAAATTGGCTCGAATTTCGGGCCGCCGGCGGTACACTTCCATGTGTGTGTGCATTTGCGTCAGAAAAACGAACCTTTTGCGTAGCGTGCGATGACACGGGTTGACGGGGTTTTGATGCTGGTGTTTTTGGGTATTTCCGTACATGGGAGGGCTTTTAAAAAACGAGAAAAACTGCCTGAAAAGTGTAAAATGCTGTAATTTTTGTAAGTTTAGGCATTTTAGCGTAGCGCAACCAAGTTTTTTGAAAGATATGGTAATCGGTATTTCTTGTATCATGGGAAATTTTTATAGTTCCCAAATTTAACTCAATTACTTCACTTTTCAAGCTACAGTATCCAGTTTTTTTCAAATTTCTTAAACTCCTCGTTTTTCATTTTTTCTTACAGGATTTCTGCTGTTCTCTTCGATTCATTTTGTTGTTGTTCGTCTTTTTTTAAATTTTCTATTCTATTTATGTTTTGGGTTTTACCATTAAATTCCGAAACTTTCCAGGCTACACCCCCTTCCGCGCTCGAAAAATGATTAGACGGAGCTGATGCGCGGCGGCACCCTTGGTCGATCCGTCTTTTCCCTCCCGCCCACCGTCCGACCCAAACAACGAACAGTCTCTTCACACTCCACAGCCTTACCCTAGACGACGATTACTGTAGCGTAGGTGAGTTATAGCAGAAATTGCTGCTTTTTTGCTAATTTTAAGACGTAGTTAAAACCCTGATTTTCGAATCGAAGCCGGAATACGGCTCTAGTCAGGTTTTTCATTCGTTTTTGACGTTGTTATAAAAAAAAACCCAAATTTTCTGACATGAAACGTGATTTGTTATCAATTCTTTTTGTAGAAAATCGCACCGTCAACATTTTTTTTTGTTGGATTTTCACTTTGTCGGCATTTAATTTTGCAGAAGGTCGTTTTGTCGAAATTTCAGTTTATCGTGTTTTGCGTTTGTCGAAATTAAATATGCTGCTATTTCAATTTTTTGATTTTTGAGATGACTGAATTTCGACCAAAGGAAACGTCCACAAATTAAAATTAGACAAAATAAAATGTCGGCATTAAAATCACGACAAAAAATGCCGGCAAATCCAAAGTTTTTCCGAGGGAAATGTCTGCAAATTAAAATTTCGCAAAACGGTTTCGGCAGGCTGAATTATGAATAAAAATTTTCATGCCTGATTTCCGACACAGCGAAACCTGTAAAACGGTATTTTCGGTATTTAAACCTGACTCAAAAGATAAGTTCTTTAAGGTACCGTAGTTTCCAGGGTTTAATTTTGTAAAACTAGTTTTATATAATGGAATTAATTTTTTAAATACACTTTTTAGCTTCCCTTTACTAAACTCTCCCTTCCACAACGATGGACGAACCGGAAACATCGAAATCCTCCGGCCAAAATGGCTTTGCAGAAACGTCGAGCATTGTGAGTCTATTTTCCCTTTTTTGCGCGTGTTCTGCTGCTTGCAAAAAAATATTTATTGAACATTGATTTATCTGGGATCCCCGGGGAGCACTAATTCCAAAATGGCTCCAATAGCCGGTCAGAAATCGGCCGCATAAAATTGGCAAAAGTGCCCTTCCCCCAAACGAGGCGTGGGTGGCCGCGCGAGGCTACAAATTGTCGCCAGATCCCGATTTTTTGCAAACAAAGCCAATCACTGAAGCCGGAAGTAGCGGTTTTTTGAGTATGCTACGAATCACAGCTATTTCCAGCAGTATCCGAACAATCATCTTTGTGATTTTTGAGCTTTCTCTCGATCCAGACCATCGAAACCAACCCTGAATTTTCATAAATTGCTCCTAAAATCGTTTTACGTCCTGTCATCAGTGACTCACCACCCCCTTTAAAAACGTAATGCGGTGCATGGAACCTACAGAATATTGCCATGAACAGAAAATCCAATCTGACGTCCTTTAAAATTACTGATTTCGCAGTATCTTTTTTTGATGGGTTTAATTGATTTTTGGCTGTTACCGCCCCTTTAAAATTGTAAATTTTGACAAATAACCCTTTCATTGAACTAGGTCTAGAGTCTAGACAGATAAACGACCCGTTAGAAAAGCATTTAATGCGTCAGAACCTTCACTTTTCCCTAAAGCTTTATAGGATAGGAAAAGCATATTTTAGCGTTTTCCCTATCCTATTTCCAGTCGACATAAAGGCCGATTTTGTTCTTTTCTCGCAATTCGAAACTTACCACCTTCAAAAGTAGATGAAAATACGCCAAAGCCTTCTTCAAGTGCTCAGGATATCAATTAGCATAAACGATGGCGGCTAGGCTGAAAACAGCTCTGCTTTCTCTTGATTGTTTAATCAGTTGAATTTTTGGCAATCCTAATTGAGGCTTGACCGAACCCACCTGTCCACAGCCCTTTAAACATCAAAACTTTTTTTCAGACCCCAATGGACAGCGTCATTGCCTCCTCATCCGGCGATCATCACTGGTACACCGTCAACCACCACCGCCCGACGTTTTGCAACTTTTGCCGCGGGAAGCTGAGCGGGGTGCCGTGGCACGGCCTTGGGTGTGAAGGTATAGATCATACCTTAAATTTATTAAACTCAAGAATTTTAGTATGCAAAGTGAAGGCCCATAAACACTGCGCCGAGCGGATACGAGAGCCCTGTAAATGGACGGTAGACGCGAGTATACCCCCCCAATTGCAATATGTTAACCCGGAGGTAAGGTATTTTTTATTTAGCCGGATTTATTTGATATTCATTATTATTCTGATTGAATTTTATTAAATATTAACAAAAAACTTAATCCCGCGTCAAAAATTTGCACCGAATTTTTCCCAGCAGATTTGCGATTTTTCAAGCAAAAAAGGATCTAAAAAAACTTTCAAGATAGATAATTAGCATATTTCGAGGTCAAAAATGATTTTCTTTTTTTAGAACACCCTAATGCCGCATCAATTCGTCGAAGGCAACCTGCCAATGTCATCAAAATGCGTAGTCTGCGAGAAAGTTTGCGGTTCGGTGCTGAAGTTGCAGGTAATTAGCATAGCTCTCTCTCTCTCTCTCTCTCTCTCTCTCTCTCTCTCTCTCTCTCTCTCTCTCTCGCTCTACGTCTGAATTTCAGGACTGGCGATGCTTATGGTGTTCCTGTTGTGTCCACGACGCCTGCCTATCCCAACTGGCTCGAGGGTGCTCACTCGGAAATTGGGCATTATCTGTACTACCGCCACTTGCCATCAGAACCGTTGAGAAGGAGGGCCAAGTGGTATGTTTAACGTCATTCGTAGTAGCCTTGAAAAGTATGGGATTACGATAACTTAAGCTACCGGAAGTTAGCGTACCTTTCAAATTAAGCCCAATTTTCAGAGCTTACGAGCCGACGCCTACGGCGGTGACTGCGGAGGTGGATCTCCATTGCTGGTTCTCGTGAATAGTAAATCCGGTGATAATCAAGGTAGTTTTTTGGATAATACACTAATGGCAAGAACGCTTGACACCTCTCTTTCAAAGCGATAAATCCAACACCTCGTTTAGGCCAACGCATGATCCGAAAATTCCGAAGATTACTCAACCCCGTCCAAGTTTTTGACATCTGCCTAAGCGGTCCGGCCCCAGCGCTGACCTTCTTCAACAGCTTCGACTCGTTTCGGGTGCTTGTCTGTGGTGGAGATGGGACTGTTGGCTGGGTGTTGAGCACTTGTGATCGGTTGAATATGCTTGCAAAGGTAGGTAGAATAACAGCAGCGTTCTATACATCGTTAAAATGAGCCGCTTTCCTTGATATTTATCTTAATGCTACTTTACATTAGCTACTACTTTACATGCATTACATGCTATAGCAACGTATCCTTCAGTGTCACATGGCCATCCTCCCCCTTGGAACCGGAAATGACCTAGCAAGAGTCCTGGGCTGGGGCCACGCCTTCTATGATGACAACCAACTACCTCAGCTCGTTCGGACATTTGAAAGGGCGCATACAACGATGTTAGATCGGTACGTGGAGAGCAAGAGAGAGAGAGAGAGAGAGAGCGAGCAAGAGAGCGAGAGACAAAGAACCAAGATAGTGCCAATTCATTCCTGTCGTTTCAGATGGAGCGTATATGCAATGGATGAGGTGCTCTACGATGCTGTAAGAAACTTTGAAAAGCGGCTGGCTGAACGGGTCGAAGATGTTTTAAGCGCCGAGCAGCCGAAGAAGGTCATCGAGTCCTCGAAGTAAGTCGAAGGGAGAAAGGGGGGAAGAGAGAGAGAGAGAGAGAGAAAGAGAGCGAGAGAGAGAAGAGAGACAGAAAGAGAGAGAGAGAGAGAGAGAGAGAGAGAGAGAGAGAGAGACAGAGAGAGAGAGAGACATAGAACGAGTGAGCATGAGAAACCCGGCCGTTTAGAAGCTTTGCATCACCGCCAAGGAGCTGATCGAAAAGTGGCAGCGACGTATGGCCAAGTAGAGGAATGGGAAGCTCAAGCCGGAACCCCGACAGATGACCCGATCTCTCAAACGTAAGTTTTATCAGCGATAGAGGGAGAAAGAGGGGGGGGGGAGAATGGGTGTGAGTGAGAGTGAGAAACTGAGAGAGAAGAAAGCTAGATAGAAAATTCTAAATCTATATTTGTTAGATGCTCCACCTTCCTGGCCAAGCTAGATTCCCTGATGAAAGAACTGCCAGAATCGCCAACGTTAGACGAAAGTGGTTTTGAGCAGGACAATGATGATGAAAGGTCAGAAGCGCCCTTACCATTATAATTACCATAAATTTTAGTCAAAGAGACAGTGACGATGAGCGAATGAGAAGGGAATCCTTGGTCGGAAGGGCAAACAGCTTGAAGAAGGCGCTGCGAGAGATGATGGAAGTGGCAGAGCGGGGGATCGATAACTATTCTGATGCCAAGTACGTCGTTTTCTACCTGTCGCTCCCTCTTTAAAAACCGTTATAGCATTCAAAAACAGATTCTATTAAAGTGAAAAAAAACTCAATAGCAAAGCGTCGTTTTCAAAAAGTTTAAGCATCTTGTAGCTATCAAAAACCACCAAAATGGTTTTACTTGCAAAAAATCAAATTGTAGAAATTAAATCGTATACATTTTTATTTTTAGGGCCTCCACAAAACGAGAGCGATTCCGGAAAAAGCGGAGTAAAACAACGCCTTCTGCTCTGAAAGTATCCAACTCGAACCTATCGTCTTCCAGCGCCGCTTCGCCCCCACCTAGCCCCCAAGAGCCGGCCAGGGCGAGGCTGGTCAGAAATGAGGCTGAACCCCCGGAGAAGAACCATCTTTATGTTAGAGAAGAGGAGGAGGGGCATACCAGTGGTCTTGGTAACTCACCGGATCGGTCTTTTGCTCGGTCCCCAAATACCGATGGCACTCATCATGAGCATGAACACGAGCATTTGACGATGAAGCTGGAGAGTATGAGGTAAGAGAGGGAGAGCGAGAGAGAGTGAGAGTAGAGGGAGATAGCATGAGTTCGAATGATTAATTCAGAGAGAGAGAGAGAGAGAGAGAGAGAGAAATAGAGCGAGAGAGAGCGATAGAGAGAGAGCAAGAGTGAGAGCGATACAGGGGGATAGGCAGAGAGAGAGAGAGACAGAGAGATAGAGGGAGAAATATTGCTATTCAGAAGCAATAATAAGCTTTTTTTAGCATCGGAATCCAACCTCCAACCCCGGCTGCAAACTCGCGAGAACAATCCACCCTCTGGCCAGAAGACTATAAAGATGCAAAACGTTTGGTGGACCGACCAGAGCCTGAAGAAGATGATGGAAATATAGGTAAGAAGAGAGAGAGAGAGAGAGGGAGAGAGAGATAGAGAGAGGCAGAGAGAGATCAGAGGAAGAGGGGAAAGAGGGAGCGAGAGCGAGAGAGAGCGAGCAAGAGCTAAAATGTGTACCAAACTTGTACCTTCTACTCATTCCAGAAAGGCCAGACCGCCTCTTCAAGCCCTCTTCAGAAGGCCATCTGTACACCCAGGCGGGCAGTGAGATCAAGATGAGCCACTCGGATAGCAGTATCTACGGTATAAAGCCTGAAACCTAAGGATTATTACGATTCAGACTTTTCAGAGCACTCCACGGACGTACCATCCACATCTACTGCCATTTTGACGCCTAGAACACCAGGGACTGTTGCGTGGAACAACCGGATAAAGGGCAAGAAGAGATCGGTGGCTGAGGCGCCGGCGCAGAGGTAAGTAATACGGTAGATTTTTTATCTATAACAGGTTCAAAATTACCTATTTTTAATTCTAAGATGTCCAAAAAAATAGCGGCATGCTTGGCCAATTTTACATACCTAAAAATAGAGCCTAATTTGACTAACGCGTTGCATTTGAGGCTATTAAAATTTTCTCTATAAAAAAGCATGCTGTCTTATTCTTAAATATAGAATATTTTTGTATTTTTCGCTTTTCTAACCTTAATCATTTCAGAAACGGGTTCCCTCTCGGAATGAGAGGCTCCTCCCTGATCGCCGAGCTCCTGCTCCTCAACGCCAAAGTGCTCGGATTTGCCAACGCGGGGCATGGAGTGGGCACCAGGTGCCGTATTTTGCTTTTTAAAAATGTGTTATAAAAGCTTCATTTAAATAGTTTACTTAATTTTTTATGCCTCACAACGTGATTAATATTTCTTTCACTGGCTTTAAACTTCTACCTCACGGATTTTACGTGAAAAAGGCCAAAAATCGGATGTCAGACTTTTGAAATTAAGTTAAAAATATGAAACGTCTACGTTCTGATAATTATTCTATGGTTTTCTGCTTTAGAGACCAATTCAAAGAGCTGAAGGTGATGAACAACTACTTTGGGATCGGGCTGGACGCCAAGATCGCGCTCGATTTCCATAATAAACGAGAAGAAGGCGGCCCGGACAAGGTAGCTATTCAAATTTAGTAATCCAGCCGTTCATTGTTAAAAATAAGTATTAAAAATTATAACCGGTACCTTAATAAGTTGTATAAAACCAATATAAAGTTCTTTTTAGACGAGAAGCCGCTCAAAACTCCTATTTTGGTACGGGATGCTGGGTGGGAAAGAGCTGATGCACAGAACCTACAAGAATTTGGAACAGCGGATACGGTAGGCTGCAAACAGATTTTTTTTGTAGCTCTATTTCAGACTGGAATGCGATGGAAAACTGCTCGAACTACCAAATTTACAAGGAATCGTCATCCTGAATATTCCATCCTATTCCGGCGGCGCCAACTTTTGGGGTAACGCCCGGGACGATACCTTTAAAGTGCAGTCGTATGATGACAAGTTGTTGGAGGTTGGTTTAATGGAATTCAAATTAAAGAACTTAATAATATTAATGTCCAGTACGCTTACGAAAATAAATTCTACGTTCAAACGAAAGCGAGTGGAAAACGTGGTTTGTAAGGATGTAATTATTTGTTTTTGTTCTAAAAATAGCGCGCAGATACGAATCAAAAATTATAAAAATAGCGTAATGATGGGATCGATAACATGGGAAATAAATAGAAGGAAAAACGAATCCGCATAGCCGACTTCCGATCCGATTCTTCATTAGTGCACCTACGAAGTTATCGATTAACTCGTTTCGCGCGGGCAGTAGACGATCGATCGGAACGCGCGTTGGGTTCTAAAACTTTTTTAGCGTTTCTATATTTTTAGGGAAAAGATACGCTAAGTTACTTAATTACGTTGTGTAATTGATTTTTTTCCAGGTCGTCGCCCTATTCGGAGTTATCCACGTCGCAACATCTCGCGTACCGAACATGGTGCGATTGCAAAACCATCGGCTGGCACAGTGTCGAAGCGTGAAAATTACCATCATTGGCGATGAACCACTTCCGGTGCGTACTTTTTAGCTGTTTTGAAGCTCTTTATTACATTTACTAGCTAGCAAACATCCAATTTTTCGCAACTGTCAAAAACAATTGTATTATTTTTCAGGTCCAAGTCGACGGCGAGCCCTGGTCCCAACCGCCAGGCGTCCTTATGATCCAGCACAAGAACAGGGCCCAGCTTTTGGTTCGGAACCCGGCCTTTGAAGCCTGTCTAAAGAAATGGGACACGAAACGGGAGAAATCCACAGCTCCAAGCACACCAACTGCTTTGGCGGTTGAAGAGGCACCGTTTACGAGGTATGATTTTGCCGATTTTGCCAAGCCGCTGGCGTAAAAGTATCAATTGAACTGCTTTAATCGTAATTCCCATACCTCTTCTGAACTATATAAATTTTCCAGGAGAGCAGCCGAACTCGTCCAACTCGTCGAATCCGAACTCGCCTGCCTTGGCGTTTCCCAAGCATTTTTGTCAGCGCTGGAAAACGCCTCGACTGCCGTGCAACGCCTGGATGAAGCCGTGAGTTTCGAAGCGGGTTTTGATGCTAAATTAATTAATATAACCATCACATTTTGCTTGATAATTCTAGGAAAATATCCTCCTTCAAAAGAGTGCGCTTTTAAGAAATGAAAAATGATAAAAAATGGTGGCTATAGATCTTTATAAAGCCGTCGCAACTTAAAAAAATTTCTAGTGGCCAAAACGCTTCGGTATTCGAGCAAATAGTTATGTGTTTAAACTACATCGCTTAAATTAAAATAATGTAAAGTTTAACTGAAAATTACACTAAAAACTACAGCTCAAGTTTCCAAAGAGCGACAAATTTGAAGGTAGTTCTAAAAAGATGCCCGCTAAATTTCCTCAAAAATCGAGGGGTTTAAACTTAAAATTTATCTTTCTTTTTCACTTTCTAGACAACCCAAATCGAACCCAGGAACCCTCAAAAATTTCAAAAACACCACCAAAAACCCGTGACAAATGGTCCGAACACCAAAAATGAAAAATATTTTGGCGCTTTCTAACGTCGCGACATTACCCCCGTCCAGGGCCCTTGTCGTCCATCACTCATCGGAGGGGGATTCCGCCCCAGACTCGAAGCCGCAGGGCTTATACCCGGAGGCTATTCACCTCCCTTCATCTTCTTCCCCCCTTACCCCCCTGGAAATCGGTATGTACTGCCGGAAGGCGCCGGTGACAAATTGCCCACATGGATTGAGGTGTGGTCCAGGCGATTTAGGGGCCGGCTACTGAAATTGCCGCCGGCGGCATACGATAGCCTATTTCTCACCTGAAAATTGCCCATTTCGAGGTCAATCAGGGAGATTGAAGGACGAGTGGCTACAGATATTTTGCTGTAGGCCGGGAGCCCCGGAATGGAACGGAATTGCCCATATTTCTTGGATCAGAGTTATTAAAAGTCGGCTTCGGATTGGAACGGAATTGGCCATATTTCTAGGAGCGCTTAGATTAAAGCGGTTGTGGAGCTATCGTAACGCTATCAAGCTGACAAATTGTCATACTTGGGATGCCGGAAAATCCAGACTTCAAAGGATCGGTGATGCGTCATCGTTTGCAAATTAAAATGAACCCGGGAGCGAATTTGATTTTTGTTTTGGATATGTTGACTCTTCACCACATTAATTTCTAAAATTAGCATTCGATGTTTCAAAAAACCAAATAATTCGAAAAAATAGCAATATTTTTGGGTTACATGCCAATACGGACTTCAAAGGATGGGTAATGCGTCGCTATATGCAAATTAGCAACAATCTTCGTGATAAATTTTATATTTCTCTTGGATCGGTTTTCGCTTAAACGACATTAAAAGGAAATTAGCATAGAACCTTTCAAACCAGCTCAATAATTTGATCAGTATTGTGAAGATTCGCAAAAAATCTCCGCTAGCTTGCCATGTTCTTGCAAACCAGAGGAACATTTTTTGTCAGAATCATTTTAAATTAGCATAAGGCGCTTCGTAACAACTAAATAATTGGAAAGCTTTTCAAATCCTAAAAAATTCTGCCAGTTTGATCCCTATAAAAAGATTCTAATTTTGCTTAGATGTCTATAAAAAGCCCTGAAACTTATTGCTTTTAGAGTAATACGATACGTTTCTTAAGCCATTTATGCACATTGAGCAATTTTCAAAAACAAGAGGGAGGGTCGGAAAATCTCGTCGTTGTGAAGACTGAAGCTAATTTGTTCGATTCAGGCCACACTGAATTCAACACAAAAATTACAATGAAAACAATAGGAAGCGAGATCATTGTGTTGGTCCCAATTTTCCAATTTTTTTGACAAATCCGTAAATTGGCGTTCCTCGGAATTTTTCAAGCCTGTGGCAGCAAATCAGCCGAAGAGAGGGTGACAAGTTCGGAATTGGAGTTGGCTGTTGCCCCTAAAATTGAGGAAATAGCTTGATTTGCACTTTGAGAAAGAACGCTTGTTCCAATTAGACTCCGTACGTCACCCACCAATTATGCTAATTTTGCTATCGACGCTGCTGCGGCGACATCGCGCTTTTTTGGCCCACATCCCGCGCGCTAGGGTGGAGAGAAGAACTGAAAAATATGAATTGAAAGAGAGAGAGAGAGAGAGACAGCGAGAGAGAGAGAAAGAGAGAACGGCAGAGAGATCCCAAAAAACTTACCAATAGCAAAAACTGAAAATACGGCATACAACCACATCAAAACGAGCACTTTCGCTCCGATCCACTTTGAGGGCCATGAGTGCATGTATTCCTGAAAAATAGAAAATTTAGGCTAGAGGAGAGGTTTGTAAAATAAAATGAACTGATTTGAACAAGAACCACCTCAAATCGAATAAACGAGAATAGGGCTACGGTAGGCATCAGCACCATGGCCAGGATGATTTTCCAGATGACGTGGATCATCAGGGTGGAGGCGCAACTAAAATTCAGAATGTTTTTTGAGATAGTAAACATTTTAGGCTGAATTTTTGATTTATTCACATTTAATTTAGCAATTAAAAACGTGGTGGTTCTGAACTGAACAACATTTATGATTTCGAGGAGATTATTATTATTATTCCAGATTATTCCAGATTTCCAAAAATTACTTTTGTAAAATCATGTTTCTTGCTTTTTCAAGACCAACTTCACTTCCAGATTTTTGCAAAAATAGCCCTAATTTTCTCCCTGCTACCGTGCTTCCATTTTTTTGAGCAATTTCCCGATTCCGTGACGCTCCGCTATTAATAACGCGGGGCTGCGCTATTTTTGCACAACCCTTCATAAATATTCAGGGCTGGAGGAAAACGGTTTTTTTTTTGCAGAAGTACAAGCACTAAGAAAAAGCTGCTCGGATCCTTGGTCCTCTATTTTGCAGCTGGGGCACCCCAATAAACCCGAATAATCGAATTAGATGAGCGTCGAAAAGAGCGCAAGAAAGAGAAATTGTTTTGTGAAATTTTGGGGCAAAACAAGATCGTTTCAGGGGACCGGAAACGTGATAAAATGAGCTTTTAGATTTGGGTATGTCAAGTTGATAGGGACTGAACAAAAATGTAGTAGAAAAACATACCTCCACCCATCCTGCATTCGGCAGCATACATTTAATGCGGTCAAAACGTTCACCGTCAGGATGAAGCACAGGGCGACTCGGGGTAGTAACTAAAATTTGCATGTAATTCATTCATGTAATAGAATATCCCTCTTTCCATCTCGCTCTCTATCTCGCGCTCTCTCTCTCCTCCTGCTCTCCTCTCACTATCTCTAGCCTCGCTCTCTCTCTCTCTCTCTCTCTCTCTCTTCTCATCTCTCCTCATCTGTCTCTCTCTCTTATGCCTCTCTCTCCATCTCCCAATCTCTCTCTCTCTATCTCTCTCGCTCTCTCACTCTCTCTATCTCCTAGACCCGGAAATTCACCCACCGCCATTGTGGGTCCATGGGTGAGGGCTGGCGGCCCGTCGCTAATCGTCCGCGAAATCGTGATGGATAGCGAGATTAGGCCGATGGCAAGCATAGAGTAGGCCACCTCAGCGAGAAGAAGAAGCTGAAATATTAGTTAGAAAGTATAACGTAACCATCATTAAGATGCTTTTTTAACCCTTTTTCAAGAATGGTAATTTAATTTTTTTGGGGGGCAAGGAAGGCTAGCGGAGATCAGTTGCAACAACTGCCAATTTTTTATCATGTATCGATGCCCAGTTCTCTGCTCCGTATTTCGCACGAAGCGCCCAAACATCTCCCAGACGGGTGCCATTTTTTGGGGGATATGATGTGTTTTTGAAGTACAGAAAGAGAGAACGAGAGAGCGAGAGAGAGAGAGAGAGCGAGAGAGAGAGAAAGAGAGAGAGGGAGAGTGAGAGAGAAAGGGAGAGAGATAACTAAAAACCCGCTTACCCGGACAATTCGGTGCGTGCGAGAATGTCTCCTGGGAGTACCGGAAGAAGAAGAAGCTGCTTCTCGGGGTGGAGGTGCGGTGTGTTGGAAGAGGAACTCAAATTTCATGCGCTGGCGATCGTCGAGTAGATCATCGGCTGTTGATGAGGGGGAGCATGAGGTGGTAGACATTGTGGACTCTGAAGAATGGAATTTAATAGAGAAGTGAGGGAGAGAGAGTGAGAGAGAGAGAGAGAGAGAGAGAGAGCAGGAATTTCGGACTTCTCAGGCTCTATTTTGAAGGCGACATCTTATAGGTTGTGGAAAGAACCAGAAGATCGAAATATTCAGGAGCGTCCTTGGTACGAAATAATCCAATAGACGCCCATAAACCCATCCTCCTGCCTCTTCTTCGCCTCTCCTATTCTGCTTTATTATGCCATGCTCCCTGGACCACGGGGCTAATTGAATTCGAAAATTCATCAGCCTGAAGAAAGGGGAGGAAGAGAACGAAGATGAGCTTGCGTTTCGCATGAGCCTAAGTAAGGTCGTAAAGTTTTTCGAAAGTTCGTTGGTAGAACTGAACAGCTTACGTTTGGTTAGCTGCTTCGATACTTCCTAAAGGCTCCTCACGAACTGAAAACTGAGGCCCGTCCAGCTGATTGGGCAGCCAAATCTCGGCTCGCCGGACCTCCGGCCGGGCAAAAAATCCGGAAGGGTCCAGCTCGCCCAGCTATTCTTTTTGCCCAAGATGGCCGAGGAGGCGGCCATTTTTTGGGCTTTCGGACGTCTTCTCACCCCACACAAACGCACCAAAATGCGCCCCTAATTGAACGGCCAGGGAGAGGGAGGGCGTCTGGATTCTGGAGAAGGATTTTTCACAACCCTTTGAGGCCCAGGAGCCAATATGTGACGACTGGGATTTGTGGATTGTTTTAAGAAAAATAGCTGCTGAATTTTGTGGAGAATACAGTGAGCTGGGATAGAGTTGGAAAGAAATAGGAAAAATGACTTTGGAACATTATTTATATTTTTTATTAGGTTGGGCTGATTATGAACGTGAAATCACAAAAAAGGCAAAAGCACGTCGCCCAGTTAATTCTTGGGTTTCTGCCATGCTTTCCCGCCCCATTCAGCCCGCCCTGGACGCGCCTTCAACCCCCCGCTCTTCCCACTTCCATTTTCTTTAGTTATGGATATCCCATGACCTTCCAACCATGTGGTGGTGGAGAAAGCAGAAGAAGGAGAGAAGAAGCCAATTTGCATTCGGTTTTGCAGGAATTCACGTAGGAGGAGGCATTGAATTTTCAAGTTTTCGCTGCAAAAGGCCAGCAGATAATCATCAGAGCTCAAAAGACCTAAAAAAGTGCGAAAAATCTACGGTAGGCGAATTTTACCAAATCGCAGTTTGAAATGTGGCCGTTTAATGTATGGGATTGCCGGCTGACGAGGTTACAAATGCTAGAAAAATACGCAAATTCGTTCTTTAAGCTCAATACCAAAGCTTAAGATAAGCTAAGCCGAACCAAAGCCTAAGCCATAAGGCTAAGCCTAATCCTAAGCCCAAGCCCAAGCCTAAGCCAATCGTAAAGTTAAGCTGAAGCCTAAAATTAACGTCTGTGTCCAAGCTTGAAGTCCGGAAAGTCAAAGTTTGGTCCTGCACCCTCCGAAAAACAACAAAAACAGCGTCAGCCATTTTTCGACCTCTGCAGAAACTGAGTTTGCGCCCCCGACGACGCCACCGCCGACGTTTCGGAAATCCGTTTATAGGTGCGGATGGGAAAGAAGCGGAAAAGGGCCCAAACAAACTATGGCCCAAATCGAAGGTGCGTGCCCTCACCAGGGACACAAAGTGAGACCGGCGGCTAGAAATTCCCTTCCCGGCCTGGGGCATGAATATGCATACAAGAATGAGGCGAGAGAGAGAGAGAGAGAGAGAGAGAGAGAGAGAGAGAGAGAGAGACTAAGGGAGGAGGAACTTCACACCCCATTCTCATTTGCGCGGGGGACTCTTTCCATTCTTTCTTTTCGGAGCGAACGGGACGTCCTCTTTTAGAAGCCGAGGGGGCGGAATTAGGAATTCTCGTAGTTCATTTTTGTCCAAATCCAAGGGCTATTTTGAGCTACAAACCACAAGAGCTTGCATTGCCAAAAAATGTATGCAAATTTGAATTTTTAGGACCGGAAAATACGAAGAAACTTTAAATAGAAGCTCGTATATAAATTAGCAAAAAAGCCTGTACAAAAATTTAGCAAGGGTTTGAAAAGGTTTTTTGACATGTTGGTTTTTTTAAATAGGATGTTCCAATTTTTAAACTTAACAAATCACGAAAGCCACGCATGCAAATTGCTAGAAAGTAAAGCTATTAAATTCATAAATTTCAGTGTTATCTATCTCTTTGCAACTTTCGATGAGGTTACGGTACCAATAGCAAAATCCAGTGCTCCTTAGAAGCTGGTTTGCAAGATTCCAGCTTTTCTAGGGAGCCTGAGGAGGCGGGGCCTAGGGTTAGGACCCAGCCTTAGGTCCCAAGTCGTTGGACCCGCCTGGTCAAGCCTCGCCCCCCATCCAAAGCCCAGCGCTTGCACACGGTCCATTGCACGGCTATAGGGTAGCTGGCTGGGGGCCCGGAAGTCCGTGCGGGACACCGCTTGAAAGATTTGGAGGAAGGCTTCATAAAGTTCCTGGTGCAGCATGTGTTTTGAGGCTAGGGAAATGAGGAAATTGCCGAAAGCTTCGTTCGAAAAATGTAAAAAATTCAACGATCGTTAATTTCTAAGATTTTATACAAATAGAAATTGCCCTTTTTCCGAATTTTTTACATTTTTCGAGGGTTTTTTTGGGATGGTTTTCGCTGTTCTAACAAATCCAAATGTTCAAAATAATGCGGAAAACGCAAAGCCGGGCTCAGGAAAAAAATGCAGTCGATCCATCTCGAGGCGTGGGTGCGTCTGGATGTGACAGAAGTTGCCACAAAGCGCCACAGATGTGGAATGGGACCACGGGGAATTCTGCGAAGATGCATTGCCAACTTTTTTTTCTGGGGCGGAATTTGGCAAAGAGGATGTCAGAAATACCAAAGAAAATTTCGAATTGAGAGAGAAAAGAATAAAAAAATTAAGAATATAAGAAAATTTTGGAAAAACGCCGTTTCAAACGATTGCGTAGAAAGATCTCAATTTGAAACTTGATCCGGATTTTCTCACGCCAACCCACGAATCTTTTGACCTGGGCGTTCTCTCTCTTCCTCTCTCTTTTTCTTTCTCTCTCGCTGTCATTCTCTCTCTCTCGCGCTTTCCCTCTGGGTCCCTCTTTCGCTCTCTCTCTCTCTTTCACTCGCTCTCCCACACCGTTCCCCCTTTTTGATTGCATCTCTCAACCAAATTATTCTGCCGCGCCCCTAGCATCCGGGGATTAATTGGGCAGCAAAGCTCATCAGGCGCAAGGACAGAAATCATGAGAGGAATCTCAGGATGAACAAAAGCGAGAAGAAGCTGAAATTTGAATCAGAAATAAGGCCTAGGGTCCAAAAAGCCCGTAAAACACCGCGGGGAATGCATAATGGGTACCCCTAAAAGACGCTTCCGTTTTTCAATGGGTTTTTGCAAGGGAATTCCGGAAAAAATTGCGAAAAACCTTGAAGAAATCCACAGCAGAAAAATGCAACTTTCTGAATGTCGAAAATACAGAGAAATCGCACATTAAGGAAATTGAATTCGGGTTGGAACGAAAAAACTAAAATATGCAATATTAATTTACGTTCATTTAAGAGGCAAAAGAAATAAAAAACCTATAAATTAAGAAAAATCGTATCGAAAGTATGAACCAAATGTTTATGTAACCAAGGATAAATTACATAAAAAAATCGCTTTAAAATTTTATATTAATCACATGAAATGTATCGAAAGAACACAACAAAAAATTAAAACATTGAATACTTTCTCATCGTCGTAATGAACTTTACACCCTCTATTTCCAGATGGACGCCAACTCGGACACTTGGTCACTACGTGAGGAAGCCGTCGCAGGAGTTGAAGGCGTTGTCGACCTGCTCGAGGACCATTTCGGCTTTCCGGTCCCGCGATCTCCCCAAGCCACCGGCAGCAGCGGGGGTCTGGATTCTAAAAAGCACTCCACAGCTGGTCTACCCCCCGGCGGCACGCTGTTCACCTTTGACACCAAGGTAAGGCAAGGGGCGATATATTTTACTGGGGCCCAATAAAACTGGGCCGCCTGGTGTTTGGGCCTGGGTATTTTTGGGACCAATTTGTCAGCCCGGGTTATGAGAATTGGGCAGGGCGAGCTAGCAGCGATCCTTGAGGAATGGCGGGGCAGCTAGCGGAGTTTTTTGGGATGCAAAGAACAGGTGGCAGAGATTCTTTGAGATTCGTAGCGTGAATGAGTCGTTATTTCATGCGATTCAGAGGCGGGTTTGCATAAACTAGCAGAGATTCTTTGGAAAAAAAAAATTTTTAATTGGGCAAGCTAGCAGACACATTTGGGTTTTAAAAAAGGAATCGGAAATTAGCAAAATACATTTGGGAACGGTGGCAAGCAAGCAGTGATCCCTTAGGAATTTAGAGGCAAACTAGCAGAAAACATTTCGGAATTTGGGAGAAAACAGAAGACTCTTGACTTGGCAATCTGAGAGAAACTAGCAGACCAACATTGGGAATGGCAGAGCAAGCTAGCAGAGATTCTTTGGGAGCCGGGGGAACGAGCAGATAAATTCTAGGGATTTGGGCGAGCTAGCAGAGACCCTTGAGGAATTTTAAATACGTCGAAAGGCAGATTGACAAGATTTTAATTTTTTAGCTAGCTTTAATTTTTTAATATAGTTTTCCGTCTTTCTCACTTCCTAGAATATTTGCTTTCTAGGCCTGGCATCCGCTAAATAGCTGGGGGCAATAAACAATCAGCGGCGGCGTGGGGAGGGCTCTAGCAAAAACGTAGTGCCTACGCCAAAAAACAACCAAATAAATGGCCTCGAGTAGCTGACAAATTGGCGGTCGAGAATTTCGGGCGGATGTGATGAAAGTAAGAAGGAGCTTTAAAATCCGCTGACGTCTTTTAAAATGCACTAAGCCGACCGGAAAGTAGACATCAAATTTCTCCACAAACATGACAAAGAGGATTTTTTTCCAGGGCGATGAGCCGGACAAGTGGCGCTACGTGATCAACTCGATGCGCCAGACTCTGGCTAGGGAAGAGGCTACGATCAAGGTAAGGGAATTTTAGAAAGATGGGCAACCTAGCAGAGATTTTTGGGGGAATTATTACTAGCCTGTTAATGCGTAGGCTAGCAAATTTCCAAGACTACGATCTAGCCGAAAACCAAAGCACAGCCTTTAAATCCAGTTAATGAGCACCCAAGGAAATTTATTCATCCATCGAGAATCCGTTCGCCTTTTTTGAGGCTGGATCTTTCATCCATTCATATTTCTTTCCCTGCTCTTTCTCGCTCTTTCTCTCTCGTTCACTCGCTTTCTATCACGCTCTCACGCTCTCTCGCTCTCTCTCTCGCTCTCTCTCTCGCACACCTTTTTGGAGCTCAAAAAATGAGCCGCGGCCCCGTAAATGAGAGGGTCGAGGGACCCCAAGATGAAATACGCACCCAGCGATGAGAGCGGGTCGGTCTTCAAAAATCGGACAGAGCGCGAGCGTTTTTTAGAATTTCATGAAAGTTCGAGAGCAAACAAATTCATCTATCTTTCTCGCTCGCTCTCTCACCCTCTCTCTCTCCCTCTCTCTCTCTCACCCTCTCTCTCTCTCCCTCCCTATCTCTCTCACTCCGCCCTCTCTCTAGCGCTCACTATCTCTCGGTCTCTCCCTCTCTCTCGTCTCTAAAAGCAAGCGAGCAAAGATCCCTCGAAAAATGCTGCAAAAACACGGCACTAAACTACAATGGGCCTCTAAATGCATGAGAAACGCCAGAAAACGCTTTCAATTAGGGCCAGGGCTTGGCCCATGGCCCACTTGGCCGTAGCCTCCACGGCAAAGTAATGGGCTCATTAGTTTTGGGGCAGTAAGATGGGCTTTAGGAGACGGTTCTAGTTAAAGGAAGCATTTTTAGTGCGTAAAAAAGTAAAAGGTAGATGGAAAAATACCTACTAAGAGCTAACAAAAAACATAAAGATTTGAATACAAAAAATTACAAAGCTGAGAACTTCAAGAAGTTCAAAAAATTATGCAAACTTCAGGAAGAACGGCGTCGCGCCTTGGTGGGAGAAGGCAGAAAACGGAGTCGCTGGACGACGTGGTTGAGCAACAAGTTCAGCAGAAGGAAGAGGCCGAAGAATGAAGGTGAACTTTATCTAACTCTGGCTCCTTTTATCTCTCTCACCCTCTCTCTCTCTCGCTCTCTTTCTCTCTTAAATTCCATTTTGCAGTCTCCACCTGGTCCGTTGAAGAAGTCCAAACCTGGCTCTCCTCTCTTGGGCTGAGCTCCTACATCGAGCAGTTCAAGGCCAACGACATTTCCGGGCAGGAGCTCATCCATTTGGAAAGGTGTGTTTTAGGAAACAGCAAGCAAATTTTGATCGCTAGCTGCAATTTCAGTCAAATCTCAATATTGTTTTTCTAGATCCGACTTCAAAGACCTCGGGATCATCAAGATTGGACATGTCAAGCGGTTACAGGTAAGAATTTTTAACGATTGCGAAATAAGGAAGCTAACTGTTTATGCATAAATGGATAAAAATTACGAATCGGCTTCAATGGGATTTTGCGGGATGCCGAAAATCATTTTAATAGATTTTGGCTTCACAGTTCCTTTAAAATTACAATTAGCGTGATCAAAACCAAAATGCGAAAATAGGTTTCACCTTCCCTGTTCCTTTAAAAAGTACAGTCTGGCTGATTGAAATATGCAAATTTTCCAGACCGCCATCAACGATTTGGTGGAAAAAGAAAACGAGTCCCGCACCCGGGCGGGTAGCCGGAAAGGTGCCAGCTTATCCGTGGAACGTCGAGGTAAATCTACACTTTTTGCTTGCGTTTTTTTGAGACTTATTTGCAATTTTAATTTTGCCTAAGACTCGTTCTTGATTTTTGCAAAAAAATTGAGATACTTTGTAGTGGCTGGGGAATGGCTTCTCGGAATGAAATGGAATTTTTCGGTGTGCGGCGCTTTTTAAAACTTTTCAAGACCAAAGCTAAAATCCAAATTTTAGGCTGTTGCGCATTTTTGGCCAGAATGCTGTGTTGTTTTTCCAGTCGGTGGAGGTTAAGAAATTTTTTTGGATTTGATAAAATACAGTTTTTGCATTTTTTAAGGGTTTTCGGGGCACCCTGGGCTTGCTGCTAGACCCCGCTAGACCGTGTGTAGATTGCAAAAAATTTTTATGCCAGTTTTTTTTGGGGTTTGCCGAGCTATTTTTTGTTGCTTTACATGTACACCCTGGCTTTTGGCTTTGTTTTGAATTTTCAAAAATTTCAACTTTTTATCAACTATAATAATTTTGCTGTGGTGTCCGTCCGTCTGTCCGTCTGTCTGAAGCCAACTATAACTCGAAGGGGAAAGGAGCTAGAGCTTAGGTCTCTTCGGATTCGGATAGAGCGCGGTCAGAAACCCCTTAAATGATCAAAATATTATAAAAAAGTTTTCGTTGAAATTATTAAAATTAACTTTGAAAGTGGTGCCTTAATAGAACGAGTGGGGGCCCTCTCCCGGGAGGCCACGCCCCCTTTCCCTTCGCCCCTCTTCCCCAGGCCCTTCCCGCGCCCCAATAGCTTTTTAGGTTACTTTGATACTTTTTAATACTTTTTATTTATTTTAATTCATTATTTAAATCATTTAAAGTATCTAAAGCCATTGGGAAGGTATTTAGGTAGTTTTTGACGGGGATTTCGGCTATGGGGGTTGTCTAAAGCCATCAGGAAGGTATTTAGATAGTTTTTGAAGGGGATTTCGGCTATGGGGGTTGTCTAAAGCCATCAGGAAGGTATCTAAGTCGTGTAGGTAGTGGTTGGCTATAGGAGGTATCTGAAGCGATCGGTGTAGGTGGTGGTGTAGAACATGGAGTTAGCCCGAAGGCCAGCCGATTGCAGTCGCGAAGCGGCTGTAATCGGCTGGTATTTTTAATTATTTATTGACCAAATTTCTAGAATTTTTGTAATTAAGAGCAAAAATACATCCATTAAATATTAAGCCAAATTTCAATAGGTTTAGAAAATGTGCAAATTATTTCTATAAATCTGTTTAAGACATTAAAAGCAAATTTAGAGCCAAAAAACATTTTAGAAAAACCACGAAATATGGAAAATTTTGTGTTTTTGATTTCTAGAACTTTCCTTTGGCTGAATTTTGGGAATTTAATTTTGAATGATAACAAATTGTTGATTTTGACTCTTTGCCTTATCCCAGTTGAAAATTACTGATCATACATTAACAAAAAAAAACTAAAAAATTTCCAAATGCTAGAAAGTCAAATTTTGCGGTTTTCTGAACTTTAAAATTTTTATCGGCCGATAGGTTATGTTTTTTTAAGGTAAAATCATCATTATTTTGATATTTACCGAATCCCGCTCAAAAGATACCATCAATAAAATAAGATGACTTAGAAAATTCCCCCATTTTCCGCCATTCCCCAGCCTCCCTTCCACGTCGCGTCCCGTCCCGATCAGCCGTATTCCACCGTAGCCCTGGTCCATCATCATAATAATACTTCCATGTCCCTTTAAAATCCCGTGAAACACAATCTCATGTCATTTTTGTTTTTTAGGCAGCATGTGGTGCTGGCGCTGAATGCATGGTCTGTCGTCGTCTCGTTTTGTGTTGTACCGTGCCGTGTCCGGTCCCGTTTTGCTGTATTTTCATTTTAAGATTTTGTCGTGCTACCCCTCTATGGTGTTTCACCTTATAACGGTCGTATATATGATTAAACTTTAACGGAATTAGGAGTATACAAGAAAAAAATTGAAGCATTTTTTCAAAAATCTCTTCTTCGTGGTTTGTACGGGTTAATAGGTTTAGAATTATATTTATGCAAATGATAATAGTTTTATCAATTTTAAAAGGACTTAATAAACATAGATCAATAAAATGAATCAGATTTGGCTATTTAATTTTATTCAATTTCATAAAGACCTGTTTTGTACCGCCCGAGATTTAAATAGCTTGATTTAATAGAACCTTACTCCAAAAGTTTTACAAGCGAATAATGAACGAATGTAGAATTTGAAAACTGTATCCTTTAATATAAATATTTATTTTCTAGCGCCTCTGCTTTTCAAATTTCTCTAATCACTTCTCCCGGCTGTCTGGTGGTGGATCGGAAATTTGAAATTTTAAGTACATAGGCGTCGCGTTAAGAAGAACATATTTTGGTAAAATAAAAACGCATAACATACACCTTTTAATCATTAAAATCTGAAAATGTAAAATTTAAATCAAAAATTGTATTAAATTCCGATCCATCGCAAAATTTACTCCCAAATCCGCACCAACTCTTTTTGTCCGTGGTCTACCCCTATGGCCCGCCAATTCCAACCCCTGTCCAGTTGCACATCTTAATAATTTCCAAAAAATATTATGCGATTTGTATATTTTAATTATTTATATTTTGCAGGTAGCGTATCCGTGGCCGTGCCCGAGCTGCCGTCGTTGAGCAGCCTCTAAAATGCTGTTTTTACGTCGAAGAACCAATTTTCCGGAGCGATTCGTGAAATTGCGTGCAAGTTGGCCGATTTGCCGGCCTCGCTGCCTTCTTTTAGTTTTTCTTTGTTTCCTAAAAAGTGCCCTTTTACCGTTAACTTGGCATTTAAAATACTGTAGCTTTTTTGGTTTTCTATTTATTGCTCCGACTCCCGTAATTTGAGAGATTTGTGGTGATTGGACTGGCCAAAAATTGTCGAAATATCATTGGAAACAGAATTCCCAAAAAAACATTGCTAGCTTGCCCCAGCGCTAGATCATCTATTCCGCAAAGTTTCTCTGCTAACTTCTCCGGATTTCAAGACGCGTTAATTGATAAATAACCCGGGACTTCTCAAAGAATCTCCGCTCGCCTGCCCGGGCTTCGAAGGCGCAAGCTGTATTACCGCAAAAAAACTCTGCTTGCCTGCCCGAATTTCGAGACGAGATTAATAGATGTGATCTCCCAGAGAATCCGCAAAGTTCCCCTGCTAGCTTGCCCAAAATTTTAAGGGATAGTAACGGATATACCTAGCTGACAAGATTCCACAAAGTTTCTATACTTGCTTGCCTGGATTTTTGAACGGCATTAATGGGTAAAATTGGTGGTAGATTCCGCGAAGTTTCTCTGCTAGCTCGCCTCATCGAACACGAATTTTTGACCAATCTAATTAGCATAAAAATTCTTTTTTTTCTACCGTAATCCTCGTTTCGAACAAACAAAAAAAAAATCGGCTCCCCCGAAACCGCCCGCTCGATTCTGTGATAAAATGCGCTCCTGCTGTTTTCAGTTTTCATCGAATTTTTTTTGTATTTTAATATTTCAATTTTCTTCTATTTTGCCCAGCCCAACATCGAGATTTCCCACACATCCAGAACTTTGTGATTTTTCGCCTTTTCATTTTTTTTGGATAATTTTTTGCTGACAACGAAGAGCTCGGATTTCCAGTCAATTTTCGCTGCATTGTACGATATTTTATTCTGCTCCTTGTGATTTGCCCAAACCAAAAATTAATAGATTTCTAGCTGTTTTTGTCATTTTTGCTTTTAAAATTTTCATTTTATTTTTTGAACTCCGAAACACACCCGATTACAAATGCTCATCCACTCCAAAACACCGAAAGCTCCAGTTAAAAAAAATGGATTTTTTTCGTATTTTTTTCTAATTTAAAACCCGATGTCTTTATACAATCCTCGGCTTTTTTTAATTTGTATATTTACTTCCATTAAATTGTGCCCCTATTTTTAGTTCCAGACTCCCGCCCATCACCGAATTTGCGTGTTGAAAACAGTGTGTGTGAAAACTAGGGAAACGAAATGCACTATTATCATCATTATTATGATCATTATTGAATATTGAAAAGAGAATAAACGAGTACTTTTTGAAAAAGGTCTTTAGGAGATCATATGCAATTAAATACATACAATAATAAGCAAAAAAACCCCAAAGGATTGAACGATATAAATAGAAAAAGATATAACTCGAAAATTTTTGTTTGTTTGCCACTAATTTCCCATATTAAATGGTATTAAGAAGGGAAGTTACTCCTTACAAAGGCTTGAAATAAAGCTAAAAAGATTTTTCAGATTTTTCGGTATTGAAAACCATCGCTAGTCCATTCCATAAATCTATTCTACACGCTATTTGCTGACCCTGGACAGACCATAGGAAAATATGCAAATTAGGGGTAAACACCCCGGGGCGAGGGCCCGCAAAATTCCGAAATTGACTCGACCACACCGATAAGCGTATAATCGGAATGATTCGGAAAGCGAATCGCATATTTTCCTATCTGCCTACGTTATTTTTTATATTGATCTGGGCGCTGTGCTTTTCGGCTACCATAATCTTGATTTTAAAGTCGAAGGCTCGACAGGTATCTCAAAAAAGGAACCAGGAACTTTTGTTTTTAAAAATAACCAAACACAAGAATTTTATAAAACTCGCTGATGCCTAATAGAATCAAAATTTGAATTGGCCTTGACAACATGCATAAAATTCAATTTTAGGCGGAAGCCCACGTCCCCTACGCTCCAGTTATACAAAAACCACCAAATATTACGGTACTGGTGGTGGTCAATGTAAGAAAATTGGATTAATAGCGTTCTCGTTCTCTCTTTCGTTCTCTCGTTCTGTCTTTCTGTCTCTCCTCTCTCTCTCTCTCTCTCTCTCCTCTCCTCTCCTCCCTCTTACTCTCTGTCTCTATCTCTCTCCTCTCTCTCACTCGCTCTCTCTCTCGATCGCTCCTCTCTCTCTCTCTCACTCTCTGTCTCTATCTCTCCTCTCTCCCTCACTCGCTCTCTCTCTCTCTCTCTCTGTCTCTATCTAGCTATCTCATAACAGCCGTAATTTTTAGAACGATGGAGACCTTTGGAAGTATGAAACCGCGCTAGCGACATTGAGATGTTACTGCAAAATGCATCACTATACCTTTAAGATTATCTTCCCCTACGATTACATACCTTGTTATCGGAAGGATGTAAGCATTATGGAATGGCTTGGAACGACTAGTGCCGTCCACTGCATTTAATGATTTTAGTTCATGTTCGTAAGACATTGTATCGTCGTGGAACACCTAGTAAAAACGGACTACGTCTTTTTCGTCGATGCTGACATGGCAGTGGTAAACCCAAAAAGGTAGATTTCTAAAGGCCAATTAATTGTATTAAAAATCAGGAAATAATACAATAATAGTATAACGCCGCAATGAAATTCAACAACAACAATTTTAGAAGAATCGAAGAATTCATAGACCCCAATTTCGACATAACTTTCTATGAACGTTTCATTAATATCGAAATCGCCGCTGGCAGCTATTTGGTGAAGAATACGCGATGGGCGAGGAATTTTCTGATGGAGTTAGTATCGTTTCGGAGTCAGGAATTCTGATTTTAGCTTTTCACTATATGGAGACAAGCTGGACGATCGGGTGATAGGGTCGGATAATGCGGCTTTACATGTAAGTTTCGGTATTGTTAAGGTTATGACGTTTTTCAGATGTTCCTCGCCGAAGAGCTGTACCCGGAGCTGAAGGATTTGTTAAAAGTATCACTTTAATATGACTACGGATTTGCAAATTTTGTTTACGTTTTGAAAGTTGTCTAAAACCAGAAAAACCATATTTTTTTCAAAATCGATTACATTGCTCGACATTCATCAATTTTTGAAAGCCTAAAAATTCAAATGCTTCTTTTTTCCAATGTAAAAAAACCTCTTTGAAAATATAACCAAAAACAAGCGTATAAAAATGCAGATAACGTAATTATTTTTGCGTGGATTTCATAGCTATTTTGATGATTCTAGGACGTTTTTAGCAATGCCAAAGCGCCCAAAAATTGGTCGACTGGGGCGAGCTCTACGTTTACGAGATCTGTGTAAGAATGATCATTGGGAATCATTACGAGCTGAAGAATCACGTGAGGATCATGAAAAAGGTATCGTGTAGCTAAAATACTTTTTTTACTTTTAGCCAATTAATATTCAATACTGTATTTAGGGCACAGGGTGGGTGCGCGACATCTGGCTGGCCGACTCGAGGTGGAACCCGAAAATGGATTTTATCTTGCATGGCTATCAGGAAAAGCGGATACTGCCGTTTAATGGAACTTTTATAAAGCGAGCTCAATTGTAAGTAAATTAACAAAAAAAATCGTATGCTAATTACGCAAGAAAAATGAAGAAACAAAAAATCATTTTGCCTCGTTAAATTCAGTAAATCCAAAAACTTAGACAAAATTAGCAATAGGCTAATTTCAAAAAGAGCTAAATACATTGATTATTTAACAAGCTTGATGCTAACATGTAAAACCGGCTGATTTTAGACCCTGGATGGAAAAAGCGGGCTTCTACAAAATTATGAAAAGCAAACCTGCCCTGAAGAAATGTAAAAATACCGACTACACGTTTGACTTTGATGACCGCTTTGTTGTGAGTCTCCCACAACCGCAAATTCAACTTCTACTCACTCAGAAACCCATGTTCGAGATCAACCCTGTGCTCGACGACATCCGCGCCGAGGTCGAGCTGAAAAAATGGCAGTTCGCCGGGATGGTGCCGAAGTTTCAAGAGAAATAAAGATTCCGATATTGTGCCATTTAAAGGGCACGTTCAGGGGCGTTTTTTGGCAAGAAAACAAAGATTTTTGCCGCGGCCGGGGGTCGAACCCGGGTCCCCCGTTCGGGAGTCGCGGATGGATACCAGTCAGCCACAGGTGCAACCTGGCGAGTGGCCGAGGGGCGCCTCACCGCGGAAAGGAGGGGAATCGCCTCATAGGGCAGACAGCGCGCGGTCCCTTCGTCCATAGGGTGTACACGTTGGGCCGAGTACACGGCCCCTCCCTGAACGTGCGCTTTAAAAATACAGTTCATCTAATCTCTTTAGATAATGAAAAATAAGAGTGACTTTTAATAGCCCGGAATTTTTTTGCAAATTGTCTCAATAATGAGCTTCTCAATTTTAGCAAAATCAGAACATTTTGAATTTGACAGTTCCGCCATCAAAACGTTCCTTGTTTTTTGTTTCTTTTGTTTGTTTTGTTTTTTCTTTTAAAAAATTGTTTTTGAAAGACAAAGAAATAAACAATGCGGTATCTGCCATTTAATGAATGCTATGGATTTGCATAAAAGGTGGTAAAAATCTCATGCAACATATCACAGAACTTCACGCGTTAAAATCCGCGAACACGGACCTAGATACCGTATCCCAAGCTACCAGAAAACGCCCCTCCCCTGCCGACCTCTGTCTGAACTCTCCTCCGAACTACAGAACAGGTGAGGGCAAACATTCCGCCGTTGAACTCTCAACCTGCCTGATGAAGAGGACAGTGTACCGTCGAGCGCGAGAGAGCGAGAGAGAGACAGAGAGAACGAGAAACGAGTAACATTTCCTACAAATCACAAGCCAAAATGACTCATTTCTTCGCGATTTTTGACGATTCCACCACCGAAACGAAGCCAAAAAACATGCGGTGGCGATGGCCAACGAGACAGTCCACATTGACACCTGTAAAATTGGGTGTGCAATTTTATGATTAGCAAATAGGCGTTTGGGTATATAATTTGGGCGGTTTGTTGGAAGTAGAGATGTTAAGAATCAATTAACAATCAAGATTATTTGCATACAATGGCACAATATTATTTGATTTGGATCGGGCTGAGCGCGTGACCAAGTAAAATAATATTATTTGACTCCGCTCGAGAAAGAGCCAAGTAAGATTACTTGATTTACTTGATTTACTTGATCAAACAATAGCTTTCTGGAATTCTGGCATTTTTCAGATGGTAATGAACTTTATGACATGATCGCATGCTAATTTACCGGGTTCGCGGCACGATTGCCTAATTTGCATTGCGAATTTGCACAAAATCAAGTAATTTCGCTGAAAATCAAGTAATTCTCCCAAATCAATCAAGATCAAGTAAATCAAGTAATTTTATTTTACTTGATGCTTATTCAAGCAAACGGCGTAAAATAATTTTATATTTACTTGAAGATTTCGGATGCAAATAAACTTGTTCAAGCAAATTTACTTGGTCATTATATTACTTGATTCGTAACATCTCTAGTTGGAAGATCATCGGACCATTCAAGCAATTATCAAGGCCTACACAGCAATATGCAGCAAATCGTCGCCCTCGTCGCCCTGGCTACTGTAGCACTGGGCATGCCAGGTGAGATTCTATAAAAGTCATAGTGGTTACAACTATCAAAACCGAGAAAGTTTCCAACCCAATCCAAAAGCGTTAAAAACGTGAGCTCTTTCTTCAAGGACTTTTGAGCTTTTAAAGTAACAGGCTTAAAACCTTCAAAATATTTTTCTTGGTGACTGAATTCTATAAAATTGATGGAATAGAAGGGGGATTTATAATTAAGAATTTTTGCATCTGGAAAAAATTTAGGTTTTAGGAATTGGATTAATTCATGATTTTTTTTGCTTTTCTGCGTAGTGTTGCTAATTTTAATTGTATTTTGAGACTAAGAAAATGGAATTTTACGAAATATTATCTTTCAATGAGGCCAAACCATTTAAAAAAAAGTTTAGAAAAATTAGGAAATTACAGAATTTCTAAAAAGGCCCAGGTTCTTTAAAAAGGTCATTTTCTTCTTTCGACTTTCTCTCTTTCGACTTCGACTTTCGACGAACTTTCGAGACCTAAAAACCTTAAAAACAGAATTTGTAGAGCTGACGAAAGCCATAGACATGCCCTGACAATCCCTTTAAAACACAAATTACGCTTTTTGTTCCAGCGAACCAGAACGGCAAAAAAACAGAAGAACCCCTTTAAAATTTTTAACGGAAACGCGATGGGGGGGGGAAAAGGGGGACCAGATGGACGCGATGAACAACGGCGTGATGCGAAATGGGATGAGCACCAACTCGATGAACAACATGAACCGTCAAAAGCGCGCCACCGCCAGCCCCAACACGATGGGCACCAATTCGAACATGATGGACATGAGCACGAGCCAGATGAACCAGATGAACTCGATGGGGATGAACGGCATGATGAACAATGGCATGATGATGAGGGACATGCGCATGTACCAGAATGGACAATGCCGAATTGGGGTGAGTTGGGTTTGTTAAACCTGTTGGCGTTGTCGTATAGAAATCGAGAAAATTCCGGGTAAAGTCGGAGTTGTACTTGTTGGACATGTTGGGGTTGCCGGAAAGAAATCAGGATGGTCGAAATTTTGCTAAAGGTGGAGTTCAACATTCTGAACGTGCGCGAGTTGTCGGCGATAGGGTATCGGTGTCCACTACAATTTAACATCACAGGGTATCGGTGTCCACTACAATTTGACTTTAGAACACCGCCCAGGGCCATATGCTCTACGACGGTCAGACCATTCGTGCTCTCACCACCTCCGAAATCAACCAGCTGAAGATGTTCCGCAACCAGCTCGATATGGGTGAGTAGCTGAAGATACGCGTTTGGTTTTTTGACTTCCAAGTACCTTTAACCTTGTGGAAACCTCAAGCCTTTTTAAACGACTGAAATTTGCATATTTAGGCAACCCGATGAACGCCCGCTTGCCGTGCCTCTGCAAAAACGTCATGTGCGCCGAGAATTAGAGTATTCGACGAAAATTTGCATATAAATACCATCATTAAGCCTATACCTGATCCTGACCGAATCCTATCCCAATATACCTAATACCCGTGATGAATAAAGCTTTATTCCATGCTCTTTTTCCGACACGCACTCAACTCTTGTCGACAACTTTTTGCCAGCCTTCGACTTTTGACCAAGCCTATCGGTAAACGGAAATTTCGGAAAATGCGTCAGAAGCCGCGCTTTTCATCTGTTAAGTCGTTCAGTACACAGAAACGCCCTCACAAGCAGGCGTTTAAAGGCCTCCCACGTAGTCGTTGGCACTAATTTTTCTAGCTACTCGTTTTCGCTACGCTACTCCATATTTTCTAACTATTTTTCAAGATGCAGTCTGTTTTCGCGCTCAATGTTTTGGCTACGATAGCCCTGGCCATCCCTAGTAAGTTTATATGCTTAAAATCTGTCTTTATTCAATGTTACGCAGATTCAAGAAAGAAAGAGAGAGAGCAAGTGAGAGGGAGAGAGAGAAGAGAGAGAGGAGAGAGAGGAGGGGTAGCGAGAAAGATAGCGAGAACGAGAGAGCCAGAGGGGTAGAAAAGGAAATATATATATATATATATATAAGAGAGAGAGAGAGAGAGAGAGAGAGAGAGAAAGTGGGAGCGAGAGAATAAAGCTAAATCTCTATTTTCCAGCAGCAAGACCGTTCGAACCGCAAGCGTACACCGATTACAATGGCTTGAACTTGGACGCCCTAAGAATGCCGCGAGCCTACGGAAACTCAAATTATAACATGAACTACAACAACCAGAACATGAATATGAACAACATGAATATGAACATGTACGACCAACAACAACAAGAAACTCATCAAGCCTATCAGAATGGGCGGTGCCAGATGCAGGTAGGGAATTTTCACCGCTATTCATGCGTTTGCAAGTGATAGATCACTTTAAAGCCCAGAAGTTATCGTATTCCTAATTGTTTCAATTTTCAGTCTACCTTACGTGGCTACATACCTCTAAAAAAACCCTGTAATATATCGATTTTTCAGGGAAAATACCTCTACGACGGATCAAATATCCGAACATTGACGACCTCGGAACAAAGCCAACTCCAGAACTACCAGAACCAGATGATGAACGGTAAGCAAGTTACAGTAATTTATCCACTTATTTATCCTTGTAGGAAATCGCAACGCTCGACTACCCTGCTTCTGCCGACAAGTCAGTTGCTCGTCGTATTGAAACCTACAATCTGCATAAAGGAATTTTTACTGCACCTGAACGCCGGAAAAATAAAAAATTTGGAGAAGGAAGCAAAAAATTGCAAAAAATAATGCAGATTACAGATTTTCATGGACAATACATAAAAAAATCAGAATCGGGCCAACTAACAACGATTCTTTGGAAAAATCGTACAGGTTCGGAAAAATTCCTTCCAAGCTATGGTAATTGGGATTAAGGAGGTGGCGAATCCGGAATATTAAGCTTTTAACAAAAGTTTAAATTAATCTAGTTTTAGCTCAGTCAGAAGGCTTTGGTTGTATTCAAAAACTTCTAATCAATAAAAGCGCCAGAATATGAGCATTAATCTGCTGCCAATAAAAGTTTCTTAGCTATCTAAAAAGGTATGCAAATCCGCCGCGAAAAATCTAGTCAGAACAGCTTTTTTTCGACGATTAAACAACACTAAAACTACAAAACTGCACTATAAAACTACAGTTCCCCATAACACTTCGCTCGCCCAATTTCTGTATGCAAATTTGGATTTCAAAGTACAAAAGACTCCTAAAAACGCTCTCTACCAAACTACCGTACTCTAAAACATTTCTTGATCTCCCCGTGGCCTTTGCCATCCAAACTATAGGTGCCCGTGTGCAAATAGTGTTCTTGGGGCGAGGCCAGGCTGCTCTCCCCGGAAAGCGAGAGAGCACGAGAGAGAGAAGAGGGTGCAGAGAGACGGCCCTAAAACCTAAAGACACTTTTACGATCATAGGCCACCGGGGTGACTAATTCAGCCTGCCGGTGGTCCGTGTCTTGATGGGCTAAAGAACACTCCAAAACGCACCTATTTACAACAGAGCGCCCTAATGGACATGTCGACAAATAGAAAACACAGAAAAGTACCGTAGCAGCGTGTTGGCATGGTCGAAGCATGGTCTGGTAGGTCAATATCAGATTGGGTATATAAGGGGAAGGATTTTTGGGGGAGGGTATCAAGTCCTCAGCTCCTAAATATCTTCTTCGATTCTAAGAACCGACCCAACTACCGTAATCATGCAGCAAATCCTGGCTCTCCTGGCCTTGGCTACTGTGGCTCTTGCCATGCCTGGAATGGGCTCTGGATCCTGGGAGAATGGAGGTAAGTAATTTTTAAAATTTCTGTTTACTAGACCTCAGTGAGAGAGAGAGACAGCGAGAGGGAGCGGGAGATAGGGAGAAGGAGAGAGAGAGAGAGAGCGAGAGAGAAATGGTGAGAGAGAGAGGTAGAAGTTACCTGATGTTTTCAGACGACATGATGATGGACCAACAGATGATGGACTGGTATCGAATGTACGGCATGAACGGGATGCGGCAGCGCCGCAGCCCGGGCATGAACTACGACAGCAGCATGTACGGTTCCAACTCTATGAACATGAACAGCGGCATGATGAGGGACCAGCGGATGTACAGGAATGGACAGTGCATGGTGCAGGTAAGTAGTGGAGAGAGAGAGAGTGAGAGAGCGAGAGAGAGAAAGATTCTTGTGATTTACAGGGAAGCATGCTCTATGATGGCCAGACTACCCGCTCGCTGACCAACTCCGAGCGCACCCGCCTCAACCAGTACATGAACCGCATGATGGACTCGTCGAGCATGATGAGTGAGTTTGATTTCTCGTCTTATTTCTCTCGCTCCCTCTCTCGCACACACTCTCTCTTCCTCTCTTGCTTTCTCTCTTCTCAATTAAATTCCTGATTTCCAGACAGCGGCAACACGATGATGGCGACGATGCCGTGCTTCTGCACCCGCGTCAGCTGCATGCAGAATTAAAACAGATCTTCAAGAAAGATTTTGAAGAACATCACAAAGTCCTTGCGAACGTAGTCATTCAGTATTACTGTATAACCATCAATAAATACTTTATCCCGACACCCGATTTTTAAGGAGCACTTTTTAGAAAGTTAGACATAAGAGAAAACAGGATAAATGGCGATAAAGATAAGGATGCTGAGAACAACAAAATTACGCATTTCGGACAGTCCGCTCCTGACTGCTAATTCCTCGGCCGTAAACTGGCATTGTCGCGGAGTTGGAGTTTGTGTTCTCCGGAATCCTAAAAATTGGAGATAAAAATACGGTAGTCTGGAAAGCTTGGTTTTCTGAGCAGAATAAGAAAAATGGTAAAACGAGGAATTCGAGACAATCAAGAGGTTCCCGGAAATGAGAAGCATGGTCTATTAATGCTCCTAAAACTGACCTCAAAAGCTGGAAGATCTGATGTTTATACGATCGCACATTAAAGATAACGACGATCGGATCGATGGCTGGGTACCAGGCGATTGGGAGCGGAAGCAGGTCTGAAGAGGTTTGTTGAGTTTTAACCTGGTGTTTCGATAGATTTACAAGACTAAGAGGATCGATGCCGTTAGCTTAGGGCCAAATCAAGTGAAAAAAAATTTAGTTTTGACCGTTCTAGTCTAGATTCCTAACCACTTAAAGTTCTTACCTAGGATCGAGTCCCTCGTCCCGAACATTGGCAATACGAAAGCTAGGTAGATTGGTAGATGAGCACAAATTATTGGTACCAAGGTCTAAATAGCAATTTTATCGATTTCTCGGCGTTTTCATACCTGAAAAACCAAGCATCGAAACAGCTGGCTTTGCAGCCGATCCCCTCGATTTGCGCTAAGATCCTTAGAAAGTTTTCTAGAACAGATAGGTTAGTTTAAAGAAAAATGGAGACTTTAGAATCTGTCGGGCGCACCAAGCCGAAATTACCATGCAGGTGATCAAAATTAGGCAGAGGTAGGCGAACGAGACAACGAAGGCTGGATTGCCCTAAAATTTAGTGTTATATCCGAGATATGAGAGATTGAGAGAGAGAGCGAGAGAGAGAGAGGGAGAGAGATAGAGATAGAGAGAGAGAGAGAGAGAGAAGAAAGAGAGAGAGAGAGAGAGAGAGAGAGAGAGAGAGAGAGAGAGAGAGAGAGAGAGAGAGAGAAGCGAGAGAGGGCGAGACCAACGATTGATCCAAAAACTACCATGTATGGACTTTCCAAGTACGGCTCGCCTTGAAGTTGATGTTCTGCTACGACGGAGCTCTAAACCGCATTATTTTTGTTAATAACTTTTAAAATACCTCCATTTCCGGTCTTTTTGGCCAGACGGCAACGCAAAAAATGGCCGTCCAAGAAATAATTGCGAAATAGCTAAAATTTACGAGTTTTGATCCATAAAATTTTTTTACCTAATAATGAATCCGATCGCGTAGATACAAGTTGAGTAGTGTAATATGAAATGTGACCTAGAAAAAAAATATTCGGATTAGGAATTGACGTTTACTTGCAGATGATGAGGTATCGATTTGCAAAATGGCTAGCGATGAGGACAATTGTCTAAAAGTTTTATTAATCATGATAGTATCCGTTTAAGTCTTACCTGAGCAAATGAGAATACAAAAAACACCAATAGTATTCGACCCAACATCACATCTTTGATGTAACCCGTATTAAGGATGAGGAGGTCCAGCTCGTGGATGTGGACTGTCTAAAAACAGCTATTTTGGCACCAGCTTTCTTAATTTTTAATTTTTTTATTTGAATTTAAATTAAAGCGCACGTTCAGGGAGGGGCCGTGTACTCGTCCCAACGTACACCTATGGACGTGGGGACCGCGCGCACTGCCTGCCCGTGCTGTGACAGGCCATTCGCCTCCTTTGCGGCGGGGGGCGCCCCTCGCCCCCGAGCCAGGCTGTAGCTGTGGCTGACTGGTATCCATCCGCGCCTCCGGAGCGGGGGGCCCGGGTTCAACCCCCGGTCGCGGCAAAAATCTTTGCTTGTTTCCAAAAAAAACGTCCCTGAACGTGCACTTTAAGAACAGATCTTTGAAAAACTCATTGAAATAGCTAACGAAAATCTAATTTTGGATTACAACAAATAAAAAGGGGACGTAACATACCGGCACGGAAAGCATGTGTACGATTGAAAACTTGATATTAAATCCACACATTATCATCATGATTACCTGAAAAAAAACTCCGATAATTGAGGTACTTTTGATGTCCAAAATTAGCCGATATTTATCGATTGAAGTTGACTAGCTGCCTACCCTATACTGCGCCATATGCTTCGTAGACTTTGCATTGATACAATAGAGCAATAGCAGGTTTAAGAATATCGACAGGGCCCCAACTCCAAATGCATTAAACCGAGCAATCTTGTTGATCAGCAAGTCGACCATCTTGTGAAGTGGTTTTTCTGTAACATTCAGAATCAGATCAGTCAGATCAGGCATTTTTAGAATCCAGGAAGGAATAGGTCTGCCGAGAGATTTCCGGTCACCCCAACCCGATAATTTTTGTGTCCGGAAAATACGGCATAAGCCGCAATTTCGGGATAGGTTCCGGGAAAAATATAAAGTTCTGAGGAGAGAACCGATCGTTGTGGAAAAAATGCTAGGCTTGAGCTCAGAGCTTCATGAAGACGTCTTTAAAAATCAGAAAAATGATTTCAAAAAATCTCCGAGGTACGTTACGGCGTTTCGGATCTCGATCTGCTTGGCCTTGCGACCTTTTTATGGAAAAGTTGTGCCTTAGTTGCGGAAAGGGTGTAATAATTTGGACCCAAGATATCCTCCAGGGGATACCTTTTCCAGGGATCCAATCTACCGTCTGTACCACGTTGTTACCACGCAACATGTGCACGTGCACATGTTGCATTTCGAACCCCAAAAAATAACCGAGGACCGAAAATGAACACAGATAACGGGAGAAAGCGAGAGAGAGAGAGAGAGAGAGAGAGAGAGAGAGAGAGAGAGAGAGATCGGGTACTGAGGGGTAGGGTTGTTTTTGTAGGAAAGTGAATTATGGAGATTTGGTATTGGCCATCTAAATATCGAGCTCATTATTTGTATCACTACAATAACCTTTTTATGCTTTGTAGAACAAATTGCACAGGAATTTGCTATTAGGTTTTTCATGCCATGTTGAAAACAAAAAGTGGATGATTGTTTAGAGGTGTGTTAGAGCAACTGCACTTTGTTATTTAATGAATACTAAATTTCTAGGCGTTTCTGCATCTAGATGAAAAAATATACGCCGTTTTCTGATAGCAAAAACCCAAAAACGTGCAAAAATGATCAAAAAAGTTGGTGTTTCTCTGATCTCTGGGAGTGCTGCTACTAAAAAATGCCCAAAAACGACCGGCGTCACTAGAAAAATGGGGAGCACGAGGCAAGAGAGCCGAGAAAGTGTAGTTCGTTATTCATAGTCAAGTTTATGAGCCCCAGGGCCTCGAATGGAACCCCTAGCGTCCGGGAAATCGTGGCCTATTTGGGCGGAAATTTGAGCTTGCAATGGAGTTCAGGGTCCCGCGTCCCTCGTAGTTTAACCGGAAATTATTCTGGACCACGGTGACGTTGAATGTTCATGGCAACAATGTCATTCAACCATGTGTTGATGACACATTTTTTGTGCCGGTGTGTGGACCGCAACTTTGAACCGTAAAATGCTGAACTTTGTAAAAAAATGTGTTAAAAATGGAATTTTTTAAGAAAGTGAGTTAAAATAAGCTGAACCGATTTAGGAATACCAAAATTCAATGAAAAAATTTTGAAAAATGGCTAAACTATAGAAAAATATATGCGTGATTTGAAAATCATCGAATATGATACAGAAATTATCGAATATGGTCCTGATTTAGTTCAGCGTTTCGATTTTCAGGGTAATTTTAACAGCTGAAAAAAACGCAAAAATAAATCGATGGTTTGCTAAAAGTAAATCACCTAACAAAGAAAATTGCTTAAATGCCAAAACTAGCAAAAAAATAGCAAAACTAGCACAAATTGATGAGAAATTGCATGTCAAAACGATAAGCAGGTTTTTCATTTGGTTGAGTTTCTTGAAAATGCTACTAATTCCATTAATTAAGTCTCCATTTTTTTTTTCCTAAAACGCTGGAGTGATTGATTGAACGTATTGAAAATTCGGCTAAAAACGACTACGAGACACTACGATCGAATCGCGATGCGTGAGCGCCAAGTGTACTAATCGCTATCAAGTGAGGGGGTCAAGCCCGTCTCACACGCGCCTCAAACAAATCGGTGGTGGGCGTTAGGTAAACCCGCGTAGTTGTTTGTTGTCCCACGAGGGTTGTTGACCGGATGGATGGCCTATAGTTCCGATCCAAGTTTCCTGTCTAAGTTAGTGACGATAAAAGCACCCGGAAGGTAATGTACATTTGATACCTCCGTAAAAAAACTTAGTAAAACTTTAAGTCTGAAAATTCAGAAATTAAACAATTTTCAAAGATCAAGATTGGGTTTGAAAAATGGCGGTTCCAATCAAAATACCGGGATTATCGAAAATATTCCCAGTTTTTTTTTGCGATACTTGCTGGGCTAAAAAGGACAAGCAAGGCATTCCTATGGATTCCACGATGTACGCGACATGCGACACTTACGTAGGTGCTCAATGAATTACTTCTTCACGGCAGCCAGCCAACGCGTACGTGACTTGTCGCGCTGCGTGTCGCGTCTGGTGTCGCACAGCGCGCGTGATTTACGAATAATAGCTAATTCGTAGCTGCTAAAATCCATAAACAACTTAGAACTGTCTTTCTAAACTAAAAAATACAATTAACTGCAACAAAATAGAAAAATATTGCAATCTCCTAGATTCCAACAAATAAATTCGATAGATAAAACCAAATCGCAATTTTTCCCTCCAACTCAGGTAGATGGCAAACCTCTTGAAATTTCTAAAAAATCTACCCCATTTTGTGCTCTGCTCAGCCTAGCCAACCGAACGTCCGGGGGTGTCAAACGCATTCCGAAACGTCCCCGGTCTCTCCTTAGCGGGTAGTAAATTGCCGTTTTTCCTAACCCCTCACCCGCTCACAACGTAAAGTGTTTCATTACGGAACCTCCGAGGAGAAGGACCTGGGAGGATCAAAATTGAGCTGCCCCCGAAAAGCGGGGGTGTATCTGGAGCAGATTCTGAACCTCCTAGATTCTAGAGTAATTCGGCCCCGAAAATTTGTTTGTTCTACTCGGGGCCCTGGCGCACTTATGGGAATCCCGGGCAGGGTGCCGATATTCGAGGTGTCGCCGGGAGGCGCCGAGCAAGGGGCGAATTTTGCTTTGAATAAACAGAAGTAGGTGGGCCCAAAATAAACACCAACAGCGACTATTTTGGTCTGGAGGCTCAGAAATCAGAATGTTTAGTGGCATGTGAACTTCCGAACGCTAGACATAACCGGCAAAAAATAGAGGATTGGCTGGTGTGTGGGACGTTTCGTTTTTCAGATCCAGGTCAATGGTCAATTTCCTATTTTTATTTTAAATTACTATTCGCAAAATTCAGATTTAACCTGTGAAAACCTAGAGCCAGGAAGGAAAGCAAGAACGCAAATTCAAATATTACTAGGTTTGGGATCTCAAAAAAAAAAAATGAATTTTAGAAAATTCTGGATTCTGATACTTGGGTCTGCTGATAAATTTCTTTGGAATCCATGCTACGGTAATGCTACTGTAATTGATAGTAAGTTGGCTGGTCCCTGTAGTAAAAAAGACGTTACGTCGTTCTCCTCGCACGTCCGGAAGGACCGGAACCAATGCGGAAGTCAGAAAATCGGGGCTAAGTTGGCGCTAGGATTTTGAAGCTTATTGTAGCTAAAGAAAAACAGCTTTTTACAATTACGACTGCAAGTTTGGCGCCCCAAAAATTTCGTTTAGCTGGAAATGTTACGTGAATCGCCAAAAACCTATAATCCCGCCAAATTATGCTGTCCCCACAATAATTCTTCGAAAAATTTGGAGAAATTTGGAAAGGAATTCTTAAAATCGCAAAGTTCGCACCGACTAAAGGCTCCAAGGATCAGTAACGCGGGTTTCTGGTAATACCAGGAAGGTGATTACCGTGTGACTGATCAAAAAACGTTTTAGAGAGATCTAGGGAGAAAGAGAGAGAGAGAGAGAGAGAGAGAGAGAGAGAGAGAAGTAGAGAGAACGAGTGAGTGAGAGAGACAGAGAGACAGAGAGTGAGAGAGAGAGAGAGGGAGAGAATGAGACGGGTGGAAAGTCAAACTTTTTCATATAGCTTCTCCATATTTTTGAGCTCGGCCGACTCGTCTGTCGTCACACCCTAAATTTTGCCCCTGGTGGATGCGCGCGTGCTGCAAATTGGGAACAGATGTTATGACTGGCTCGGCTGACGCAGTTCAAAATTTTCGGGACCAGAATTAACGTCAGCTAGGTTGACACTCTCTCTCTCTCTCTCTCTCTCTCTCTCTCTCTCTCTCTCTCTCTCTCTCTCGCTCTCTCTTTCTGTCTCTCTCGTTCTCTCTCGCTCTCCCTCTCTCTCGCTCTTTCTCTGTCTCTCTCTCTCACCCTGCGTTTTCCAAAAATTTCCAAAATTATGCATCTGTTTTATTCATTTTTGAGGCAAATCTCGATAACTAAAAAAGACTACAAAATATATAAATACATGTAATTATTTAAATATTAAATATAACAAAGTTCGTGGCGAGATCAAGGCAGGTACAAAGAAAAATCGAAAGACGCAAGAACCTTTGGAACATGAAGTCATTCCTGAAACGTGGTACCGACAAAAGCAACTAAATTAAATTGATTAATTGAAAATACATAAAAAGGGGTTTGACGTCGTGTCTACCGTACCCGTAAGATTGAGCAAAAACGGATCGAGAAAGAAAAACAATTTACAAGAAAAATATGCATTAATTTTACCGGCAATACTTGAGGAATGCTAAAAAGGCGGTAATAACATTAAAATGAATTATTTAAATGTAAATTACAGATTAATGTAAGTGTCAGGAAACTGCGCAAAATTTTTCTACTAGCCGTGTATAGCTAATTATCAAAATATTGAGGGGATTACGGTAATTTTGTAGTCTTATTCTTGGGCTCAAGTTCCAAGACCAACAATCCGTTGTTAGTAATATTCGTCTCGAGCCGGGCTGGTGGAGGCGCTACGGTAGGGGTGAAATTTCGGGGGCGAATTGGAGCCTCAGGAGGGGATACGGTAGGCTCGAAGCCCTCGTCCAGGTATTCGTCATCAATCTCGTCGATCCCCAGCGCCACGTCGCAGATTTTAGAGAAATATTTTGCAGCCATCTGAAAATTGGATTTAAAATTCATTTTTTTTTCGCGGGAGATCCTAAATAGATGCTGCTAGCCCGCCTTTATTCAGCAAAATAGCTGAATTATAATTTTTAATTAAAATACTTTAAAAAAAGTGGCCAGGAAGGAAGGCACAGAAGAATTCAGGCCAAACCTAATCAATAGTTTTCCCAAAATTTCATTGCTAGCCTTTCCCTCTTTAAATGACCAGCAAATATTTGGCTGAAGAAAAATTTGCAGGTTGAGAAAATGAAAAATGTTGAAAAATAATATGCCTGATTTTGTTGAATTTAAATGAACCCTTCAAGACCAAATAATCCTACTATATATAAAAAAATAGTGTTTGTGTGTGTGTGTGTGCCACTTTGCATGCAACTTCCGTCAGCGTGTTCCAGCAGTATCTCAATAAGGGGGTCAGTTAGGAGCATGTACTATACGTCACTAGGTGCGTAATGGCCTTGGGATGACTGCACACTAATAACATTTTCAAAAATTAGTTATTTTCGACGTTAAAATTAAGTTTTTGTTGGAAAATCGAGAACCCTCTTTGTTAGGAAACAATTAGCATGCGCCGGAAGTTGTGGTTGCCTATATAAGGGAAGAGAGGTAGCGTTTCTCATTTTTTGTCATCGAAAATCGCTAGAATTATGCAAAGTGAAGAATATCATGGGATCATACGGGGCCAGGGTTGAAAAGTCGCGAAGCGGCTTTTCAACCCTGGTATAATTGAGAAAAATTAGCTTTTCTTTCTTTTTATGTGTTAAACAAACCTTTGCCCCCAGATCCGTCAACGCCATCCGGTCGTCAAAGTACGCCACAAAACTTAAAGGGTCCACGAACGTCATGTTGTTCTGAAGCGCAATTTAGTAAATTTAAAATCCATCGAACTTACCCCAATCTGGAAGAATTCATCCAAATACACGGGCGTCACCTTCTCGTGTATGCTTTTGAGGCGTTTGTATGAGTAGCCGCGGGCCAGCTTAAAAGTAGTGTTTTTAAGTGTAAATTTGCACTACCGCCAAATTCTGGGTGAACTCGGCTAACGGGACGTCTTCAGGTGCCTTGAGGAAGTTCTGAAAAACCAAAATTTCAGACCAAAGCTACATCGTAAATCGTAAATCACTCAATGGGAGCTCAAAAAATAATTTTCGTAATTTCTCAAAGTGTCTCTGCTAGCTCTCCTAGATGTTAAATTTCTCTTAACAATGAGAAAAGCTAAGAATATATTTAATGCTCTTTGCTGGGCGAAAAAACCTCTGAATTTTTCTTGTACTGTTCTATTTCCAGGCGGGGAAAAAATGGGGGAAGTTGCGGTGCGGTACGCTACTTCTTTTTGCCATAACTGTTTCATAATACATTATTTTGAGTTGTAATTAGACTTTTTGTATACGTTTTCACGCTTTTCCGAATGACGTTTAAAGAAATTTTACGAAAAAATGTAGAAAATGTCGAAAACTAGCTTTCGACCGACGCTCACATATAGAAATCATGTTTAAACCTTGTTTTTCCTATAATATTTTAAAAAACGTTATTTTGCAATTAACTTCAAACTCTTAGTCGTTTTTTGGATGCTCTATCGAATTGTGTCTTCACAATATCAAAAAACTGGTGAAACGATCGATAACTAGCTTGCCAGCCCTAGGCACAAAAGTAATTTTTGTGCTTGTCCGACTTTTTTCTGTTACACAATTTTAAGCTAAAATAACAACTCTCAATATTTTTTTAATGCTCTATCGAACGGCTTTGCAAAAATTGCATGAAAACAGCGCGAATATCGAAGTTCCTCCCAATCAAAGTCGCCCCCCCCCCCTCGTACAGTTTTCCCCCGCTCGAAATAGAACAGAACCGTTTTTCTTAAACAAGCGCACTTCCTCAAAAATCTCCACTAGCCTGCCTTCAAATACACTTTCGGCTTTCCCGAAATCGGGCTTAATTCGGAAAGAATCGCTGCGAACCCACCTCAAGCCTCTTGAGATGCCCATCGGGTCTGGTCCTAGCCCTGGCTCCGGTCACAATGATTCTCGATACATTCAGTTTCAAGAAGGTGTTGATATTGGCGCGGTACGTCTAAGAAGGTGCATAAAATTAATGGGTATTGGTAATTGTTTTACCGCCATCATCGGATCACTGCCATTTAGCGGGATTCCCATGCGCTCGCCGGCGAAACTAAAAAGTCATAAAATTTTGTAGAATTACTTAAAGTTAATCAATCGTTTTTAATCAATTCAAGATATTTTAAATAGTTATAAAATACTTAGAACCAAGGCTTAATTTTAGAATTTGCTGCAAAAAATGAACCCACTCTTGCTCAATAATCATCGCCGTCGGCCGGAACTGGCGCAGGATTTTGATGAGCTTGTTGTGTTCCTCTGAAAGTTTCGATCAAATGAATTTATTATTATTATGACTAATTTATGAAGTAATTTATGATCACTTTATGACTTTAATTAAGCTATAGTTATCTCAAAAGACTTACTTGGATGATTCCCATATCCAAAATTCAGCGGATGGTACCCCCGCTCGGCAAATACCCGAAATTTGTCGTAGCGCAAGGAGAATTGCCTGAAAAAATCGGGCTATTCGTCGTTTTGCCTATTCGGCTTGCAAGATACCTTGATCAAATACCTCAAAGGAGCTGGACAAAAAGAGACGCCAATAACTTACTTAAATAGGTACGGTGCATCCGTTGTAGCGTAGAAGTCACCAACAAGCAGGATTTTATGCTCCCCGGCGCCTTCCTAAATAATGTTGCTATTGTTTGGCAGCTCTCTCTCTCTCGCTCGCTCTCTCTCCCTTTCTCTCTCGCCTTACAAATTGCATACCGGGTATTCACAGTAAGCATAGGGCTGTGGCCGATTGATATGATCCAACGGCCTACACTCTTCCATTATGTATTTTCTATGCATGTATTGGGCATTTTCTAGAATAGCGGCGTCTCGATTTCCTGAAAAAGCATTAGATTAGCGTATCTAAAACGCAGAGGTATTAGAAAAGCCAACTCACTCACCATTCAAAAATCCTGCTATCAAGCTGCTAAATATCACTACGGAGAGCGTTAGGATGAAGAGGCCAGCGATGGTATAGTAAATTTGCCTAAAAATTGTTGGTATAGGAGAGAAAGAGACAGAGAGAGAGAGAGAGAGAGAGAGAGAGAGAGAGAGAGAGAGAGAGAGAGAGATTGATTACTTACTTGTTCTCCATCTTCGCGACGGGACGCGCGAACGCGAAGTGGAGGACGATGCCAGCACAGAAAGCGAGCGGGAGGACGAGACCGGCCTCTGGAAATGGAACATAGCTTGAGAGTATACCTTGAGGGGAAGTTTCAAGCCACGAGCGAGAAAGAGAGAGCGAGCGACAGGGAGAGAGAGAGAGAGAGGAGAGCGACAGAGAGAGAGAGGGGGGAGAGAGAGAGCATGAGTGAGTTAAGCGCAACCTTGAATTCCACTTTCAGGAAGCTCAAAAGTTCCCTAAAAACCCGTTACGTTGGATGAACTCCAGGATTTGGGACAACCTTGGCGGCGGGCTTTGATCCCCTGCCCTTCTCCGCCGCGCTATTGGCTGCCACTTTATGGCGTGCCCTGCGGCTGGCATCTGTTCGCGGTAAGCGCAGTCAATGACGCTCAATTTGTCGAACACCGAAAACCTCGGAAAACAAGTCCCGGATTGGTGAATGAGCGCTCAGAAAGTACGTCGTACTCAAGTTTGTACGCCGTATTTCGGTTCGCGAAGGTCGTGAGGTCATTAAAGGGCACGTTCAGGGACATTTTTGGCAAGAAAGCAAACATTTTGCCGCGGCCGGGGGTCGAACCCGGGTCCGTCGTCCGGGAGGCGCGGTAGCATACCAATCGGCCACAGGTGCAACCTCGCGAGGGGTCGAGGAGTGCCCACCCCGCAAAGGAGGGGAATTGCCTCCCACGGCACGGACAGACAGCCCGCGCGGTCCCTACGTCCATAGGGTGTACACGTTGGGACGAGTACACGGCCCCTCCCTGAAAATGCGCTTTAAGGTGTGCTCTGATGTCGAAAAATGTAGGGGGGTGAGTTTCGGGCGGTAAACCGGCCGAGCTTTGGGAGGAATTGGTTTGATTCAGGATGATTCCGATTTATCCGACGATGAATGGGTTAACCTAGAGACCAGCTATTGTCCCACCGCGGGAATTGAGGAAAAAAAATTGACACCAAAAATTAAAACATGTAGATAGGTTTTTGCTGGCTTTCCACACTTATGATGTTTTTGCTAAAGGATTTCAAAAGATAAAAAACGAGCCAATTTTTGCATCTGACGGTTCGGGGCAGGAAAGTAAAACTTGCCCTAAAACTAACAATCGGAATGCTATGCAGTAAGCGCAAAACTTTGGTACATGCCTGATTGTGCTCTACTTTTGTACGCCGCCGCCTATTTCGATACAATAGATAATGCCGATCAACGGAGGGGGTTTCTCAAGGAGCAGCAGGTGTGTTTTCGAAAAAGCCTTCACGTAATCGGTGCGCAAGTGCCATTTGGAACGTGGAGAAAGGACGATTAGGCTCAAAACGGCTTGATTTCTGGCTCCCTGGTGGGGCCTGCGAAAGTTGGCACGTAATAGGATTCGATTTGGGGAATCGAAAGTGCAACTGCAGCTAGAAAAGACTTTCTTTGGGCAAGAAGCCGTCGAAATTTGACAAAATTAAAGATTCAAATAGGGAGGGATAATTAAAGGACGATGCTCACGAATTATTCCGGAGTTCTTGCAGCAATCAAAGCCGGTAATAGAAAAAGGCACGAAATCAACGATTGAAAATGATTGAAATGATTGCTAGGAATTCTAGGGGGACTTATATTATGACAATATTTCCCATTTAAGGACTCCAGAAGGCACAGACTTACTTGCTGGTCACGCCGGAACTAGAAGTTAGGAGATAAATACTAGGTGGTTGAATACAAATAAATACAATTTAGGTAGTAGTAATATCAGCTAAGGTAGTTGTGGGTGTCAATAGGCTTGAAGTGGAGCTTTGGGCGCCGCTTCGAATTGAGCCCTAAGGAGTAAATATCAAGTAGCCAGGGCATCTGGTGGGCGGATGAGAGGCGATTTTTCTATTTTTCACTTAGGATAAGATCGCACAATGACATTCGTTTGTTCACTTCACGCATTATGCCACTTTTCTACTTTCATGGGAAGAAGAGGGAGGCGAAAGTGTATACAGAGAAAAAGAGCGCGTTGAACGAACGGCCGGATACTATCTACGGTCAAGATCTAGGGAAAATATTGGCGGGGAAGAGGTGGATGAACTTTGGGTGAAAGGATGACTCGCGGGGTCAAAGCGTTCGCGGCTCTTTGAAAGTTGTAAATTAGCAAAATTATTTAGCATGAATTTTATTGAGTTTGTTGATATTGCTATCTTTCTAAATCGACGAATGGCGCAGAAAACGTACCTTGTTGCGCCAAAAATTGTAAATGGCATATGCGGTATCGGAAAATCCTAAGAATTTAACGAGATATTTAGGAAATTAAACCAATTTTTAAGACGAATTTTCTACGGATTGGTTTTCTATGAAAAGCAAGAATATGTCGAGGGTAATTCCTGCTGTCGTTAACCATTTAAAAAGGCTCAAAAGTCAAAAAGAAAAAATGTTTTCGTGCTGCCATTTTGTTAAATTAGCCTAAAAAGTGGTCTAAGCAGGCGTAGAAATTTAAGAAAAAATAAAATGACATGCAAGTTTGCGAAAAAAAGCTTTGTTAGGCTTTTCAAAGAAGTCCAGATCCGTCAATCTTTCCGGGTTGTTTTTATCGATGGCACCATCGCGTAATAAAATTTTTCGTAAATAAAATCGTTTATAAATTATGGTAAAAAATTTTTATATTATAAATCCATTACAAGATATTACGTCGAGAAAAATCCATCGAAAGCAGTGAAAGGCTGTGCAGCGAAAAATGCCGGTTTCGGATTTGGCCGGTTGAGGGAGCAGGGCAGCTAGGATCGGCCAGAGATCGGTAGCCACGATATGAAGTCATAGGAAAAGCCAAACGGCCTTGACGTTGCCCTGAGAATTTGGGCACATTTTTGATTGTAGGGTGGAGGGTAATTGAGGCTTAACGTAAAGTTACCCATATGATATAAAATTCATTTACCAAATTAAAAAATGAGGACGAGCTAAAGAACCGGAAAAGAATGAAATGAATTAAGAAACCTCAAAAGTTGGATGCTAGAAAGATTTCGAGGTAGCGCGGGGGAGATAGAGAGACAATGAGAGCGAGAGCGAGAGAGAGAGAGTGCGAGAGAGAAAGCAAGAGAGACACAGAGAACGAGTGAGAGCGAGAGTGAGAGAGCGGCAGAGAGAGTGAGAGGGAGACAGGACAGAGAGAGAGGGAGAAAATGAGTGAGATAAAAACCAAGGGTTAGCTAATATCAATTTTGGTGAAATGAGAAGCCGGCTGGATCTTAAAGTAGATAGTTAAGCCAAATTTGCATTTATTTCGGTTATTTTCTCGTTGCGTTTAGATGAATAATTTTTTTCCCATTCTCAGAAAGTTTTCGGGGCTTGTATTGCAATTTGCAACCCAAAAAGTGATAACTTTAACAAAAACTCAGATAAAAATCAGAACAAACTGTATCGAATTAACGACATCCCGTCACGCATGGCACACGCCACATTGCCATTGACATACCAGGGGGGCAGCCGATTTTTGCCAGCCCGAATGGCAGACGTACCCGGGGGCGAAATTAGGGTGAAAAGGCTCAAGGAGCGGATTGGCAAACGGGTGGTGGCTGGGATAACGAGCTCGTCGAGTTCGGCTCTCTCGCACTCGCTTTCTCACTCTTTCTCTCTCCCTCTCTCTCTCTCTCTCTCTCTCTCTCTTTCGCTCTCTCTCTCCCCTCTCTCTCCCTCTCTCTCTCTCTCTCTCTCTCTCTCTGTCTCTCTCGCCATCTCAAATTTGCGGCTCCGGGGTACGGCAAAACGGAAAATGAGTGGACGGTGGATTCCGGCCGATCCGCAGTCTCCTCAGATCCGAGGAGGAGCCAGATATCCACACCTCAAATCTATTATCAGCGTGGCAGCCGGTTCGCATCCGTCGACCCGAAGAAGCAAACCACAGCAAAACAAGTTCATATTAGAAAAAAGCCAGAGCATGGAAATGGATTGTCGTTCGTGAAATGGCAAGTTCAGGGGTTGGTTTCGATGCTTTCAGTTGCTTTGAATCCATAGATAAAAATCCGCTGTTGGTTCAGGACTAGTTGAAAAGAAACAAAAATCCTTTAGCAACTAAGGTACGGATAAGATGATTGAAAAGCATCCTTAAGTTCTGCACAGCAGCGGGTGAGTATTTCATCGACTTGGCAACTCTCTGCGGTCCATTTCTTTCTGCGTAAAACGGCTAGAATTTAGCAACGCTCTAGCCCGTTTCTTTCAGTTTCCATTTTCTAGAATAAACAGCGAAAGTGTTTTTACAAAATTTTTGATAGAGCTACCCAATGATTATACAATTGTATTATGCAATTAAGAAGAATTTTCGATTACGTTTTTTAGAAAATTGGAAATTCGCGAATTATTTATTTTAGATTTTCAATTTAAAAAAGTTTCTAGGTGGTTTTTTTCTTGTAATATACTCAGTTTGATTAAAATGCACTATGAAAATCCTTACTATTATGTTACTAGGTTAGGATTTTGTAAAATTATTCAAAAAAGAAATTCGGTCGCCGCCCCCGACGAACTGCCACTTCTTTCCTTTTGAATGTTTGAGGTAACAGCGTAATTAATAAATAGAGTAGAACGTAGAAAGTCTGGCAAGCAAAAGCACAAAAAGTTGCAAAGGCATTCGTCAAAGCGAAAGCTCCGGGAGATCAGAATCTTTCCAGCGATGTGCGATTTTTCCCAGATGCCAGGGCTTATGACGAGCCATATGAAAATCGAAAGCCCAGACGACCTTCTCCCTATTCGCCATGCATGTACGGTCCTCCAGATCTCAAGGTCCAAGGCCGTCCATTCATGCAACACGAGATCTGGCTCCCGGATGATGTGCAAAAACGTGCATATTTCCTTGGTACGCCTGGGGTTCCCTCTTGAACCTAATGGCACCCCCCTTACAGGCCTATCAAAGTACGCCCTCCGGGAGCATCACTGCGACCTTGAGCGGGATCAGCTGCACACGGACACCGGCTTCCCTTGATGTTTGCTCAGCAAGTCGTAAAATGCACATTAAAGATATCCGAGAAGTGATAAAAATCGCGTATTTTGAGCTGTAAAATTCAGAGAACGTCGCGCTAAGGGTCTGAGAATTACGGATTCGACCCTTGATGTCGCCTAGATCTCGACAGCTACCGAACACAGCAAAAAAACATCGATGCGCTAAGTTGCCGACAACCAGTGAAAATATCCTTCAAAGGGGGATGGTCAACGCAAAATCGACCGCTGCCAATGACTAGGTCTCGTCAGGTTCGCAACGTACCAAAATGCGTTAAATACACCGAAATTATCGATGTTTTGTAAACCTGAAAGCAGCTTTGTACCTTTCTCTCGTTTAAAGGTGTTAAGAACCGCGTAAGTCAATTTTATTGGCCAGGTCCCGACAGCTACGCGATGCGCGAAAAACGGTCAGATAACATTTTGCGTCGAACAGAACCCTGGAGATGGTGAAACAACTATAGGTGCGGGGCGCCCGAACGGGCTTCGAAGTTCCCTTGGCAGTCGATATCTACACTACGAAAGTTTTTAATGCTAGGCTTTACTTCACCTTTAAAACTTTAGAAAATCACAATCAAATCAAAATAAAAAATTACGGATGCATTTTTTGCAAAAAACCAAAAACATTTGAACGTGTGTTTTGGCACGTAGTGTAAAATTACGAAAATTGGCCGGTTTTCAAGGTCTTAGCCCTTTTAAAGAGTTGGCTTTGATTTCGAATGATCCTAGAAGTAGGAAGATGCAAAAATCACGCAGCCAATCAATCGGACGAGACAGATGAACAACAACAGGGTCGTTAAGTTCTAAAAGCCACCCGCCTACCCAACCCCCCGATTGCCAATTGGCTCCGCTTGGAAAGTGCAAGCCCTGGCGGAACACCAAGTTCCTTAACACACACCACACACCGTAAAAAAATGGAAAGTTCGCTAACAATCAGATATAAAAACGGACAAGTACGACAGGCCGTTAGAACTTCTGGGTATTGATTTGGAAGTTGGGGAACTTAAAAAGTTCGCCAGACTCGCGAAGCGAGGAGGAGGAAATGAAGTGTAAGGCGGAGCTCATCGACACAAAGCTCAAAAAGCGCCGGCGATAAAGGTTGAAAACCCAAACTGGATTTGCAACGCGGTAGTATCAAACAAAATTGAAGCCGTCTTTCAAATATTGGTGTAAGATAGGACCCAGTCCAAATAAGACGATTCTGACACAATGGCGATTGATAGAGCTACAACAATAGCTGGTTTCAGGGCCGTAACAAACCCAAATTTCGGGGGGGGCGACCCCAAAAATTTTTGACTCATATGACTAAAACTACAGCGCCGCAGGCAAAATTTTTGAAAACAAAAGGTTTTAACACTAAAACTAGTGTTAAAAATAGACAAAAACAGCGCCGCAGGCAAAAAATTTTTTGGAAAAATTAAATCATAAGGGTCCCCCCTTATGAACTTTTCGGCCTTCGGCCGATTTCGGGGGCGGCTCGCCCCCCTCGCCCCCCCCCTCTTACGGGCCTGGCTGGTTTAGAGCTCGCGTCTGAGCACCATCCGTAGCCGAAAAAAAGCGCGCCACGGCTCTACGAACCGAGCACGGGCGTCAAGGCATATAATTCAATTAAACTAAATTAAATTATATAAATTAGGTTTCAGTTTAAATTGGAAAATTAAGTCTCTACGACAACAAAGATAATTGAGCTAGTCATCATCAACTATAAGAATTCAGTAGTGGTGTCTGTCCGTCCGTCCGTCAGAAGCCAACTATAACTCGAAGGGGAAAGGAGGTAGAGCGTAGATCTCTTCGGATTTGGATAGAGCGTAGTCAGAAACCCCTTAAATGATCAAAAAATTATGAAAAGTTTTGTTTAAATAAAAATAATTAACTTTGAAAGTGGCGCCTTAATAAAACAGTGGGGCCCTCTCCCCGGAAGGCCACGCCCCCCTTTCCCCGCCCCCGTCCCCAAGCCCTTTCCCGCGCCCAGATCGCTTTTTTCAGTTGTTTTAATACTTTTTAATTATTTTAATTCATTATTTAAATCCTTTAAAGTATCTAAGGCCATCACAAAGGGAGGGGGAGGGAGCGGAGGGGGTAGCCCGAAGTCCAGCCGCTTGCAGCGGCAAAGCCGCTGTAAGCGGCTGGTTTTTGAGAACTCACCATAATTACCGTATTTGCAAAAACCTCGAAGCAAATACTGAATACTAAATATGCCTAAAATAAAAAAGAGTGCCCTTAAAAAGTCGAACTTTAAGGGGAGGGTAAGGAAATGCAGATAAATTAGCAACTTAAGAATTTCCGGAATTCCAGAGATATGGTAGGTAGTCTAGCGGCAGAAAACAGAATATAGAAAAAATCCGAAATAGGCAGTCCACAGTCCAAAATTATGATACGGTAGTTAGGTAGTGTATTGCAATTAGGTAGCGATAGCCTCGACATGCTCGGATTTGATGATTGCGCCGGATGGACTTGAATAGATTAGTTAAACCCTAAAAAATTTAAAAAATTTAAAGTGGTTGAAATTAATAGACCAAACGTTCGAAAACAGGCGTGTAATTCGATGAACGCTAAGGACACCGTCGTAAGGACGGAGCTAGGCAGAGGAGAGGCTTCGGAAAAGGTGATAAAAACGGACCGTCAGCCGGGGGTACCAGGGCGGCACGGCGGACGGCGAACTGTATTGGGTGGATGAGGAGGAAGACAGCCCACAGCAGCGTGCCTAAAACCAAAATCGACACTTTTCGGGGCAGAGGGGCAAGAGATGGTGTTCATCGGGTGCACCACCCCCGGCAAATAGCAAGTCCGCAGCCTTGAGCTATTCGTCATTTCTATGGGGGGAAGCGCCGAGACAAAATATGGAAGGAGCGGGGAGCTCGGGCTGGAGTCTTGCTTCTTTTTAAAGACTATTAAATTTCTTACAATACATTTCAAACGATAAATCATCTAACTTTGCGGGTTTTAGCGTTTGAACAAGACTCGAAATATAAATTTGTATTTTTTCAGAGGAGAAACCTTAATTTTTGCTAAATTTTTCGGTTTGAAATTTTTCGAGCCGGCCGCGATGTTGCAGCTCTAAAAGCGCGCGAGCTTATTATTATATACCAGGGTTGAAAAGCCGCTTGGCGACTTTTCAACCCTGGCCCCGTCTGATCCGATGATATTCTGCACTTTGCATATTTTTCACGAATCACCCATGCCGAAAAATGAAAAACATCACCTTCTGTCCCTTTATTTAGGCTTTCGCCACTTCCGGCACATGCAAATTGTTTCCTAACAAAGAGGGGAACTCGGATTTTCATAAAAACTGAATTTTAATGTCGAAAATAGCACTTTTTGCAAAATCTGATATGTGTGCAGTCGTACATTACGCACCTTTTGGCGCATCAAATACCCTTAACTTCCTCCCTTATCGAGATACGACTGGAACATAATGACGGAAGTTGCATGCAAAGTGGCACACACACACACACACTATTTTTTTTATATATAGTAGGACCTGTGAAAGTCCTTAATTTGCATGTTTCTTCCTGAATTCTAGCAAGAAAAAAAGTGAAAAACGGCTCCTCTGTCCCTTTATATGGGCCGTTCCTACTTCCGGCGTATGCTAATTTCCCCTAACAAACAGGGTTTTACAAAAACCTATTTTTAATAGCGAAAACCGCGATTTTTCACAATTTTTATGTGTGTGCAGTCGATTCCGGACCATTCTAAAACTATTGTCGTTTCTTCCCTATCCAAAAAACCCTTCCCCAAGGCTGTAGGAGCGGAACATCCTACCGGAAGTGCATGCAAATATACACACACACACAAACACTATTTTTTTATATATAGTAGGATCTTATTATTTGAGTAGTATGTTAAGTTTTAAAACGAAATTTTCATGAGAAGTGGTACTTACCAGCTAGTACTCCAATGTTTTCAACGAATCTCAGCGGTCTCTCCATGAGCGAGGTGATCAGCACGGCCAAGACGGCCGCGCAAATGATCTAAAAATTGCTCGGGTGTAGCGAGAGGAATTTAAAAACTCAGAAGCAGCGGTGCGGTGGTACAGGCTACGATACGTAAAAAAAATGAGATCCAACCGGAATTCGTAAGATCTTTTTCTGTTTTTTTTTGCGTTTAGCTGTCTAGACCCAGCTAGCGAAGGGGTCGATTCTTATACTTTTATCCCTTCAAAATTTCCTACCACTTCTTCAGCTCCCTGCCTCATCGTGAACGGAAAGAAGAAGACGAGCACCAAGATGTAGCCGGTGATTTTGAAGATTTTCGGGAGGACTTTCAGCCAGGCGTCTGAATCTGATTACGGTATAAAAATCTTATGATACCTTTTTCAGGCGGCTTCTCATCTCGAGGCCAGGCTGTCACCAGGGTTTTTCGGGAAGACAGGGAGTAGCTGGTGCCACAGGTTTCTGAAATTCAATAATTCTTTCCTCGCTCTCTAGCGCTCTCTCTCGCTCTTTCTCTCTCTCTCTCTCTCTCTCTCTCTCTCTCTCTCTCTCTCTCTCTCTCTCTCTCACTTCTCCAATCCCTCTTTTCCATGCATTTCCAATTCGAAAGGATCATTAGTACACAAGAGTGCAAGCGCGTAAAAAGCGGAAATCAGAACCACCGTGAATTTTTTGGAACGCTGTAGCTCTCTCTCTCTTTCTCTCCCTCTCGCACTCTCTCACGCTCTCTCGCTCTCTCTCTCAGTCGCTTCCTCTCTCTCTCTCTCGCTCTCTCCCTCCGTCCAAATTCCGTCTGCCACAGTCGGGTGATTAAAGGGCGACTGATTTGGACCGGATCCAGGGGCTATTTGGCTTCAACTTTTTGCCTTTCCGCTTTTGTCCTTGCCGAAGAAAACTAAGAAATGCTAAGTTCCGGTGTCCAGACGCTTGCCCGTATCCTGGGGGCACGAATTAGGGTCTGGCAGGCTAGGAGAGGCGGCGGGTGGGCAGGTGAAAGATCATCGATACATGTCGGCAATGATATGCACCCAGCGATAGTCTAGTGCGACGAAGCGTGCCCAAGGCTATAATAATGCTTCAGGGCACATGATACGAGGTGACAAACGTGAGATGTTAGAAAACGGGTTTTATCTGTTTTTTTGGCAGCTCCTATCTAGCCGGAAAATGGGATAATAATTTTGTTGTAATATTAACTAGGTTACGCTATGAAAAAATAAAGATAATTACCTAGGAATAAAATAAACGATTTTACTACGCTAATTATACCACCCAAGGGAGTAAAGCGATTTGTGAAATTGTATTACCGATTGACAATTTAATTGAGTTTAAAAGCAAATTATTTTTTGGGATTGACGTGAGCCTAAAATGTTACAAATTGAAAACCGGCCACAGGCAAATGTCTTTTTTAGCACATTTCCCAAAAAAACCCGTTAGCGAAACTCTGTCTTCCGCCTTGTTTTTTAAATGTTAAAATGCGCTAAATTTTAAGTATCTTTTTTAACTTACCTATGCTTGACATGCTTTTCGACTCCTCTCGTTTCAGCTCGTCAGTGTTAAAATGAAGTGGTAGTAGGTTGGCGATTAATGCCCCGAACCAGAAGAGCCAGAATCTAGAAATATATAGTTTCTTTTGGTTTTAATCAAACAATTTTTCATCTCAAGGCTTACCTTCCAAGCTTGAAGTTCCCAAAACTGCCCCAGAAGTTGAGAACCGTCAGAATTGCAAGTGTGGCATGCTCGAATTTTTCTCTCAAAGAAACTTGCATAAATTCAGGCGCTTCGGAACTTACTGTCGCTCTCTCTTGAGCCTTTGGGAGACGAAAAACACAAAATAAAGCTGGAAAATGGCTTGATAGAGCAGGCAACATATCCAGTAGTAATCGAAGGGGTGATCGCAGGCTTGCGTGTGGACCTGAAATGCGTTTTTCGTGGCTATTTTGTTGTCAAGAATTTTGTAAATTTGTAAAGAAGATATCGTAGTCTCCTAATCAGTACTTACTCGATCTTTATGCAGCCTCTTTTGCAAAATCTCTCTATAGGCGATGTCCCAGTTTCCAAATCCGAGCGAAGCTAGCCCAGCGTTTTTCTCGGCGCATTTTCGGGCGGGACCTGAAAGTAATCCTTGTTTTTCAATTCCGTAATCTCTTAGAAATTTCTTAATGTCTTCCTGGATTTTTGAAGCACAGAAAAATATAAACTAGCCTTGGTACAAAAACAAGCTGGCAATCGAAAATCCAAGTAGCACCAAGTCGTAAATTGGAAGCAATGTAGTAAACTGGGTGGCCATCGAGCCAAACAGGCTTGAATTCCTGGAAAAAATTGTGTTCAATTCGGTGAGTTCAACTACCTCTTCATTAACTCCTCCTTAATCCTGCGGCCTACCTCCCAACCGTAGGATATCAAGAAACTAAAACGTCATTTTTGGAAGCACCCCGTCGTGGTTTACCTGGCATAGCCGACGTTCCAGTCGATTTTGTAGGTTTGCGAATTTTCCAGTGCCTTTCCGAGCACGAGGTAAAGTAGCCCGATGCCTTGGAGGAGTTTGACCTCGGCGGACATGCTGAAAAAGGCGAGAGTTTCTAGCGATTATGCGATTAGCGATTATATATTGCGTAATACAGGCTTGACGTAACGCAAAGAGAGAGAAAGAGAGAGAGAGAAAGAGGCAAAGACAGAGAGCGAAAAGTGACATTTCGGAGATCCTAATCCTACTGCCGGCCCGAGGATCGATTCCGTGAAGCGGAACTGGGCAGAAGCCGATTTTTGGTAGAATTTTTAGGGCTTAGAATTACCTTGTTTGAAGAATTAAGAGGAATATCTTTATTTTGATGGCCAAATCAGTCATCTACCAGGTGGAATAAGTTCCGCTTCAAAAAACTGTACGCCCGAAACGGTTCAGTGATGCAAAAGAGCGAAAGCATGCGAGGGAATCGAAATTCGTAGCTGCTCCAAGTTCCATGCGTATGATGATGGATAGATGCGAGGTAGGAGGATATCGTCCAGTTACATTGACTATAGGGAATAAATAGGGGGTGATAGATGCAGAAAATAATCGTATTGTTTGGTCACTGATGTGGTTTTAATCGACGATAACGCAATTTATATTCACGGAATTCACGACACGAAACCCGAAAAAATGATAATGCGCGATCCCGGGAAATATTTGCATGTGTGGCGGCGGGTCGCGCCCCCCGGCAAAATTTCGATAAAAGCCAAAATCATGCCTTACTTTTCCTTAAAAAAAGTAAAAAAACGACTTATCGCCTTCTGAAAATTACCGTACATTGTGCTACACCTGTTCCTCTCATTTGTTACACCCCTCCCACGCTAATCCTGTTTTCAACGCTAATTTGATCTGTTAGCTGTCGTATGTGTGTGTGGCTAGTTGTCTGCCGTAGCCCGAGGGCACACCTTGGCTTGGCATCCCGTCACGGTAGATTAGACGCGTAGAATTTAGTGATTGGGAGGGGAGAGTGAAGACTAAATTGCCGCCCCCGGAAGATCAGACTGAATTTGCATTAAAAGTTCGTGGTGAACGCAAGACGGGTGGGTGAAGGCAACATCAGGGGCAAATGTGGTGGGAAGACATAGAAAACCTCAGAAACAGGGTGGAGAAAGCCACAAAAAAACAGAACAATCGCGGGAAAGCACGGTCGTATTTTAAAAGGTTGAAATTCGCCAGGTCGACAAAGTAAACCACTAAAATTTCAGGCGGTCCAAACCAACTATTTCTAAATGCATAATCCAAATTTGTGAGGACTCTTGTGACGCCTTTTGTAAAAGCTGGTTTTTCTGGCAAAGCACTATTTTTGAAAGTTGGCAGCAAGTGGTAGCCAAGTACGTTCAGAATTACCCTGCTGTCATCAATGCATCGTTTCGGTAAGTCGAAATGCAAAATTTGCAACGCTGCGTGCCAAAAATAGAGTTTTGCTAGCTATTTGACAAAACAGGGTCATTAGCTACCATTATTATATCATTGCATAAGGAATTGTCTAGCGCAATTTTATCAACCATTTAAGAACATTTTACAAATATGCTAAAAACCATAAAATTCTGCTCCTGATCTTTGCTGCCCGTAATCCGCAACACAAAAAGTTCCGCTCGAAAGTGCTCAATTTTGCGGTGGCGCCTCGGGTGGTGCGATTGGAGTGAAAAATTCAATAGGTTCAGTGAAGTGCTTGTGGGAACTTCCTCAAAACAGGTCGACGGCTTAGGCAGCCAATTTGCAGGATTTAGCACTTTCCATGCTTTCGATGGGGGTACGAAGAGTTCTTTGGTTCCGGGTTGTGCTAAATCTCTGGCAGGAAAAATAGGGATTTTTCTGCAAAAAATGCTTGTGATTGGGATTTTTCAAAAAAAAAAAGACTGCGATTGAAAAATGCCGATGAATTGGCGTGTCGGCATTTTGTGAAAGTCTTCGACACTTTGCTTTCTGGCCGACTAGCCACCTTTCTTAGTTTGTCCTTGGTCGGCATTTTGCTACCATCGGCGGGCCGCATTTTGGCTTGTCGGCATTTTACCTATCATTAATTCAACCTGACGCCATTTTGCTGCCGGTTTTTAACTTCTTGGAATTTGGAGAAAGGCTATTTTTGCTCGAGCTAAGCGAAGATGTCGACAACCTCAGAATGATCGTTTTACGCGGCAGAAGATATTGATTCCTGTGAAAATAACGTAAATGAAATGAAAAATGCCGAACACCGTTGATCATATTCTAATTCATCTTCAAAAAAGGGATCGCGCAAAATTGCTGGTTTAAAATGAAAATCGATTTTATCGAATAGTGCCAAACGGCAAGAAGTGGCAGCAGAAGAAGAAGGGACAGATATTGAAATAAATAAATAATCTCACAAATAAAAAGCATTAAAAATTCTGCCTAGGCAATCATGAGGAAAAATACCCGATCAGATAGCTCTGATCCTGGCGCTGCTCCCGAAATGATGGGTGCTATGGATCGGGCGCGAGGCGGCTTGGCGCGCGGATGCCGCACGGTGCGTCACTCTCTCTCTCGCTCTCTCTCTCTCTCTCTCTCTCTCTCTCTCTCTGCCAGTGATCAGCCCCTCCAGCGATCGGCATGCTTGTCTTCTCCCCTTGGGGCTCCCGGAAAACCTGCTGTCAAGAGCACTCGATCCACGCTCCCATACTATCGTCACCGGGTGCTTCACGTTTCCGCTTGATTGTGCCGCTTCGCGGGGAATTTATCTGGGCAATTAAGACGGACAACTGATACCGGCAGGTTCGGAATTGAAGGAGTAAATCACCCGGAATCCGCTTTCGTATAGCTAAAGGCGAGACCGTAATTTTATCATTGGGTTCGGGTATGGTGCATTTGGTTTCTGATGCTCCTGTGTTTTCTGACGTTCTTTTTAGACCGCCGTTATATTTTTAAGGCAAAGATGTACTGGTAGCGAGGCAGCGGAAGATCGGGAACAATCGTCAGGGTTCGGCTCATCCTCAAATCCGGTGTTACGGTGATGGATTGTTTGAAAATAATGGCCGAGAACGAGGTCAAAGTGGAAGATGATACAGTTCAATGAAGCTTTTTTATGTAATTACCGTGGCCATATACGGTTCCACTGGCCAAGAGCAGATGAAGGCCGATAGAATTCCGTTCACCCTGCCTAACAATAATTTTGAGCCAAGGGAAACCTGTGAAACTACCCCTAGCGTTTACTTATGATCTTCGCTGGCAATCCACTGACCTGTTGTCAACATTCCAAAGTGTTGCGCACACATCAAAGCCTAATTTATGAGCAGTCCACCCACTCAATAGTAGTGCCCAATACCAACCCCGAGACGGTCGTTATTAGCTCCATTCAAATGGATCCGCAAATTTGAATCTGCGCTAGAAAATGCTGCTTTGCGAGCTACCGGAAAACTCGTCGCCGAACTTAAGCGTTTTGCGCCTACATCGAGCAATCACAGGTCTCTGATAAAACTTTATCCATTGCACCCGCATCGGCAGATCATGTAACCGGATAGAAAATATAGAAATTTGGTATTTGGCAAGGTCGACTTCGTAGTTATGCATCGTCTTCCTCTTCCTTCACTGAACATAGGCCAAGAAGGAATTTTTCGTTTCGGCGTTTATTAGTGCGCGTCTCAAAGTCGAACGTCTTGTGGAAGAGCTCTTTGTGAGGTCTGAAGAATTGGGTAATTAGCATTTTCTAGCTAAGAAAAACTGTAAATAACGGAGGCTATTTTTGACGCATTAACGACAGCGAAGTAGGGGTAAATCCTAACTCACCGATAGTCCTCATCCTCCAAAATAGCGCCCAGATAGCCGATGTAATGAGTAGCGAGTCGTAGGATGGATACCTAGAACAAATGGTGATTTTAATGCTGATATTAAAGAAGCTAAAAAAAAGGAATTTTTGCTTGGAAGGCAATGCACCTTTGATAATTTTGGGTGCTGACAGGGCAAAATTTCTCGTAGGTCGTCCAAAACCTTTCCAATCGATTGTACTCGGACTCGTTCCCGCTCGTTGGCTGTCTTTCTAAAAATGCTGTTTAGAGAAGGTTTCAATATTTAAATGGCCACAGCTAGATTGACTTGCAAGAAAGACAGAGATAGAAAGAGAACGAGAGAGAGAAAGAGGAGAGAGTGAGAGAGCGAGAGAGAATGAGAGAGAAGAGATAACGGAAATCCGATGAAGTTGTTCTGACCTTTCATCATCCGTCGAATACTTGGTTCTTCTCCGTTCTCTCACGACAGTGACCGTTTTCCTTGGGGACTTCTGCTTCTTTTCTTCTATGTCTGGAGTATTTTCTAAAAAAACTTAATCAGATTACTTTCTTTCGATTTACTACTCAGGCTCTGAAGCTGATACTCTATCAAAGCAGTGGAGAGTAACGTCATCTGATCCGCACTAAAATGGACAATTATATTACAGAGGTTCGTAATAGCGCGAAGTAGGCTGTGCTGCTCGCGCTAACTAGCAGCTAGAAATTATGATCAATCCAAGCTTACTATAGTCTTCTCAAGCAGTCGGCGGCTAGAAACTGGGTGACGAGTTGCGTTCCAACGTCATCAATCGGATTTTTACTAAAGAAAGCTCTTCATTGTTGTTTTAAAACGGGTTTACCGGGAATCGTCTATCACGGGCTCTTTAGAAGATGAAGCCACCGGTTTTAAGATATTTTCTATTGTTAGGGACATCTGAAAAATCGTGGTCTTCAGGCCAGACGTAAAAGAAGATTAAACTTGAGATATCAAAGGGTTGAAGGCAGGGAGAAATTTGCTTATTTCAATTGCTGAAAATTCGTGGTAATTTTGCAGAAAGTAAATGATGTTTAAGTTTGGACGCTCGAAAAGAGGAACAGAACAAAAATGAAAACCCCCTTCCGATAGATTTATCAAATGTCATTTCTAGATGGCGACATTTAAAAACAAAGGCTTGACCGGGGGCCCAAGGTTTTAGTATTTTAAGGAATGCGGAAGTTCAGAAATTTAAATTTTTCATTATCATGGTCTCAAAAACAAGTCTGTTATTTCCTCTTTAGCGCCTCCAAAAATCAAAAGTCAACATCCAGGTAAAAACACCTGCTAAAACGCCTAACCTCAGCGCCGCTTAAAAGCCTGAATTGCTCTTAAAATCACCCTACAACCGAAAAACGCACAGACGGTGGCAAAGCGGAGGCAATCGGCTTGAAAAAAAAAATTCCAGGGCGATCCTAAGCGAGTGGTGGTGTGGAACCGGCTGGGGTTGAGAGAATGAGAGGGGGAGACACAGCTGGTGCCCACCAGATGGGCCCTGCCTTGGCACGAAGCGGCTAATGAACGCCATACCGCAACGGAAGCAGGAGGAGGAGGAGGAGGAGGAGCAGTCGGCATACCCACACAAAACAGCCGCTGGCAAGCTAGCAGGGAGTTTTGGGGAAGAAAAACTTTTGGGGCAGGGAAACCTTGAAATTAGTGAATTGACCCCCGAAAGATGAGGAATAGAATCGAGGAAGAGCTTCGTCTGTAAATTATCAAATCAGCAAAACCTCAAAAAATACTAGAAACAAATAGCATAGCTACAACATTAACTACTAAAAATAGTAGGTTAGAACTTAGCAACCGCAAAACAGCAGAAAAATTTGGAAAGTGGCAAGCGAGTCAAACGGACTACGGTATTCCGCTAGGCTCCGCCCCCTCTCATCCAGGTTCAGTACTGTTAAAGGGGGGCCTGACCGCAACAATCTGCACCTAACCACTGGATGGTCTAGGGTATATATGGGTCGGGGCCTGGGGGCGCCGCCAAATGCCCCTCTCGAGGAGCCTTTTGGGGGCGTCTTGGGTGGGGCCGGCGGGCGCCGTGGGTGGGGCATTTTTCCGGTATGCAGCGATGCAAATTGCGAAAAACGCTTTTCAGATGACTTTTGCAATTTACATCGCTGCATACCGAAATGCACCACGCCCGCCGCACAGACGCCCCAAAGGCCTCGAGCATTTGCGGCGCCCGCCGCCCTTATAGTCTAGGGTAATGCAACGTTATTACCGTACCTATAATCGTCAGACTAAAACGTTAAAATGGTTTTTCTGCTTTTGCAAGCTTCCAGGTTACATCTCGATTTTTTTTTGTGGCACTGAAATAAATAAAAACAATTTTTTGCAAACCACCGGGGATCAGCACGAAGATCAGCCACAACAGTCTTTTTAACCCACGGAAAAATACAATGAAGGACACCGAAAAAATTGGCATTCCGAAACGGAAGCCGCCAGAATGTGCCAGCTGGGGCACCAGGCTGGGGGCCCTAAATTCCATCTGCCAGCCACAGCCTAGTAGGCCCCAGTGTGTTTTTTCTGCCCAGCTTTCCGGGGGCTGAAAGGCGGTCATTTGTGAGTCGGAAGGGTGGGGGGAGAGCAGCTGGGCGCAAATTGCCCTTCTGTATCTACGGGAGGAAGAGAATGAGGGCCAGTCCGCGCCGCTCCTTTGTACCGGAATGCTGCCAGCTGGTCCTCCTCGGATCGGCCGAAACGGACCACACGGTAGGAATGAAACGGACCAAATGGCCAAATGGATCCTGGATTTAGGCTGGGATGAGACGAGATCTCTGGTTTTCTCTAGCCTACTGTGATTTTCGACTAACCTTCTCAAGAAGGAGAGCGAGAAAGAGAGAGAGAGAGCGACCGAGAGAGACAAAACGAGAGCGAGAGCGAGGATGAGCAAGTGAGAGCGGCAAAGGACACCGATTTAAGAAAACTCCGCATTGCCCCTCGTTTCCGACTTGACTTTTCTCTCTCTCGATCTTTATCTCTCTCTCTCTCTCTCTCTCTCTCTCTCTCTCTCTCTCTCTCCTCTCTCTCTCTCTCTCTCTCTCTCTTTCTCTCGCTCTCACGCGCTCTTTCTAGCTCTTTATTTCTCTTTCGCATTCTCTCTCTCCGTTCCCTATCTTGATCTCCTGCGCTATTGCACCTTGACCACTTAAGACTGCCAAACGTACACAAAATTAAGGTTTAAAAGGTTATTTATCGGTCTCTCTCTCTCGCTCTCCCTCGCTCTCTCTCTCTCTCTCTCTCTCTCTCTCTCTCTCTCTCTCTCTCTCTCTCTCTCTCCTTCACGCCCTCTCGCTCTTTCTCTCTGGTCCCATTTCAACCAATTCAACCCCCCGGCTGGCCCTGCTGAAAAATATGGCCCTCCTAATCGCCGGCCCGGATCTATCTAGACCGGGCTACCAGAAGGTTTTTGTTAAAGGCACCGGCGCCCGGGGTCAGCTGGTGCAATTGGAATCGGATTTCGCTAGACATTAGATGGGTCGCAGCAATACCGTAACCCATTGCGTCTGGATTTATGGTTCCAGAAAATCTCGGCCAAATTTAAGTACTGGCGAGTACAAATGCGCTTCAATCATAAACAATCATAAATTAGGCCATATATTTTGAGTTCCGAAAAACCTTAGAATTTTCGGTCAAGAAGTGGGAGTCCCGATTGTGGGAGCAGCTGTGAATTCGTTGTGGCTCGGCGGCCCTCCAAAACGTGAAAAGATGTATAATTTTCCTGCGATACGGCCCGACGTAGTAGATGCTGATGCACGGCGTGCAGGCGCTCACCTTCAACAAATTAATAATTAAGAACTAAATAAATCTTGTTCATTGAAGTGCAGGATGCAGATGCCAATGAAGTTATACAAATGCAGGTTAGGTAAAAATAGAAAAAAGGCATGAAAAATTAGCAGAAATGCAATCACCGTACCATTGCTAGCGATAAAAATACCGATTCTTCGAAATAGGGCAGCAATTCGAGGTATCTAAATATTATCATTTTAACGAGTGAGTCTCATATTAGCTTTGAACTTTTTATAAACGATACAAACGACAAAAATTATGGTATCAGTTTCAAAAGGGCCTACGGTATCTGTAATTGATGTGACATATAGGAAGTCGATTGCGTCATGGCGAAAAATGGTAATACAGCTTGTATTGTCAACGCCTAAAAATATTGCCTTGCGCCCAGAATGCTATTTATTTTACCGTAACCAAATTCCTTTGCGCAGCTACGGTGTGTCGGCTCATGGCGTTATTAGTGTTGAGTGTTTGTAAGATCTTCCTCCGAAAATAAATCGACAAGATATAGCATGGAAAAATCGGGACACAAATCCAAATCAAGACTAGGGCGTTTCTGAAAAACTTCTACGATAGAGCGGGTCAAAGAGAAAAGGAAAGAGACAGAGAGAGAGAGAGAGACAGAGGGAGGAGAGAGACAGAGAGAGAGAGAGAGGGAAGAAAGGAAGGGAGGGAGGGAGGAGAGAGAGAGAGAGAGAGAGAGAGAGAGAGAGAGAGAGAGAGAGCGAGAGGGCGTCTTACTTGATTTCGTACATATCAAAATTCCCCATCACAATAGCTGCCTTGGTGTCGTTTGGATATAGAGACCCAGGGCCTTGTTCGGCCAGCATTTTCCGGACAAGAATGGGATCATCAGCGGAAGTGGCTTGGTCGAGCTGAAGCTTTAAATTTGAATAACGTTTCCGGAAATGCGAAGCGCAAAAAAATTTCCGGCTGTTTACAGACTTACCACTACAAAGAACGAGGGCAAATATAATAGAAAACACATCAAGGCTACATTCCTAGGTTTGGGTGCGGTACGATGGAGCACGTAGTGGCGGTACCTGAAAAACTTGCTCAGAGAAAGCGCTATGGCCTACCAAAATGAGAGCGGCAGTAGCATAAAATCATAGGGGACACAATGAGCGGTGATCGATTGTACTGTAAACCCATAAATTTGAGGGACGGTGAGAGATGAGTAACAGGGAGAGAGAGAGAGAGAGAGAGAGAGGAGAGAGAGAGAGGAGAGGAGAGAGAGAAAGAGCCAAATAGCTCAAAGATGAAAGGTAGACCTACCTGCCATACAAAAATTCGGAGAAACAAAACGGCAAGCCCCGTGAAATTGGTATACCAAGCTTTTGCCTATCGGGATGATTCTAAATATGGTGTCAAACGATAGATAGAAGAAAAGCGTAATTACGCATCAGTTGAAACCTACCGTGACATTGCTAATGCTGCTGATGAGCCGAGAACGAGCTCGGAGAGGGTGACACTAAAAAGCTAAGTTTAAAAGTGTGTAGTGTCACTCAGTCGTTAACTTTCCTTCTCTCTCTCTGCCCTTCTCTGTTTCTCTCTCACTCACTCTCTCTCTTTCTATCTCTCTCTCTCTTTCTCTCTCTCCTCTCTCGCGTCATTCGAACTTACCAAGCCAAGATAATAGAATACGATCGAAACGTCTTTGCAGTGCAGAACAAGATTAAATATAGCAATGCACCATTAAATAACATCGAAAAACAATCGCAAACGACATGTGCTGTCATGAAAATCGTGGCCCGGAGCGGGGTGAAGGGGATCATCATCTTAGCTAAAAACTATATTTTCGGCTCATAAGGAAACTAAAAACGAAAAGACGAAAATTTGTGCCCGACGTGGTACATCACAAATTCATAATGGTTGTGGGAAAAGCGAAAAGGGTGATGAGAAAATGAGTAAAGATTGAACCAGGATCCTTTTTGGGAGCTTTTCTGACATATACAGGATATTTTAGCTTTCATCGAGAGGAATATGGGTAAAAAGCGCTTAAAAAAATGTAAATGCTGGAATAACAAAGGTTTGAAAGAATTTCAACAAGCCAGACTCTGAGCAAGTCTTGTTTTGTCCATATTTTTCCGGAAACAAATTCAATTTCCGCGCTGGACTCGGTACGTGAGTGTTTTTGTCCAAAATTTGTATCAGTAGTGAAAAACAATCCAGGTAAATCTCTTTCCACAAGGAAGTCTGCTAGCTTGCCTCGAATATGATTTCTGGCCTGTAAGAGGTTTTTGATATTCATCGCAAGGGCTGTAAACAGAATTGTTTGGCAGTACAAGAGATGTTGATTATAAATTCTGGTTAACTGTGGTTAAAAATAACAAATGCATCTTGAATAATACGTCGTTCGGTTATTTTTATCACTCTCAATCTCTCGCCGTCTCTCTCACTTACTCTCTCACTCTCTCACACTCAAGCTCTCGCAGGTCTCTCTCTCTCTCGCTCTCTCCGACGCTCTTTCGCTCCTTGAATTCTTTAGGGGTAGCACCTCGGCAAAAACCCTCTCTCCCCCGGTCGCCACTTTCAAAACCTTCGAAAATAGCGACAATAACAGCGCCGCAGGCGAAAAAATTTAAAATCAAAACCGCGGGCAAAAAATTGGAGAAAAATAGGTTTTCTAGAAGCAAAAATTGTTTCGAAACAGTGATAAACAGCGCCCCAGGCAAAAAAATTTTTGCCGAAAAAAATCATAAGGGTCCCCCCTTATGAACTTTCGGACCTCGACCGATTTCGGGGGCACGCTGTGCCCCCGCTCGTACGGGCCTGGTGATTGCCAAAGAAGGCTGCCGCCCATCTGCCCTACTTCTTGGATAAATAAAAATACAAAATCAGCTGCATAGACTTGCACCTGTTTGTATGGTCGCCCACATGTTAAAATTGGGGACAATGCAAAGTTCAAAGACGGAGGAATACTGGAAGTCAGTTTCAATTAAAAAATCCGGCTAAGGCTTTACTTTACCCCCAAAGCCGAAAGGGTTCAAAGTTTTCCGTATTTCGCTATTTTGGTCGGGATTTTTGCATCGCCATTCGATAGAGCGTCAAAAAATATATTAAGATTTTTAATTTGAGCCTACAATAATGTAAAATGAAAATGTTATTGCCAAAAACTTTCGGCTGGAGGGAGAGAGAGTAGAGTTTAGTGAAAATCCGGTTTATCTTTTTTTGTGCTCTTAAGAAACGCGATGCGTTTTAGGCCACAAATTTTGTTTTGCTTTGAACTATGTCTCATCTAAGTAGTGTCTTCAAAAAATTGTTACACGAAATTTGAAACAATCAGGGCTGCCCAAACCTTTTCAGGTAGAACTTGCAGAAATACCTAAATATCGGTTGACTCCCAGAATGTGGTAATGCTCATTAACTTCAATGATTTATTATGAGGTCAATATTATTAATATTAAGTGCATATTATTAGTGCTAATTCGGTCTAGCAGAGGTCGATCTTGTTCTGCGCGACGAGGTTCTTGTACCAGATGGCCGAGGCCTTCGGGGTACGGGTCTTGGCGGGGGAGGTGAAGTCGACCTAGAAAATCAATACAGCGTAAAATTTAACTTCATAGCTTTTTTCGAAAACGATCATCGCTAAATCCAGAACTTACGTGGTACAGGCCGAACTTGGTGCCGAGGCCGGCGGTCCACTCAAAGTTGTCCATCAGCGACCACACGGTGTAGCCCATGATGTCGACGCCATTCTTGAGGGCTAAACAAATTGAAGTTAGAACAGCTTTTAGCTTCGTGAAATCGTGTACGACTGCAAAATTTGTATCCTCTGATACCGATTCATCAAAAATATACCCTTGCCGACGGCGGTGATGTGCTCCTTGATGTAGCGGGTGCGGAAGACGTCGTTGAGGCCCTCGGGGTAGACGCCGGGGGTTGGCTGAAGGATGCGGTATTGGCATCATTGGACAGAATTCTTAGAAGATTTTTCAATTAAGTAAATTTTTTAAAATTACAGATACATTTAATGCCAAAATCTAACATTTAAAAATATACTGAGGGCTGAATTCCACTTTTTAACCACTAAATTTCACCTGCGCATCCATGGCTCCGTTCTCGGTGATGAAGATCGGCTTCTTGTAGCGGGTGTAGAGCTGGAAAGGTTTTGTAGTGTCATACCATCTCTCTCCCTCTCTCTCCCTCTCTCTCACTCACTCTCTTCTCTGTATCCTTCTTCTCTCCCTCTGCCTTCCCTCGCTTTCTCTCAGGCTCTCTCTCCCTGCTTATCTCTCTGGTGATCTCTCACGCTCTCTCCACTCTCTCACTCTCTCCCCTCCTTCTTTCTCTCTCTCTCCCGCTCTCTCTGTCTCTCTCGCCTTCTGTTTTCTTTAACTCCCAAAACCTTACATCAACAAGCGATGCGTACATGCCCTCGGCGTAAGTGCTCACCCATCCTCCGGGGACGCTAGAGAAATGCTGAATTACCAAAAAACTTCACTTACCGCGGAGCGACATCGTCAGGCAAATAGGTGCCAGATGCCATGCAGTCAAAGTTGTACCAGCTGGTGGCGGTGGAGTAGTTCTAGAAAAAGATCCGATTTGGCTCGTACTACTTACAGCAATCGGGGTAGCGACGAGAGTGATGTAGTAGTTGAAGCCGAAGAAGTCGACGGTTCCTGAAAATCAAGCGATGAGCATTGTAATCAGGCGCTCTCAATTGAGGCACACTATAGTGCGTCACTGCCAGTGTACGTGGCACCAGGTAAGTATAAATAAGGTAGCCTACGAACCCTTGATGTACTTCTGCTCGGCCTCGGTGAAGTGCGGCAGACGGCTGACGGTGCGGTTTTCTTGCTTGGACAGCTTGTCGACCTGCTGGCGGAGAAGAGGTGGGTACTCTCCTGAAATGTAAGGTGTAGTCGCTCCCGGAAATCTAGTCCGATCTAAAATTACATGAAATGTGCGTCCAGGTACACCTGATGGCCTACATGGTGCGTATCGTAAGGTACAATTTATTGTACGTACAAGAAGGTACTTCGACGTACGTCACTGGATGCGTACAATAAAGTACGTATCGATACCAACAACTACTACTATACTTGTAAGTCCCACGTACATCAAGGTACGCACTGGAGTTTTCGTATGCCAAAGAACGCTACAGGATGCGTACCTTCGCATACACTGTCCGGATGTAGCTCGATGTACACTATAAGACACGTACATCAAAGTACGTTCTGATGGCTTCGCATTTCAGAGAACGCTACAAGATGCGTACTTCAGCGTACATTACGATGAGCGCACCTCCACACCTCAACGCGCACTACAGGATACTTAACCGCAACATACACCGCATGGTGCGTACGTACGCCTTGAGTCCTTGAGTTCTGCGTACTCAAAGTTGCGGCTTGGACCCTACATGGAGCGTTCACTCTATTATCACTTACCAGTGAAGAAGGGGTGGATGAACCAGTAGTTCTGCATCTGGTTGATGCGATCAGCGACACTTTGGTCGACGCCGGCAGCAGGGACGGTCCAGCCGCTGACGTTGGTGATTCCGACCTTGGCTAAAAGGGGCAGATGGATCATTCCCCCTCACTACTAACGCGTAGCGTGCGTCTCACAACACCTTCAGTTCTCCGAACTACTTACCTCCAGTCAATCGGCACTTGATGCACCACTCGAACCGCTTATAGGCCTTGGCGTGGGCGAGGATCATGTTGTGGCCGGCCTGGTACGGGGCCCACTTGCAGTGCTCCTTGAAGCCACCGGGCGCGTGGTTCGAGATGGTGCCGCAGTAGGCGTACAGCGTCTCCGACTTGGCCTCGTTGATCGTGATCCAGTATGGGACCTGGAAAATGAGGAGTGAGAGGTGCTAGAGGCGTCATCGGTTGTAGAGAAAGGTAGAAAGAACCTAAAGCTTTGCATTACCTTATGTCCATAGGCCTGGAAGAGAATCTCCGCGTAGTCGGCAAACCAGGTGCTGATCTGTAAAATTTTCGTATAACTTTACAGTGTTTTTTGTTGCTTTTCGTTGCCATAACTTCGATATTTTACATTATTTTGGGCTGAAATTAAGGCTTTTGGTATATTTTATAGTTGGAGTTCAAAGAAATTTGTATCGAAAACGTTGAAAAGTGGCTATGTCAAAGCCACCATGTCAAAACCAGGTGTATATCTTTACCTTAACTATGTTATTTTCATGATTTTGAGCTGAAATTATAATTTTTAGTATATTTTTCGATGCGCTGTCGAACTGTGCCTTCAAAATACCGAAAAATGTCGATAATTGTCGAAATTTGTTGAGCTATGATTCAAACGATAAAGATATTTTGTGAATCACTAAAACAGGGCCAAAAAAAGTCGAAAATAGAAAAAATATTGATAGCCAATATACTCCAAGGTTCATTATCCTTACCTGGGGGTTCAGCCAGCCTCCTTGGTCCATCAGATGTTGCGGCATGTCCCAGTGGTACATGGTGACCTAGAAAAAACCGAGTAGTTTGATGATCAAGCAAGAGGGAGGGAGGGAGAGAGAGTAAGAGAGAGAGTGTGTGAGAGAGAGAGAGAGTGAGACAGAGAGAGTGACAGAGAGAGTGAGAGAGACGGAGAGAGAGATATGCTAAAAACATCTGGAAAACCCACAACCGGGATGATGCCATTGCGGATAAGTCCGTCGATGATCTTGTGATAGTAGTCGATGCCCTTCTGGTTCTTGCTCTCCTTGAGGCCGGTGGGCAGGATGCGAGGCCACGAGATCGAGAAGCGGTACGACTTGACGCCAAGTTGCTTCAGGATGGCAAAGTCACTCTCGTAGAGGTGGTAGCTGTCGCAGGCGACATCACCGGTGTTGTTGTCGGAGACCTAGAGTAATACTTTCAAAACAGCCATCAATTGTACAGTCACCAATAAGATTTTCGAGGATGTTTTTTTAATAAATTTTCTATAAAAAACCATACCTTTCCCGCAGTATGGGTGTAGGAGTCCCAGATCGAGAGACCCTTTCCATCCTCCCAGGCCCCGCCTTCGATCTGGTAGGCCGAGGTGGCGGTGCTCCACAAGAAGCCCTTCGGGAATTTGTAGGCGGTCTGAAAATTACAATGGAATGAGCACCTTTAGTTTTTTACCGAGTTCTCCGGCACGCAGTTGTAGAGGGCTGTCACCGAGCTGGCGAGCAGCAAAAGTCCAAGCGAGGTCTTCATGGTTGACCTGGAAACAAAAAGGTTTTTTTGCGATTTTACAACTAATCGAAAACAAGCATAATGAACGAAAAATATGAATTAAGCAATACAATTTCAATTAGATGTTGATCGAATTCAATTTATCTCAGTTTCTTAAACTAAAGCAGTAAATTTAAGCGTTTAAAAAGCCGGAAAAAAACCTTCTAAAATGTTACCTTATGTCCGAAGCATCTTTCGAAATTCAAAAATCTAGACGCGTATCTTCAAACGCCTCAAAATACAAGCGTTCCCCACCGCGGAGAGTTTGTTCTTGTACTCTGCGTTCTATTTGTTTTCCCAAGAACCAGATTTTTTTAAGGTTCCGGCACGAAAACTGCCAAAACACTGCTTACGCCATTATTTTCGTTTATTTTACGCTATTAACGCAAAAATAGGCAAAATATAACGCGTCCGAAAATGAATCTATTGTAATTCCAGTGGTACGGTATCGCAACGTTCAAAACCCGGAAAGTGCCAGAATCTGACCTGCCCTTCCGCGCCGTTCCTATTTATACGGTGTGCAATGGCGGGGTTCCCGAAAAACGTTTTTCCATGATCACAGAGTGGTAACCCTAAAAGTGCTATCAGCGACCCTAAAAGTTGACCTGTTCCTCGTAAACGGGAACAACCCCCGGGTGGTTTTTTGGGCTTTTCGGTGCCGGGCTTCCTCGTTCTGTTGGCTGATCAACGGACACAAAATTTTATGTATGGTTATCAGGCACGGTTCGGGAAACCCGGAGGCTACGGTGTCTATAGATAGATTTGGTGTTTGGGATTCGTTGAAAACAGAAAAACGATGAAACCGATATGAGAATTGGGCCCTGAACAGGGAATATACGTTTTTGTTGAGAACCGATAGTACGAGATAGTGGTGTTTCTGGAAAATGGGGTTCAAAGGAGCTGTTGAAACGCCCTTTTTGGCTTCGGCAAGCTGGATACTGTCATTGACGCGTGAAACTTGGGAGCCCGATTTATTTGGATGCTATAGATGCTACATGTTTTACCACGATACCTTGATAGCTAATTTTCTTTAGCGAACAGGATATTTCGCGGTTGAAAACTTCAAAATAACCTGGAAGCGAGGAACGACTCCATGTGGCAAAAACCGGCGCTTGGAATATGCAAAAACTTGCTGCTAGTTTGCCGAAAATTAATGTCGACGAGCGCTTCATAATCGAACCTTAACCTTCATAATCCAAACGCCCCGGACGCTCGCGCATATAGGGTGCCCCAATAAAAAAACCATCTAACTCGACGCAGAAGTATCAGATCCGAATGATCATTGCACCATTCGAAAGCCCTTGAAACGGCGAGTTCGCCCAATGTTTCAAACTATATTCTCATCATCAGCAAGTCAATTTTACAAAGCATTCAAAAACGTTAAGGAACAGCCACTGCGTTTAATGAACGACAACTTGCGAGCATTTTGTATGGAGAAATTGAGGAAAATTAGCTCGTATGCAACCCCGAAAAATCGGAAAATTTTACAAAATGGCTTGTAAATAGGCGGGTTTCAATAAAAACATGGTTTTGAAGTTTGTTGAAAGCTGGCCGTTTCAAGGGCTTTTGAATGGGGTAATTCGAATGGGGTATTCTGATCCGAACTGGGCTCGCTTTTACGCTCTGGAAGACCATGCAAATTGCGCGATTATGTAAAAATCTTTTCTCGTCATAGGACGTCGCGCATGCGCCGCTCTGATGTCACTTTATCCAAAATCATTAAAAATCCCTTCATTAAATTGTTACCAACAAACAACGCATATAGTTTTTGGTTCCCCGAATCCCGGAATTGTTTTCTGATGCGTTCCGTGCCCGCAGTTTGGCCCGGCCCATAAAAGAGCCCATTTACGGGCTAGAGTCCCAAAAGATCGGAGCCGTGTTCCTTATCACAACGTCGGAAGAAGCGGCGAAATGTGCCGGTTTTTTGTGGTCTGTTCCGATTTTTGAGCGTCGCACTTAATAGGCCGATGGGTGGTGGTGCCCCGACGAACTTTGGATGCTCAGGTGATCCCAGGAAGCTGGGGATCAAAAAACCGCGAGCTAGAATTTTATTCGAGTTTCAATAGAAAAAAAGATATCAAAGACTGAAATCAAATATCTTTTCTTTCTTGTCAATTTTTTACCGCGTTGTGTAAATGTCAATCAAGTGCCTGTCAATTATCTCAATCCAAAACCGCTCTGATCATTGAAATGTCAGAAACGCGCATAGATTGAATGTGGAAAGGAGCACGGTGTAGCCGTCAACTGAGCGACGCGCCGCACCTCTAGACGGTTCGACTCTGTGCGCCTGTCGTAGGATGGATATTTAATTGGATTGGCAGTATTACTAGGCGTTTTTAGAGTCTTAGTATTGTGTATATTGTTTATTCCTCGTTGTAACTGCAGTTCGTTCCCATTAAAAGTATTGCCTCGATCTCTTCCTGGCGTTTTCCGGCTCCAAATGCGACTCTCTGGTACTCGATGGAATCGGATGTAGCTTGTAGTTGTCTTTTGCCTTCTTCCAAAATTTTAAAATCTCGACAATTTTCTTCCGATACGGCGATACGTGATACACGATTACCAGTGGGTTCAGAGCGCTGATCTAAAAACTCATAGAAGTTTCATCGTCCCAAAAAAATGTCCTTACCGTCGACATCGACAGCCAGATCCATTCTTCAAAGTAAGGTATTTGGGCGTAGAAGCTAAAAATTTAAATTAATTTAATGACTAACTATAAGATTACGGTAGCTCGAACTGCTTCCACATATATGAGCTCGACTCGGCCATGGTTATGCAGGGGATCACGAGTTGGATCGTGAGAGCCTAAACTACACTTTTTGAGGTACATTCGATTTGTCTAGACGGATGAACGGACGCATGAGGTCAATCTGAAGTACGGTACAGGCACCGTTAGAGCGTAAGAACCTGTAGTTTACCTTTAACAAACTTTTCTGCGCTTCTACAGTACGACGGCTCATGTGTACGTTTGCGTGTAGCTTTTTCAATATTTTCCGTCGATAGTATAGGGATATGGCGTAGCTTGGAAACATCGGAACAGTCACGCCGAGTATCAGGATAAACACCCTGAAAATTGGCTTGACTAAATGACGCTCCGGTTGACGCCTTGCTTTTGTGGGCTTTTGCCTGACTCGGCGGCTTTCAAAGCTTTTTCTTCGGAAGAAATACGGTCTTGTCGACCGGTTACTTACCGAAATTCATAGATATTTTGATGTACAATCGGGATAGCCACGCCAAAATCATCTGGATACAACGATTCAGGTCTTCTTTCTGCTAATAAGTTTCGTAGCGCTATTGGATCAAGGTCTCCGGTGATTTGGTTGATCTAAATCGATTGTTTTTGTTGTTTTTTCTTAAATGCCTACAATCAATAATATTGAAGGAATCGTGAGCAAAAGGCAGATGAGGGCCGTGGTTCTTTGGCTCGGCGCCGGCTTGCCGAGTACGTAATTTCGATACCTAAATTTTGAGGGATTTTTGAGAATTCAAAAGGTTTGTAGTACCAAAATGAAAACGGCAACAGCATGTAATCATAGGGTATCAAATCAGCCATTAATGCTTGATCTAAAGAAACGATCAGCTTTGCGACCGTACCATCCGCAACTTACTAATCATGCAAAAACGGCCAGATATTTTCCGGCAAGGTCCATGACAATAATAAATAAGTGCAATGCCGATTGGGACTGTTCTAAAGCTATTAATTTTTCTTTAATTGCCTAAAATTTCGATTTTGTTAATATTTAAAAGACTTTTAATCTGATTACCTTGTCATGGTCACCATCGCCGCTGCACCAATAATAAGCTGAGCGAGCGTGTTGCTAAATTCAAGTTGGGTTCGTAGTTTTTGGCTTTTAGTAATTTCACTATTTAAGAGTCATTTATGTGGTAATGTTATTATTCTGCGTAATTCATCCTGGAATACGTTAAAAATCCGGTTTTTTAGAAGATTTTGCGCCTTTAAAGAACAAGTGAACCGCTTACCTCGCCAAAATCACCGCATAAGCCCGAAACGTTTTTGCCGTACAAAATATAATTAATAACAACACCGTGGTGTTAAAAAATATAGAAAATCTATCAATTACAGTATGACCAGTAGTGAATATCGTGGCTCGAAGCGGGGTAAACGTCAAATTCATCTTTTCTGCCTTTTTGAAACCCAAGAATGGGGAAGTGGGCGGTTGGTGTTTTTTTGAAGGTAGCAAAATGCGTCGTTGGTAATGAAAAATTCGATTTTTCTCACGCAGCTAATAGGCGCAAATGGGAACGACGAAATCTCGGCACAACGCCCATAGGCGTTGTGGCCCTGATCAATGGGATCAAGGAAATTAATGAGAGTGGTTTTACACATATATCACTGTTCCGCGAGTAAGTTCAGCGATAAGATCGAGTTACATTATATTTTGTGGTCGTACTACCCTTTTCCTGGAATGCGTTTTTAGCAATTTCGCTTGGCATTCAAGGATTCAATGTATAAGATGCGTTCCAGTTCTGGCGTGAGGTTACAAGCGCTTTTTTGTATGCTCGGGCGGCTGGTTCAAACCGAAGGAGTAGTAGGCAGCATATACCCTAAAACCTCGTGTATAGTTCCGGTACAATTTGGTTACGTACCAATACAAATGACACCAAATAGTTTGCGTAGGGTACAATTCAGCGCAAAAGCTATGTCAGCCAAAAGAGCCGGTTCTTAGGACCTCATGCAGCAATTCCTTTCATTAAACCACTCAAAATGTTGGAAATAGTCGAAATCCGAACAAATATTTCATCAAAATTCCAAAAATACCATTCATGAACGGAGTTACTTGCAAGAAACTGAAAAAACAAAACACACCTATTGACGGTCATGCGGAATTACGGACGCTCCGTACACATAAAACTTTTCACCCGGAACTATACACGAGGGGGAACTATATACGAGGTTTTGGGGTAATATTAATTCGTAGTCCCGGTTCGCCGCGTGACGCGTTGAGTTTGTCGTGTCGCCCGCTGGGTTGCGTATGGCGCACCAATCGCTCTCCAAAGTAAATTAAACCAGCCTTTATGTTTGATGACTTTGAAAACTATTCAAAAATTAAGCTTCTGAAGCCAATTTTTGCCTTTCCTCGTCGCGGCTCGTGTTACGCAGTGGTGATTTTTTTGGTATACCAGTCAGGTAGAGGCCTACTAGCAAGCCTATTGCGCTACACGCCAAACAAGCGTACAGTCAGGCTTTTCCGATACAAGCCAACCTCGGGGCGGCTGTGGGGTATACCTTGCGTAGCGCAGCGTTGCCGCGCAAATTCGATGTCGTATATAAAGTTGTTATTTTATGAGCTTTATCGGAAAAAATAAATTTAAAATCGAGCAGTACTATACAAGGAATTTCGAGTTCTTTGAGCCCTCCGTGGTCTCGGCGGTCTTGAAATTGCTTGTTGTGTAGACGAGCTTACTGTCGCCTTTCTTCCAAAAAAATATCCACTCCATGATTTTCCGGCGATACGGTTGCACGTAGTAAATTGTTATTACGGGGCTAAAGGCGCTGCTCTACAAATATATTTTTACGTTTAATAGAAAAATGACTCACCATGGCTACCGTCAAAAAGATATATTCCTCAAAAAACGGGATGTAGTCAATCAGGCTGAAAAACTGGAAATGTTAAATTTTTGTATCGGCTAGGCTTACGGTAATTTGAATTGTTGCCAGAGAAAGGTGCCGGAATCCGTCAGGCATAATATCGGGAGTATCATTTGGATGGTTAGGGCCTAAAAGGAGCTTTTTCATTTTGCGACGCCGTTTCCGAATTATTGTCGGAAATTTCTCTCTCAAATTCCACAAACTCCTCTGCTAGCTTGCCATTTCGCGCATGATTTTTAAGGTACCGTTACATACCTTCACCAATTTCCGCTGCGCTGCCAGCGTAGACCTGCTCATCCCAGTATTGCTCCACAATTTTTTGATAATTTTCTGGCGGTAGTAAATAGAGATCATATAGCCTGGCCACACCGGGATGCACAACCAAGCTAGCAGAATTATGATACTAAGATCGTATTAAAGGATTACTATATAAAGCTTACTTTAAGTCCCGTACATCGCGATACCCCGAGACGACAGACAGGCTTTTGTTAGCAGGAAATAGAAGTTGAGGATATCCTGCTTCATAGATTTTGTAGATTACTTCCGGGTCGTTGGAAAGCAGGGCTTGAATATGGAGGGCCTAAGCATATATTTAATGTCACTATCGAGTTTAGGATAATTTTGACATTATTTGTTTTAATTCATTATAACAATTCTAGATTCCGGATTTTAGACAATTTTTCGAGAAGAAAACATTTTTCGATTATTTTTGGCCTAAACACATATTTAAAGTTCCTTGCGACTTTAAAATACTTCGATAGCATTTGTTTTAATTTATTTAAAAATGCTAGATTCTAAATTCTAGAGAATTTTTCGTCTCGAAAATCTTTTGATAATTTTTTGACATTTGGCTTCGGATTGACGTCCAATTTCTATACCAAAAACTTACTATAGTAACCCCAGCTGGTGCATAGACTAATAAACACAAAAATGCCGACGTCCAGGGCTTCGGCGCCGAGTTGGTAATCACGGAGTTCCGATACCTGAACGCTGGCCTTCTACGCTGCAAGATTGATTCAAGGCCTCGCACGGTAATTTTCACGTAGCCCACCGCTATTCTGAGCATTGCGAAGTCAGAACATAACAGAAATGCATGCGTAAAAATTACCAAAAGGACAATGGTAGTATCGTATAGGTATATGAAATACAATGCGCCATTACTGAATGCGCGACGAGGCAGAATTGGGGCGCTATTTTTCGGCAGATCCCGTGAAATTGATAGACCAATGTGTAGTCGATGGGGATGATGCTGTAAGCAATATTTTATTGCGGAATTTTTGGTATTATAAATAGCAAAATATTGACAATGATTTTTTGATAATTAATTTTAAAAATGTGTAAGTAAAAAATAATTTTATACGTAAAAATTATGAAGCTACCTACCGGCACATGACCAATCCAGCACAGCCTCCTAGCAACAATTCTGAGGCGGTCATACTAAAAAAGCAAATTCAGATACTCTTGAGGTTGTCTTACCATCCCAGTATTATGGAGTAACTCCTGAACGACTTCGAGGTGTGAAAAATAATCAAAATCAGCAGCGTCCCGTTGAAAATCGCCGAAAATACGTCGCAAAATGAGTGCAAGCCGACGAAGACGTTGTAGCGGAAAGGTGTTATTGGGATTATCATTTCTAAAAATTTAGAGGATGCGCTAATAGAGTAGCAGAAACACCCAGTAAGAAAAACTTAGATGCTAAGGAGGAGGGTAGCGAACAGAGACTCTCGAGGAATATAAGCGCCCCGTAAAATTCCGGAAACAAACAATCTCGAGTGGAATAATGGATTTTTCGCCTTGGTTCATGCATTACGTGTGGTATAAGTCCCAGAAACTACGGCATAAATAAGTTAAAGCTTCAATTTTATATAAGAAAGCACGGAAGCTAGCAGAGACCCTTGTTGGAACGAGGGCACGATGGAGCCGGTGAAATCGAACCGATTCTAGAGAGATCCCACCCCATCCAGGGCCAGACACCCAATCTGAGCTTTGTGAAGCACGCGTTTCATCGGCTATTCTCAAACCCTAGCAAATGTACCAAAAATCTCGTCCAGTCATGCCTGATTTGGAGTAAAAAGGGGTAAACAATAGATTTGGGGTGAGAATGTAGTAGAGCCCGGTTGGTGAGTGCTACTCGTGAGTCCCACGAAGCGAACGGGCGATTCTCGAAATTCCTTTTCCACGATGCACTTCTGCTTTCTGGAGTTGTATTCGTATTTGAATTTGACGAACTTCACGAAGCCGTTCAGCAAGCTTTGTACCTTGGTACGCACAAGAACCAAATGCTCTTGAGTATACGCATCGGCTCGCGAAATTTTGAGCGTTCTTTCGTTAAAAGGAGCTATTGTACCCTATAAGATTTCTAAGGAGCAGAAAATACTGACGATACGTCTTGGGACGCAGTTGAACGTCTTGAAAAGGACGGCGGTGCCGATTCTATGAAAAAAAAGCCTATACGCGCAAAGTTAAGTGCTACCTAGTACAATTGTTTGTAGCTGCGCGTTCTTTGCATCGCACTTGTAGCTGGCGCTTTGAAACCAAATCGATGACACGGTGCCTTTTAAAAAACGTTTTTTATAGACAAAATTTATTTAAAACATCTCAAACGAGATCTCGATCAGTGTCCATCAGCGCGCCTGTCCTGATTTCGCAACGACCTGGGAAATTCCGAGGGAATTCGGCACCCTTATGGGTGCTTTATTCCACCCGGTTCAGAAAGATATATCAGCCATGGCCGCAAAATGTAATGTTTAATTTTTCGAGAGTCTTGCATATAAAGTCTTTTATTCAATCGGTTATATCAATTGATCCATCAGATTCGAGCCTTCCGTCGCCTTCAGCGTCGAGGCGTTCGTGGGACGTAAGTAGCCGTGGTCGGCCCTAGCCGCTTCGTCTTGCAGAAAAGCTTCATGATCCATCGTCGATAGGGTAATACGTAGTAGATCGTCACGAGCGGGCTGATGACACTTGTCTAACGTTGTCCACGTATTAGAAGAGAAAACAGCATACCAAGGCTAACGACAAGAATCCCCACTCTTCGTAGTACGGCACGTACTCAACAAATCTGAAAATATGGTGTTAATTGAAACAATCCAAAAATTAAAAAATACAGTTTGAAAATGAGTAAAAAAAATCATAATCATAAAATTAACGTGAAAGATACGATACGTCAAGCTTACGGTAACTGAAACTGCTCCCACAAAAATAGTGGCGATGAAGTTAGCATGGCAAAAGGGAGCATTGCTTGAATCGTTAGCGCCTAGAAAACAACTTTAGTCATTCTAATTAGTCTGCTAAAAATTACTTCGAGCTATTGTACCTTAACTAATTTCCTTTGCGCCGACACTGTAGCTTGACTCAATCTGGTATTAGTGTTCAACATCCTTATAATCTTTCGACGATAATAAATGGAAATGATATATCCCGGAAAGACGGAAAAACAAATCCATAAGATTAGAAAGGCGATTCTAAAGGAATTAGCGGAATAACGATGCTTTTCTTACTCTAGTGATTTGACGGTAAGGTATCCAGACACTATATAAAGCGATGAATCTGTGGGGTAGACTTTGGTCGGATACCCTTTTAATAATATTTTCAATAATTCTTCCGGATTATCAGCGGTTAGGGCGTGGATTTGAATAAGCTAAAATGGAAATAACTTATTCGTAGGGACTACCATACCAAGCATATAAACGCTGGTATATAAACCAGGAAGCAGAGGAAGCTGACCCTGGCAGAACTTGGCCTTGGGTTGGATATGACATAGTGACGGTACCTAAACGCAAAGTTACAGCGACAGAATAGAGAGAGAGAGAGAGAGAGCGAGAGAGAGAGAGAAGAGAGAGAGGAGAGAAGAAGAGGAGAGAGAGGAGAGAGGGACATGATGATAAGCAACCAGTGTATAAGATTTGCTTCTCATACCAAAATGAGAGCGGCAACAACGAATACGTAAATGACACTCCGTGTGTAGTGATGGCTTGTGCTGAAACACATTGAATTTGAAAATTAGATTAACGTTCACGTAATCAAACAAAAAAAATAAGGACTTTGAAAAGCAAATTTGCAACTCGGGAACTTGCCTACATCACAAAACAGCGGACCGATTTTCCTGCACATTCCGTTATACTGGTAAATTAGTGATCGATCGATGGGGATTATACTAAAGAATTCTATTTTTTAGCATAATTTACATACCGAACCATCACCAATCCGGCAGAAGCTCCGAGAAGAAGTTCCGAAACGGCCATACTGAAAAGCCGATAAAAATCCCGATCGGCCTGAACCTACCAGCCCAACAAGATCGAATAGTTCCTGAACGAATGCGAAGTATGGAAAATTATCAAATACAGTAGGAGACAATTAAAAATTGTCGAAAATATATCTCCAAAACTGTGCAAGCCATAAAATATGAGAGAGCGTGTTGCGGTGAACCGGACCAGCATTTTATATCTTTTTCTGACGTTCCATATGACCCAGAAACTGCCAAGCTTCAGCTCCCAGTTTCCGGCGTCGATTCTAGACCATAATACGTCCGACAGACTATCGGAAACGCAAGAGCAAGAGCCGAAAATTAACTTGAGAATTTGGCGAAAAGTCGGGGTTTTCGAGTGCTCCCAAACAAGATAGACGCCGAATTTCACACCTTGATAAATCACGAAAACTAAGTACGGTCAAGCGTAATTCAGACGTGCACCTTGTTTCCCCCAAAACCTCCCCTTTGTTGGCTAAAACGTCTGGTCACTTTCCCACTTTCCCTAGAAAAACCAAATTTTAATAACTAACTACCGAACTAACCGAACTTAATTTTCCGTGTGGACATGCCGGTGAAATGGAGAACAAAGCGATACAGAGCGAAAGAGAGAGGGAGAGGGGAGAGTGAGGCTAGAGAGAGACATAGAGAGCGAGAGAGATGCGAAAGACAGAGCGAGAGAGAGAGAGAGAGAGAGAGAGAGAGAGAGAGCGAGATAGAGAGAGCGGGAGGCCTATATAGGGCTTATCGCGCTTCATTTCAACCAAGCTTTATCAACCCTCAAAACGCCGTGTAAGCTTTGAGCAGGGAACATCACAAGTGTGTTCAATGCTAAACAAAATTCCTCGAATTCCTGGAGCTCTCGCCATCTTTTGTGGTTGCGCCAGTGCCTGTATTCTGGATCTTCAGCCCGTATCTGCTTCCTCCTCGCCGCCAACAGATAAGTTCCAATAATTTTCGGCGATACGGTAAAACGTAGTAGATGGTGATACAAGGGCTGATTGCGCTTCCCTAAAATGTATCACCAAATTTGTCGTTGAAAACTTACGATAGCAACTGATAAATAGATAGCTTCTTCATAGTACGGTAGGTGTTCATGGAATCTAAACAGGAACAATTAGGAGCTTACGCTATAGGCTTACGGTAATTTAAACTGCTGCCAGATAAACATTCCGGATTGTGACAGACAAAATAGAGGTAATAAAGCTTGGATGGTAAGGGCCTAAAGCAGGACTTCTATGTAAAAAAATGACGCGGAAACGGACCTTGACCAACTTCTTCTGCCCGTTCAGTGTCGTCCGGCTCATCCCGATATTTGAATTTAGCTTTTTAATGATAAAGTATCGAAAATAGATTGATATTGAGTAGCCCGGCCAGACCGGAAAACAAATCCAGAACAGCATGAAGAGAACACTAAAATGTGCCATTTGAGGACATCAAATTTTCATACTTTGGTTTTAGTGCCGATTCATAGCCGCCAATGACGGATTGTGGATCGTCGGGCGGCAATAATTGCCCAGGATACCCTTCTGTTAATATCCGGTAGATCGTGGCAGGGTTGCTAGTGTAAAGAGTGTGGAATTGAATTATCTAGACTTTGACATGGTAGGTAAATATACTAGATACTTACAAAGGTAAGGATTACCGGGATGTAGACCAGAAAACAGTAGAAAGCGATTCGCCATGGGTTTGGCGAGGTGTTGGAGATCACGTGGTGGCGGTACCTGAATGAATCCGTCTAGGCTTGATCGTCATAGCGTATCAGTAGACATTTTTTTGGCCTTGCTTGACTGCTTGGCCTTCTGCATTAGACTACGTCTGAGTAAGGTCACATGAGAGTGCGACGAGTCTCAGGCTAATAAGCAACGAATCAAGACCAACAAAACAGTATGGATAAGTCATGGGAAGCCACCGCCACACCACGAAACGGCATTAAATAAATTACAGCGATTACCTACCAAAAAGAGAGCGCGAGGATCATATAGGTATACGAGACGCAGTGCGCTTCGACGGATTGGGCTGGAATCGTTTAGCTTCAAACCCGGTAGGGAATTTACCTATCATACAAGCGACCGGTCCTAACCTCCTACAAAACCCGTGACACTGATAGACTAGTGTGTAATCGATAGGGATCAACCTTAAATCTGGATTGTCTTGTAACAAAATTCATTACCGTATCATAGCAAACCCAGCGCTGAGCGCAAGCAATAATTCGGATGCAGTCGTGCTAAAAATTTGTATTGTTCAAAGCCGGACGGAATTACCATCCCAAAATTATTGAATATCCCCGAAAAGCCTTTGAGGTATGGAATATAATAAAATATAGCAGCAGTCCGTTAAATATTATCGATAACGTGTCGAACACATCGTGACCAATGATGAAAAATTGGAAACGAAATTGGGTGAGCGGGACGATCATTTCTGAAAGCAAAAAAACTTGAACACACCAATCAACATTAAATCGAAAAACGTAGTTAAATAAAAAAGGGCAAAAAGACGAATAGTCGGAGGCGTTAAAATCAAATAAAATTAATTATAATTTTCCAAGAAAACGCCTTCGAAAACTTTGACGCTATAGACATTCGGGGTTTTGGGATTCAGGTTCAGTGGCGTGAGAAATTTTGGAAAGTGCATTTGGTGTTCCAATGGTCTGGAATCTTACGCTAATATGAAAAATGTGGCGTAGCGGGTTACCCATCATTACTTCTAAAGTCATTCTTCAAATCATTACTCAAAGTCATTACTTTAAAGTCATTACGCTAAAGTCATTATTTAAATCATCACTTCTAAAAGTCGTTACTTCTAAAATTCAAAGCGTATTTTTGGGCATAAATATGCCGAAAAACTGGTAATCCGGCATACCAAATTTTAGAAGTAACGTTTTTAGAAGTAATGATTTTTAGAAGTAATGACTTTTAGAAGTAATGATTTTAGAAGTAATCCCTTTTAGAAGTAATGATTTAAGAAGTAATGATTTTAGAAGTAATGACTTTTAGAAATAATGACTTTTAGAAGTAATGATTTTAGAAGTAATGATTTAAGAAGTAATGATTTTAGAAGTAATGACTTTTAGAAATAATGATTTTTAGAAGTAATGATTTTAGAAGTAATGATTTTAGAAGTAATGACTTTTAGAAGTAATGATTTTAGAAGTAATGATTTTATTAGTAATGATCATACCCGCGTAGCGGGCATTGTAAAAACTCAAATAAAGCTAATGTTAAAGTTAAACTTATAGAACACCTAACCCAGAATCAAGGCGCCCAAGACACGTGCAACTCAAAATTGAGGTGGGAGGTGTTTTGCCGACAGCTCATTCAGCCGCCCTGTCTGGAATATTAGAAACGTGAGCCGGACAAGAAAAACTTGATACGACAAAGCTCTAGAAAACCCGCCACATAAAAAATGGGTGTGAAGTTCTAATCGTCTTTCGGGAGTCTCCGGAAACCGCCGCGGAAAATTGCGCCCCGGGCAATTTGGGTTGGGCGGGGTCATCTAATTACCCCGGTGGTTTTTCGACAGCGCTCTTTGATCCCAAAAAGGAATCAAAAAAATTTTGGACAAGTGTGTAGGCACAAACCGGGAATATGTTTTCTTACGTCCGGTAATTTAGTAAGTGCTAAGTTCCGGTAAGTTGTGTTAATCCGATGCGATAGATTTGTAATAGGGGAGGAACTGGCATTTATTACCTCCAAACCCCGAATTTTCAGCAAAATAGCGGTACAATTTTTCGGAATTGTCGTGTAACTTCATGCCCTAGTCATGTACTCAGCGTTTGTCGACGTTCGAGAAATTCATTTGTATGAATGCTTCTGTTTTTTTGTCATTCTTAAAATATTTTTTGAGAAATTAGGAAAACGAGGCTGTGTTTCCAGAAAATAATTAATGACGAACCAGGGTTGAAACGCCGCTTCGCGACTTTCAACCCTGGCCTCGTCTGACCCTACAATGTTCTTCGTCTTGCATAATTTTCCTGAATTCCGATAATAAAAAAACGAAAAGCCGTTCCCTCTGTGCGATTAATTAGGCTACCGCCATTTCCGGCGAATGCTAATTTGTTCCTAACAAAGTGGGGTGTCCTATTTTTCAACGAAAACTGAATTTTAATGTCAACGCACGAAATTGGACCCTCGACAGGCGTTCAGAAAAAGATCTATCAACCTGACTGATTTGTGGACCTTGAACGGTTAAATACCAAAATAAGATTTTATTTTTCGAAACGAGACCAATGTTTGAGCAAAACAATGGCTAAAACAAAACTAGACGAGGTTTTTCGAGTTCCGTGAGCTTTCGGCATCTTTCGTTGTCATGCCGGTGCCAGTGTGATAGACTCGGGACGCTCGTTCCCTATTGATCCGAAAAAACATCTCAAGAAATCTTCGGCGATACGGTAACACGTAGAAGATCGTTACGCACGGGTTTATCGCACTTCCCTAAACGTAAATGTTACAAAAATTCCTGAAAGTTCACCATTGCAATCGACAAAAATATCGATTCCTCATAATAGGGGAGATAATCATTAAATCTTTAAAAGACTATTAGTCATATACAATCAAAAAAGTTACGGTAATTTAAACTGCTGCCAAATGAACATCCCTGATTGAGAGAGGCAGAAAAGTGGGATCAGTGCTTGGATGGTTAGCGCCTAAAATTCCTATCGGGTTTCAAGTTGATCCTTCTCACCTTCACGAGCTTTTTCTGGCCTGCCAAGGTAGTGCGACTCATCCCATTATTCGAGTTTAGCTTTTTGATTATATGATGTCGAAAATATATTGATATCGAGTAGCCCGGCCACACCGGGAAGCAGATCCAGAATAGCATGAAAAGAATGCTGAAATTCTGCTTGTTTAGAGGATAAAAATCTTGTACTTTGGCTTTAGCGCTGATTCATAGCCCCCGATGACCGATTGACTGTCATTTGCTGGTAATAGAGTTCCGGGATATCCTGAAGTCAATATCTGGTAAATGCGATCCGGTTCGCTGGAGATCAGCATGTGGAATTGTATGACCTAAGCCAATGTGGAAACCAAATTAAGTATATCTTACAAATGTAATAAATGCCGGGATGTAGACCAAGAAACAATAAAAAGCTATTCTCAATGGACTCGGCGATGGGTTAGCGATTACATGGTGGCGATACCTCAAAGTCGCATTTTCGGCCGGAAGGATTGTAGAAACTTACCAAAAGGATAGTGGCAATATCGCATAGGTATAGGATATACAATGCGATGTGAGGGCTTGAACTACAAGTTTTCTTTTATTTTTCTGCTCACAAAACCGACTTACAGATCATACAAAGCACCGGTGAGATCTTTCTGCAAACCCCGTGGCACTGATAGACCAAAGCGAAATCGATTGGGATCATTCTGAAATCAAGTGCGTTTCAAAACTCATAAATCAAGGTAAAGGTATACAAGGTATACCTCATCATCACAAATCCGGCACTGAGTCCGAGTAGTAATTCGGAAGCCGTTGTGCTTAAAAACCGGGAAGGTCGAGTACGAGATGCTCACTTACCAGGCCAATATTATCGAATAGCCCCGGAAAGCCTTTGATGTATGGAATATGATAAAGTATAGTAAAAGTGTATTAAAAAGTATCGATAATACATCGAAGACATCGTGTCCGATGACGAAGAAGTGAAATCGAAACTGGGTAAGCGGGACGATCATGCTAAAATTTTGTCTTGGTTTTGCTATGATAAAACACAGATAACAAGTGAAATCTATGGATCTAGGCATAAATCAGTCCGAAGGAAATGAAAATCACGATTATCGCACTATGAGACATAGGGTTCACGCTTAACTGCCAAATTGGTGTGCGAAAAACGCGAAAAACTCGGAAAACGCATTTGGGCGTGGGCATGTAGCCCGTGAAAAAATTGATGAACATGAGCAAAATGTAAAACCTTCAAAAACACAAAAGAATTTGTGTCGAAAAAATACTAACGCGAACATTTTAATCCGTTGTCGTTCCGGCTCGAAAAAATCGACCAAAATGATGCTCGGTAAATTGAGGCCTGGTCCGCCTAATGTAATTGTAATTGCTAGGAATGCCCTGTTCAAAATGTCATCTTTGATTCGATGAACCCGGGCACAAATTTTGTAACAGGGCACAATTTAGCATCGTTCGTTGCCAAAAAAAGGGGATTGTTCCGTCCCAGACACTTTTTGACGGCCCGAGTTCAGACCCATTTGAGAACCATCAAGCTGCAGGCTGATTTTCGAATTTCCGGCCAATTTCCCGACCAGGGCCAGGTGAAAGTCTAGCTGGCCGGGGCGAAGATCGCCCGTAAATTGCTGTTTTGACCATTAAAAGTTGCGGCTAATGAGCAAGGTTTTGTTTTTGATTCCGAGAATACAGTCTGGCCTTTTCAACTGAAACATCATCCCGAGCAATGAAAAACAGGAATTTATTGATTTCAAAAATTAGTGGTGCTTCAAGAGCGCCACCTTGTACACCGGAACTTTCCAAATGTCCATTTCCTGGTTACAGTGCCCTTGTGACTGATTGACTTTTATTAAATAGGCCAAAAATGGAAAGCAGGCTTTTTGGTAAATATGCCTGTTTATTCAGGGCTGCGCCGGTGGCTGAAGAGGGCAAATGATTGGAAAATACTGAAGTTGTATTAGCTTGGTAAAAGCTCATGTAAGGAGCGTGCTGGTGACAAGTTCCTTCCTTGCTAATATGATAAATTAGCTGTACAGTGCCAAACAAACTGTAGGAATTAACGAAATTTCGCTGCTGCGAACTACGCTTTATATTTTGTAGAGTCGCTACGAGCTTATGGTTCTTGTGTATTAGCGGGGGTTGGATAGCGCGAACCAAACATTTTTTAGCTAAATAGCGGACATCTTTGTACTATTCCTCGCCATAAATCTTCTTTATATTCTACTCTATATAAATTTCTAATCTCCGTCCGTCCGCGCGACCGGGAATTCAGCCAAATTCTGCATTCAAATTGTATTTTCAAATTTGAAGTGCCTTTTTGAATTTTTAGAGAAAGCTGAAAAACGTACTAGTTATGTTGAATTTAACTAGCGATTCTATAAATTAGCTATTAGTTGTTATGTTGATGCCGTCGGGCATAGGTGTTGATCTATGCCACTAATTCCGGGCAGCCGGCCACGCCAGCCGGCGTCTAATGCAAATAATTACAGACAACAGTTCCGCGTCCCGGGCCGGCCGCTCCCTTTTGCGGCTGGCGGGGCCCAAATTTTGACGCCTTGTGGCGCGTGGATTGGCGCGGAAATGCACACCCACAAATTGCTACAAACAATGGGGGGCTATTGTTCTTTATTGGAAGCGTTCGGCAACATTTTATGGTATAAAAGGATGGGATTTCGGGGAATTGGACAAGCCGGACCACTCCTGCAAGCTCACCATCGACCAGCTCTTCTTCTTTTAGTGAGTTTGCTATAAATCGAATAGTTATACAAAATTATAGTTTTGAATCGTATCAATAATTAAAAAATCAATACTATAAATGCTATTTTCCTAATTAAGAAGCGATTTCTAGCAATAGTTTCTTCATGCTTGAAAAGAAAAGAAAAACTTGAAAGTGCGTTTTTTCTGGCGGTCGGGATCTGGTTTCGAGGCTCCAAAATTTTTGCACTGTTTTAAAGGACCAAAAGCTATTTGTAAAATTTTTAACGATTTTCACCATTTTAGCACAAAAAACATGTTCGCCTACATCGCCGGATTCGCTCTTGTCGTCATCACCTCTGCCGCTTCGGCCCAATTTGGATGCGCAGCCGGATCGTCGACTGGACGTAATTTTTAGTATTTACTGTACTTTACTGTCCCAAGCGTAGCGCCAGCATACCGTACCTCAATTTCAATTTTGCAGCTTGTGATATGGGACCGTGTATTGGTGAACAAATTTGCGTCACCCTGTCCGATGGTTCGCTCGGATGCTGCCCGGGTGACAATCTGACCTTCAGCTGCCCGACTGTTGCCACATCAGCCACGCGGTCGTGTAAGCTTTGTTATCGAATTCAGTTTTGGCCTCGAGATAGCATGCTGCATACCGGTTTTTAGCCTGCGTCGATCTCGTCAACCCGTCCACCGGAGTCTCCGACTGCCCGAAACGTGCTGCCCTTTGCACTGATGCCACCTACTTGAGCGTCATGCAAGTGCAGTGCAGGAAGACGTGCGGCTTCTGCGGTAGCTCTGGCAGTGTTACGCTCTCTAGTACGTTTTTTACGACTTGTGTCTTGGTTCTCCTCTAGGCTGTCCTTTACACCCCCAGCCGCAAGTTCCCAAAATTTTTTTGGAGATTCGGGATTTTGACTACTCCATTCGCTAGAGCATCAAAAAAATCTACGAAGGGTTTTAATAGCAACCAAATGCTACTTATTTTTTCAGGCTGCATCGACCAGGTCAACTCGGCCACCGGCACCTCCGACTGCCCGGCCCGTGTCTCCCTATGCACCAACTCCGCCTACTCCTCTCTGATGCGCACGCAGTGCCCCAAGACTTGCGGATTCTGCTAAATCTATATGAACACGATTGTATATTATGGGTAGTTGCTGCTTTTAGTGTCTGGTCTTACTTTAGTGCTAGAATAAAGTGTATAGTTTGCATTCGCTTGGATCTGAAGAAGCGCTTCTCTTGGCACACAGACACAAAGGACGGTAAAACGGATTCCAATCAACAAAAAAAGAAAAGAAAAATGCCTATGTCACATGAAGGCCTTGCCGGTAGGAAGTCCAGGCCTTCATTGAAGATAGCATTTTACTTCGATGAATCTGGTTTATTGCAAGCGACTGAGATCTACCGTATTGTGTGTTTTGAATTATGATGCGGGAAGGTCCAACTTACAGCGCCAGTGAATACCGTTTAAATACTGAAAATTATTGAAGAAACCGAGCCAGGTAATACCTTGACATCTTATAGCTGGCAATAAAGGCAAAGCACGGATCTTTTTAAGGCAGCTTGACGTTTTCTGATTCAGGTGCCGGGATAAATTGCAGGGGATCGAAACAAGCGTTCGTCCGGTAAAAACATGAGTTGCTGCCTCCATTGCTGCTTTTCAAACTTGTTGTTCCCGATTTCCCGGTTTTCTGATAAATACTCTTTTCGCTAAATGTACGCAGCAAACATTTTAAAGTCGCCTCATCATACATTTCTGGCATCAGATCGCACGCCGAATAAGAGATAATCGGCTTTGGATTTGTTTGTATATCCTGTGGCAATAATTTCGGACGGCCACCGGCCGTGTCTAATGCAAATAATTACAAACAACAGTTCCGCATCCCCAGCGAGCCGTTCCTTTTTGCGCCAGGGAGGGCCCAAATTTTTACGCTTCCCGGGCACTGATCGCCACACATATTGCTACGCCATAAAGCCTATTGTTCCTTATTGTGTCTTTTTTGCCCGCAACAATTTGGGCTATAAAAGGATCAGGGTAGGCAGAATTTAACAAGCCGATCAGCTCCTCCAAGCTTCTCATCAATCAAACCTTCTAATCTCAACCAAAAAATGCTCAGCTACATCGTTGGATTCGCCTTTGTCGTCCTCACCTCTGCCGCATCAGCTCAATTTGGATGCGCAACCGGATCGTCTACTGGACGTAATTTTTAGCCTTAACTCTACGTACCGGGGTCCTAAGCGTATCACCAGCATACCGTATCTCAATTTCAATTTTTAGCTTGTGATATGGGGCCGTGTATTGGCGAGCAAATTTGCGTCACACTGTCAGATGGTTCGCTCGGATGCTGCCCGGGCGACAATCTGACCTTCAGCTGCCCGACTGTCGCTACTTCCGCTACTGCGTCAAGTAAGCTGCTACCTTACTGCTCATGGCTAGATCGAAATACTAACGATACTTCCACTATCTAAAGAACAAAAATCGACAATTTCCAGCTTGCGTCGATCTGCTCAACCCGGTCACCGGTGTCTCGGACTGTCCGTCTCGCTCCTCGCTCTGCACCGATGCCACCTACTTGAGCGTCATGCAAGTGCAGTGCAGGAAGACGTGCGGATTCTGCGGCAGCTCCGGAAGTGTGACAGTCTCCAGTAAGTTTTGCTGTGACCTAGGTTGAATTACGAAAACACTAGGATTGGCGTTTCGATCCGTGCACCTGATTCGTTATTTTTATCAGTCAACGTATTCCCGATACCTTCCTGTTTTCAGGCTGCATCGACCAGGTCAACTCGGCCACCGGCACCTCCGACTGCCCAGCCCGTGTCTCCCTCTGTAACGACTCCGCCTACTCGTCCCTGATGCGCACGCAATGCCCCAAGACTTGCGGATTCTGCTAAGCTTTTTGTGTGCTTTGTCTTTATTGGTAGTTCGTGTATATGATTTCGATAGTGATGTAGTGCTAGAATAACACTTAGACTTGCTCCTCGTAAATTGTCGTAACCGTCTTTTATTAACAGAACAGCATAAAGTCCAACCGGTTTCAGAGATTTATTTTGTTTGGCAGTTCAGCCAATGACAATCAAGCTAGTTCTTCAGCGTGTTGGTGCTCGTCTCCTTCCTCGGCTTTATCAGCTTCTGCGTGTTTTGCTAGAAGGATTTGCTGGCTGGAAAAGTCGGCTCGTTACCTATTGCTTGACGCTTTTTCTTTTGCAAATATTTCCCGAAAATGTAGATGAACTCGAGGATTGATGCTATCGAGGCGCCGACAAATAGTCCAAGTGCGCCTCCGATGTTACCTAAATTAAATCAAAAACTTAGCTTCCAGCAATCGAAACTCACACGACAAGGTCCAAAAAGTGTGGCGCCAACTCTGGGTCCAAATCTCGATAGTGTTCGACTGGACGTAGATGTTCACGACCGCTAGGTTTTTTCTAGGACCAGAAGGTCCGGCGCGTCAGTATTACAAGGTTTTACCTCGCAAACTCTTCCCCGACTTGAAAGCTATCCCAATACTTCAAAAAGTGATCGACATACAATTCGCGGTAAGCATCCTAAAGGTTTTTGCGCAAAAGGTAGGCAACTACCGACAGCCTCTGGTAGCCAGTCTGCAGCCGCTCCACTTTTCCGGGAAGCAGCTTCCCGAACTCAGCAATACATTGCTGAAGCGATGCCCGATTTTCGGTCGTATGACTGTCCTAGGAAAGTTATAGAAAATTTGAAAAGCATAAATCAGATTTACCATCATTATTTTTAACAACTCGACGTTTTCCGTTTGGATAGCTTGTTCCGTTTCTTTCAATAGTTCCTCTATGGGATCTTTCCATTTCTAAAAAACTTTGAGTAAGAAGCTTGTTGCGCAAACGTTTGAGACCGTGCCCATGAGCTGGTTCCGGAAGCTGTCCATCCAGTCGATCCATTGCAACTTTACGGTCCCTCCAGCAAGGTACTGAAACAACTTTTTAGATCTTTTTGACATCTTTACATCGTCCTTAAAAACCCTGACGTTCATTTCAAAAGCGCCCAACGCTGCCCAGTTCACTCGGGAGGTGATTTTGGTTTGCAACAACTTTGAGGTGAGCGTCGTGTTCTAAAGCAATTTCTTAGAGGTTAGAAAGGGGAACATACGTCCTCTATCACTGCCATCAAAGGGCCAACACAGTGTTCATGCCATCTGATAAACCCAAAGTCTTCAGTTCCATTGGTGAGCGTATTCCAGACTGTTGGGTGTTTTTCGGTGTCCATAGGAAATAACGGCATCCCTGCGCTGTCAAGGCTAAAACTCAAGCGTCTGACGCGTTACGGTCTTGCTTTTCAAAATCATTTAGTTCTCTCAAACCCACAATTCCAGCTTGAACTGAAACCTCGTCAGCAGTTCCAGGAAATCTCGCCATTCCTCATCGTCGTAACGCGACCTTTTTTCGTAGATGTCCTGCATGCGAAGCTTGAGATCAACGAGCTGAACCGAAATCTGTTACCGGATAACCAGGTACCTACATAGCTCTCCGGAATCATTTCAGACTCCTCACAGTTCACCGCTTTTTCTTCAAACACTCGCGAGCCATCCGGACCAAAACCGACGAAGCGCTTTTCGGAGGCTTCTGCCTAAAACGAAAATTTTCCTGCGATCGCGAAAGAACCGCGTTGCCTGCCTCAAGATCAAAACAACCTTGCGACCCAAACAACAACCCATGAATGTAAATTATAAAATACCTAAACAAAATTGAAACCACCTTTGGTAATCCAAGCATATAATCGCCGCGAGATGGAAGGATTGATTTTGGAAGTTCGGATAAATCCTAAAAGCTTAGAATTTTTGACTTTAACCCACTTGTTGGGTGATAAATTCCTTTCCCTGACATGGGGGTAGACAACCGGTTTTTAGTAGGTTTGCATGTGACTTCGTGCTGCAAAAGCTTAACACATACCCTTCCCGGGTTACCTTTGCTGGATGTACTGGACGCAGGTGAAGTACATCTCAACGTCACAGCTCGTGAGATTGGAGGGTGCTAAACGGCATCAGAACTCGTGAAACCGATACCATCATCTCCCGTATAAAGACTTCGAACGGAGCAGTTGCACTGGTTTTCGAATAGACGGTGATAGAGTCGGCCTGCGCAGGTGCTAAAAAATGTTTGTTTTTTATCAAATTAGCTTAAATTAAAAGAAAACAGACTGTACAGTAGCGTGCAAAAAGAAGGCAACACCCAGGAAGCCCTTGTAACCCGGCTGCCTCGTTATATTTTGCGCCAAACGGAATGTTTTCTAGTGTTTTCGATGCTGTAGAATCCGATGAGTTCGGTCTCAAGCCGCGAAAATGACGTTTATCAGCTTAAATATCGAATTTAAAATAGCTCAAAAAAAATCGGCTTTTTCTAAAGGCATTTTTCCGTTTCAAAAACATCACCATCGGGTTCAGCATGGTCGATTTACCTGAAGTCAATGTTTCTGGTTTCTTAAGACGTCTTCAGTCGGCTAGAAAGCTGAGATTAATAGGGCTCGCAATCGGTCTGATGGGGGCGCCTGCAATACCTTTCCCCCCAGACGAGCCCACTCTTTGAGCCGTTCGGCGCAAGGAAAACGCGGCCGGCAAAACTTCCCGGCTGAGCCAAGTCAAATCCCACCACAAACGACACTGACTTTGGGTAAATCGACCATGCTGGACACGATGGTGATGTTTTTGAAACGGAAAAATGCCTTTAGAAAAAGTCGATTTTTTAGAGCTATTTTAAGTTCGATATTTAAGCTACTAAACGTCTTTTTCGCGGCTTAGGACCGTGTTCATCGGATTCTACAGCATCGAAAACACTAGAAAACATTCCGTTTGGCGCAAAATATAACGAGGCAGCCGGGTTACAGGGGCTTCCTGGGTGTTGCCTTCTTTTTGCACGCTACTGTATATTCCTCTCATCAAAGTAATCCTCCGCTTCAGCAGCTGTGACATCGGTCTCCTCGAGGCAACCGGCGTCAGGCATTTTTCTTCGCTAAACAAATTTTATTGTCTTGCGCTAAACTTTCCAGGCGTAACACAATTTGGGGCTGCTACCCAAACACTGACCAGCTTGATCCGGAACGGAAGGTTTGTCGAAAACCCGGGCACCACGCTCGCTCCCGTTGCAGTAGAAATTGGTTGCTCATCTTGGTCGTAGATCAAAATCTGATATTGTCGTTTTTTGCCGCTACGAAAGGACCATTCTTACTTTGAACCCATTTTCAGGCGGAGTTGATACGGTAGCGCCGCAAATCGTTGGTCTTTCATAGGTTTCGATGTTTAGAATTAATCGTAAACTGTGGCTCGGGCCTGAAGGAAACGGTTTGTTACTTTCCCTCAGCTTTTACTCTGCCCACCTGCCTGGTCAATGACAATAGGCCAGCCCTTATCGTAGTTAAAAGCCCAACAAAGGCCATTGATGGTCCAGATTTGTTTCCATTGGCTCATATCGCAAGCAGTACCATCGGGAAGTGTGCATCTAAACTGGGTTCTCTCTCTCGCTCTCTCTCGCTCCCTCTCTCCCTTTCTCTCTCTGCACACTTACGAAATTATCGTCGTATTCAATTCCGGAACCGCTGACCGCAAAAATTCCTCAGCAGGTACGTCCCACATTCTGTTGATGGTCTAGGAAGCCAGGCTTCGGAATTATTAGCGCACGTATACCTTGATGAAAAACGCCCAATTCGCCCCAATCGTTCGATTATCGGGCGGTACCCGTTTCAGTACCTCTTTTGACGCCAGGTACGAGATTCTGAAACCGGCTGATTCTAGTGCGGATCAAAGGCTTACCGATATTGATTGTTTGGACAAACAGCGATAGCCGGAAACAAAATCTCCGATGGGTATTCGGCTTCAATATTAGTAACTGTTGGAAATCCGAGAAATTCATCGATCTAGGGGTTCATAGATGGCTAAAAGTTCAAGCCTTACCTGCTCGTAAATTTGGTACAAAGTTAACGCAGTGAATAGGACAAGTATTCCCGACCAGGTTGATCTAGAATCTAGAAATCTCTATACAGACTTAAAAAACGGACCTGGCGCTCAAATTCCGAGCCTTCAAGTGTCGCACGCCTGTGATATCGATTTCTTCGAATAGGTAGTGAATTCCAATCCTTTCTGTCATTGTTCTCGAGTTGTCTTGCATTTTAGAAATGTTGTAGCTTGCAGTTCTGTCGCTTTCCCGTTTACGCGGGCGTCTCAGCAAAATTATTCGTAGTTATGAGAGCTTTGAAGGAAGAAATTATCAAAATAATAGTTTTCGGGATCCCTTGTCGTTTTTTAAATTAGATAACTGCACTAAGTTTTTGCGGCTGTGTGCGGCAAGGCTATTTCGTTGATGAGTTTCTTTCCGGAGTTTTTTGGCCCCAATGTTCGAAAGACCCAATTTTAGCGGTCGCTTCCAGGGCGCAATCCCCAGGGGGGAGCCCATTTGAGGCGAACCCCGGTAACCATTGACTTTTGGTTAAATGAGGTAATTCCCTGTTCGCCTGTAAGTTATGAAGTTTTCAAAACAAACCCGATGCTTGAGTAGTAGCCATCGGAATCTTTGTTTCTCCTTGGCATCAAGATGTAAAAAAGTATACAAATTTTTTGACAATCGGTAGCAAAAAAAAATTAAAAATAACATTGATTCTAGTCAGGCACGTGTTGGGAGCGGTGAAAAATGGCCTTTTTGGCCTATATTTGTTTTTTTACGCAAGGCAACGACCGGAAACGCAAAGTGCACACTTTAGTTTTCCAGTGGTGCACATTATGCTATTTTCAGTTCGTTAAATCACACGCTTTTACGTTCTATGCTTATTTTACGCCCGATAGGACAATATATTAAATATAAATATATTTATTTCCGAAACGAATTCTATGAATTGGATTTGGGGTCGATGATGGTCGAAAAGGGGCATTAAAACCGTTGGCAAAATATATCAGTTTAAAATTTAGTTGTAAAGCTCAAACAAGCATTTCCGTCTTAGCGGCCAGACCATCGGGATTCTCAGAATTTGTCTGCGCCTCGTAGGCGGCCTGGGCGGTTTTGCGGCTTTGCCGGTTGAAGCAGAAGGGGAACATTTCGATGACCTTCTTGCGGTAGGGTTTCACGTAGTAGAGGGTGACCAACGGGTTGAAGAGGCTCACCTAAAAACAGTGGAATTTGGATTATACCGGAACAATACGATAGCGATATTCAAGAAGGACCACTCCTCGAAGTAGGGGAAGTAATCGGCGAGCCTGAAAAATGGTTCTTCACCCCCTGAAGCTGAAGCATTTAAAAAGCTACAAGAAAATTTTGCGACTTACGGTAGTTTGAACTGGCGCCAAAAGTATCCGCTAGCTTGGCTCATCATCACCAGGGGCAGAATTAGCTGGATCGTCAGGGCCTTAAAACCAATCCTTTTAAATTTTTCTTTTGTATATTTCCACCTTAACCAAATCCTTCTGCGCCTTCTTCGTATTTTCACTCATCGCCCCGTTGCTCGTAATTCGTTTCAAAATATTTCGACGCAAAATGATCGAAATGGCATATCCGGGGATAACAGGGAAGCAGATCCAAATGATGATGGCCAAGCAGCTAAAAATTAACGCTATTTCCATTAATCTCGTCTCAATGCGGTTTTTCCTTATCTTCAATTTGCCAAATTTCCAAACTATCGTAACCCTACGTTTTCTGAAAAATGCTCTCGTATCCAATAATCGCTGCAATGTTCGGGTCATCAGGCCAGAGGGAGATGTTTCTGTGTTCGAACAGCATTTTTCGGGCAACTTCTGGAGGACTGGTCGAGGTGGCGAACATGATCTGTAACAGAGCGATAGCATTAAACCTGAAACGCAAAATTACCATTGACGCCAGGGCTGGGATGAAAGCTATTGAGCATATCGCGTACATCAACCAATTCTTCGGTGCTCCGCTGTTCAGTACGTAGTGCCGATACCTAAACCAAGCCTTGGAGACTAGAGATAGAAAGAGAGGTAGAGAGAGAGAGAGAAAGAGCAGAAGAAAGAGAGAGATAGAGCGAGAGAGAGAGGGAGAGAGAGAGCGAGAGAGACCTCCATCTCTGGGCACGATTAGCTTACCAAAACGAAAGTGGTAACAATGAGTAATTGTAGGCGATTGTTCCAGCCGTGACGGAATGTACTAAAAACGTATACCAAAAATTTTTAGTATCATCTTACTTACCGTCGATACAAAACTGTGGTGAAACCTTCCGACAAATTCCATGAAATTGATAGGCTAGACCCCAATCCACGGGGATACACCTGAAAGTAGAGCAAGGGAGTGAGTAAGAGAAAAATTAGAAGCCAGTTGACGAAAATTTCTAGCTCTTCGACCTCAATAAAGCAAATTACCATACCGACACATCGCCATCCCAGCAGATAGACCTACACAAAATTCGGCTAGTGTCATGCTGAAATCGTGGGGTATAGGACAAAGGCGGAGCTAGACAGTTCGCTACCTTCCCAGCAAAATGGAGTACGAGCGAAATGATTTGGCTGTGTGGAAAACGATAAGGTATAGCAAGAGCCCGTTAAAGAAAATCGATAGCACGTCACAAATCGAGTGAGCCGTGGTGAACATCGTGGCCCGGAGTGGGGTGAACGGGAAGTCGATCACTAAAGGAGTATCAGGTAAGGCAGGCTGCTGGGAGGTTAGCAAAGGATCTGTGGGAAGTATCCATCGATGAATAGTTCCTTTTTGTTAGTAATAAGGTTTGTTTTGCCAAATTCAGACTTATCAACGATCTCGACAATTTGTACGTGAAGATATACAAAAATCCTCTCGAATCAACGATCCCCTTTGAATGTTTTCGGAAATACGGGTTTTTCTGGATGCATTTAGCCAAAAAAAAACTTAATGTGCTTCCTTGGAGCCTTAATTCATTCATTTTAATTCAATTTATCTGCGCAACCAGGCACCATTGGCTTTTTCGCGATGAATCGGCTATATTAAAAATTTACTAAAAGATAGAGTTACTCACCAAATTGTGCCGACGACATTTTTGCTGTAGTCTCACTCGTATGGGGTATCCGACAAGGCTACGGTAGCGAAAGGCAACGCAAAATCCGGATACGGTAGCGCAAAATATCAATAACTAACTCCTTCTGTCCTTTTATAGCCCCCTCTAGGTGTTGCACCCCTAAAAACTTTGTTTTTTTGCATGTTGCTAGGTGTGTGGGAACCCGGTCAGCTACAAACGGACAATAGTATGAAGCCATTAAGAGCCGAAAAAGCGTAAAAATAGGTCGCGTGAGAATGCTATGTTTTGGTAGGAAAAACAGGGGACGAAAACCATGTAGGTCGCGTGTTGGAGAATTTAGGGGGAAGGGGTAGACCTTCTGGGGCCTAAAGTCATATAGAAAGGTAAATTTGATGAAAACTTTTAAGGCCAAATTTCGCGGCTATAAAGCCGGTTTAAAATAGGCAAAAAAAATCGATTTTAGAAAGGCTTTAAAAATATATAACTGGAAAAATACGGTAAATTCTAATTCCTGCTTTCTTGAGAGCAAAAATTGGCACTGTTTTCTAATGGAAATGAAAATTCAACGAATCATAAATTCATTTCCCCCAAGGAACACCTTTTCCTTAAAAATGTCTTGGGATCTTTCAACGGTTTTGCAGAGGCCTTCCAATCAACCAAAAACTAAAACCAAAAACCAAGGTGCTCAGGTGTTTCCTCAAAAAGTTGATTTTCAGAATGAGAGGCTAATTTCAGCTGTATTTTTGCAAAACCTAGAAAAACCCAACTTCTAGTTCCACAGATTTTCAACGTGAGGACGAATTGGTCTCTGGGGAGCCATTTCCGGGAAAAGGAGGTTAAAAAGGAGGCTGAATAATCAAAAAAAGCTATGAATTGGGCTGTACCGGAACTTCTACCCGTTTCTTGCCAAACTCGCCAGAAAGGAAATTGGCTATGGTGAAGAAGATGTTTTTATGTCTCAAAAACTGAACGACCGCCCGAGTTGGAGTACGTAACCGTAACCGCACGAGGAAATTAACAGAGCAGTGTGCCGGAAAGGGTAAATACTTGCTGTGCCGATTTTCGCTGTGCCGATTTACACTATGCCGAATTTCACCATGCCGAATTTTCGCTATGCCGAATTTCACTATGCCGAATTTTCACTATGCCGAATTTCGCTATACCGAATTTTCACTATACCGAATTTTCGCTATACCGAATTTCGCTATGCCGAACTTTTTCTACTCTACCACTAATAGTCTCTACTAATATTAATAACTAAGATCGACTGGGACTTAGCGGTGCAACAAAAAATCTGCTGCGCCTACGGGACCTACGATCTGCTCGAGTTTTTGGAAATTTCTAGGCTAACTCTAACTTTCTAGGCCCATGATATTTGGAAAAAACAGTAAAAAAAAATGGGGAACATACCGCTTATTAAAATTAATATGGCGAAGATTCGGCATGGTGAAAATTCGATATCGTGAAAATCGGCATATTCGGCATAGTGAAATTCGGCATAGTGAAAATTCGGCATAGCAAAATTCGGCATAGCGAATGGAACTCCCGGAAAGGTACCGGAACTTTGCGGAGTATGTAACCTTGAGCCAGAATTTTTCCAGTTTATACTCCTTGCAAATTGTGAACCTTAATATTTAGCGTTTTTATATGGATTTCTAGTAGTTATTTCTAAGGTATCCTAACGCTCTACAAATTGGCAGATTGCTTTATTGCAGGCTTAATTTGCAAAATGCCAAAAATACTAGGAGATGCAAGGCTATATATTTATGAAACCGAGTTGCGTGGGCGATCGCAACATCTGCTTCCCAAATTCTCGTTGATCCTGCATTTTTTTGCATACTGTTTTCACCGGAACTTCTGTGTGTTTTGAACCGATAACAGTTTAGGGACAGGCTATTATTGATTTATTCGGCACTTCAAAATTCAGGGTACACAAATTCGGTGTTTTGCGGGGCGTCGGATATCGACGGGTTTTCCATACCGCTGGTGATTGTGACTGCCGGCGGGGGTTGGCGGGCTTGGCTCTCCTTTAAATTAATGAGGTATTTTTGGTTAAAAAATGGATTAAATACCGATGACGTCGTAATGGTCGATGTACTCGAAATCGGCTTCTTAAAGTGGAATAGGCGCGCCACGGGTTTTCTAAAAAATGTATTAGAAGGGCGATAAATAGGACCAGTCTCCGATAGGATTAAAGGGATCAGGAAACCGGAAATGGGATCAAATTTATGGGTTGGAGTGGACCACTCCGAGAGAGAGCATAGACGAACTATGCAAATGTTCAAGTCAGAAGTCTGCATAGTTTTTCCGGGCCTTCCCGATCCCTTTATGGTGATGCTACGCAACTATTCTGACCTGAAAACAAAATAAGGTACCTGTAGCACTTAATAAAGTATGTAATGACGAGGGGCTCAAGAATTGGGTCGATCATCAGTAATACACATAAAATATCCGAATTCCAATCTTCGAACCCGATAACGGCGCAGAAGAAGAAAAATGACATTGGGATGTAAACGCAGCAGATAGGGACGATTAACTGAAAATTTAAATGAAATTGAATTACGAATAGAAACTACGTTCTTGGCTACTATTTACATCTTTCGCCTCCCTAAAAAAAAGCGTCGATCCATACCTGAAAAATGAGCGCCTTGAACAACTCCTTTTGCATGGCCCTAGTCTTCGTACTACGTCCTTTTACTTTCAGGTTCTGGAATTATTGTCATTTTCGGACCTTAATAAGCTTTACCTTATTCAAGGACCAGGCACAGAAAATGATGACAGCCCAGGTGGCTGACAAGACTACGCAGAAAACGATCATTCCGATGTAGGAGCGAATGATGATTTTGGTGGAGACGTGCTGAAAGTTAAGTAATCTCTTGCTCTCTCTATGACTCTCTCTCTCTCTCTCCCTCTCTCTCTCTCTCCCACCTCAAATCCCTGCGCCAAAGATCCAGTATGCAAAACATCATGTCCGGTCGCAGCTTTGAATTTTGGGTTTGTGAATTCAAAGACTTCATCATTAGGGTGCAAAGCGATATGGGTATTCATCGTCCAGGTGCCGCTAAAAATGTTATTATTACTTTTTTGCTTACTGTAGTTCTTACCAAATTACTGCATAGAAGCAGATTCCAGCCAATACGACCTTGTACGTCTTCAGTTTTGGCAGCCAGCCAGCTCTAGAAAATTCAAGGATAGATAATTTTTGGAAACGTTAATGGCTAGCACTTCTAGCGAGTAAATTACTTGCAGACCACCACGTATCGGTAGATGAATTGGAAGCTAAGAAAGACCAAGAGCTGCGAGAAACCACTGCAATAGATGACCATCAGCGCGTATTTCCAGTTCTCGTCGTTCAGGATTTTTGACCACGATACGCATAGGTATGCCCGACCGAAGATGTAGGTTGCCTGAAACCGTGTTTTAGCGAGAGAGAGAGAGAGAGGAGAGAGAGAGAGAGAGAAGGAGCGAAAGATAGAGAGAACTTACCGGAGCCACAATCATATCTACTGTAACGAAGCAGACATTAAAAATCGTGTAGGCGAGTAGCAACCAGGGGTATTTGCCCATCGTTTTTGGCGAGTATTTTACAATTAAGAATAGCGCGATGGCGTTGAGGAACACGGCCAGCAGCCATTCGACAAAGTGCACGCGAGCGTCGGTGAACATCTGAAAAGCAGCTTAAATATTTCGATGAAAAATTAAAAGTTAATATAAAGTAGCAGGCACTCATGAAACCTTCCTTAGATCGGGAGACGATCTGTTTTTGCCAAATTCTGGCAAAATTTTCTCTTAACCGTTTTCGAAAGGGATGGGCTGCTCTAAAAAATGGTCAATTGTTTTGATAGACTCCGAGTTCAGTCTCCTCAGCTACAACGCCCGGTGCTGTGCTCTGATTTTTGGCCAAAAAGTAAGATGTTTTGCTCGATGTGTCTACAGAATTCGTGGCACATCGATTCTCTCGGGATTCATGTTTACCCAAGAGTCCTCGCAAGGGTGTATTTTTGTGCGCACTGGATTTCTTGCAATTCATAGACCATCTTTGCCCTTATTATGATCGTCTAAACTTTACTTCACCCCTTCCCCCAGGCGGAAAGTTTTGGGATAACTTTTCTATTTTACATTATTGTAGGTTCAAATGAAAATTCTTAGTATATTTTTCGACGCTCTATCGAATGGCGTGGCAAGAATCCCGACAAAAAAAGCAAAAATACGGAAAACTTTGAGACCTTTCGGCTGTGGGGGGTGAGGGGGCCTAAGCCCAAGCCGTATCGTCCTACAGCAGAAGGTACGAATCCAAGAGCTATGGTTCAGGAATTCAATTTGAGAAAATCCTTAATTGGGGCTTCAGGATTGAGCAAAATATCGAGGCTTTTGATCGAGGAATTTGAATTCAGGTGCCCAATAAAAAATTGCTGGCAAATGTCGTTCTATAGAACGGATTACGTCAAAAAATAATGTCTAGGCGGAGTTAGCTCTTAAAATTAACATTTTTAAAGAACCTGCAATGTCCCATACAATTAGAAATTCCTTAGAGCGTCCGCTGGCCTCAAAAAAAAACGGTGCGCTTAATGTCGGTACATCTCGTTTGGAATTCGCTGCCTCTGTATCATGGTTCAGACCTTGAAAAATTTTCCGCGCGGTGTCTGAACGTTGTTAAACAAAAAAGTTAAGCTAAACACGCTCAGAAAGTTTTTTTTCTGACTTGGGGAATTCCGTTGGTGTTAATGGCCCTTTTGCACTCCCTATAATAACCTGGCAAACTTCCTGGCTGAGCAATCATGAGAATTTCTCATGCGGTTAGCTTGCATAATTCGGCTCAACGACGCGACTACGTGCAAGAGCATTTTCGCAGCCAATCTTGGGTAAATTTTTCTTCAAACCGGACGAAAAGACTGAATTTCCAGGTGGTGACACTAAACTTAAAACTTAACGCTTCCGCCGGGGGCCAAATTTTAGGCAAATTGCAGAAACCTAACGATAAGAAGCCATTAATTTTCAAAGTTATACACAAAAGTCCAAAATTTCTCATGGAGGACGGATGATACGGTACTTTTAACCGCGAAACAAAATTATATTCGCCTCTAGGTCTCTATAAGTACGCGCAGATTCATCATTTGGGAACTAGGGCCTTTGTATGTAAATTTTTCTGTCGTCTGGAGTGGAGTAACGAACAATACAGCGCAAAAAGTGGGTGCACAATAGCAAAAAATGGGAAGACCGCGGTTAGGATTCAGTCGTAGTTTCCTTTTTGCCAGCTGGATTTATGGTTCCTAGAGGGTCTTCAAGTTTCGGTATTTTCGCTATTTTTGTCCGGATTTTTCCAACGCCATTCCATAGAGCCTCGAAAAACATACCAATAAGCTAATACTAATAGGCTAAAGCTAAAGCTAACAAGGTTAATTTGAGCCTACAATAATGTAAAATAAAAAAGTTATAGCCCGACATCCCGGGTGGGGGGTGAGGTAAATCGTAGCCTAACTAATAAATCTATATAAAATTACATAACCATAAATTAACGCTCAAAATTTCAAAACGACTGCATCGTCAAAACGAACGTGGTCGAACTCAATCTCCCGACGGAACCAAAGGTTGTGACTACCGTATCCTCGACCACCCGTCTTTCTGGAAGCTTACCCGGCCAATTTCAACTTTCACAGGAGCTAGAGTTCCGTGATCGAATACATCTGCGCCAACTTCGCATCACAAAATTAGTCATCTTCGGAAAGGCTTGGGAATTTCTTAAGTTTTGCATTTTCCCGGCGTTTCTGAGTTCAAAAGTGTAATAAGATGGGAAACCTGCGCGTTCGGAGCAGCGCAAAGTCGCTAACATGCTACTAGAATTTGCATACCTCATATCATTTTCCAGATAAAAAAAAACGTTTTCCGACAAAAGCTACGTTGTTTGGTCCGATACCTAGTTACTGGAATTTCGAATACTTACCAACTTACTGTCGTAGTGAAAATTCGCGCAATGGCTCCGTGAAGGTTTGGCTGATACAAGTACGGACAAGTATATAGAGCCCGGGTTCGACCCCCGGCCGCGGCAAAACCTTTGCTTTTATCCAAAAAAACGTCCCTGAACGTGCCCTTTAATGCGGTAATCATCTACCACCACTAGGAAATATTTATCATTCTATTGCGTCCATTGAAATCCTTAATTTCCAGAACACAAGAATCATAGAACCAAAGTGATTGTTTTCGTAGAACCGCCTAACCACCACTTTCTTATGCATACCTTCATTAAGGCCCATTCAAGGAGTCAGATCTTTAGGTTATCACGTAGTATGCCTTATACCGGTTATGTCTGTAGTGAATAGTAGTAGGACAACCACTAAACCACCAACAGTTCGCGGGAGACAAGAGCTCTTAATTTTTCCCTTTAAAAACATATATAAGGAACTTTCGGACTTTTAAATACGGTACACATCTCATTTATTGGGTTGGAACGCAAGTCCGTGCGTATTTTCGAGGTCAATTTTCGCGCGGAAGTCCGAACTTTTTTGCTGTGTCCTATATACCATTAGAAAGAGCATTTCTTGCACTACAAGGATCCAATAGCCGCTTATTTTATAGGCGTTACTTTCGCATGAATTTCGGGGAACGAAGTATTGACGAAAATGACCCTCGAAGGCTCGACGACCGCACCATGCAAAATTTTTCCGTACCATAAATATCAAATCAAATTTGATCTATTACGTACTTACCCGGTAGGACTACAGCTTGCTGCCAAAAATTAACAGGTTTATGGATTTGTCGACGCTAAACCCGGGCTCAAATTATCGCACCAGACAGTAGTTCTCCTTGGTTGATGTTTTTTCCATGAAAATTTCAAGACGTCTCGGTTTGATTCTGAACGTTGTAGTTTCTTCTAAATAGGCAGAAAAGTCGAGCACAAGCTTGCGATGTGCTAAATAATTGTTTTTAACGCAGAAATTAGCAAGTGAAGGAAGGGCGCATCTTGATCAATTTTGCGATCTGTTAAAAATTAGTCTGTTAAATAAAAATTACTAGAATTTGCATACCTCATATCATTTTCCAGATAAAAAAAAACGTTTTCCGACAAAAGCTACGTTGTTTGGTCCGATACCTAGTTACTGGAATTTCGAATACTTACCAACTTACTGTCGTAGTGAAAATTCGCGCAATGGCTCCGTGAAGGTTTGGCTGATACAAGTACGGACAAGTACAAGTACGGAAACTAGTTAAAAATGAAATCGCGGCCAATTTTTAGCTGCTGCCATGCTTTTTCAACCGGTAACCCTTGGCATTTTGCGTTTAATTTCGGCCTGAAATTCTTTGCAAGATTTTTTATCGAACACAAATTATTATTATTAAATGCAAAGCAGGGTAGGTTCTTGGTAAATAGCTTATACTTCCATTTTAATGGCGCTTTCCGTCACTAATCCAGAGGGAGCGGTCGGGGGTTCCATCGATTGTTTGGCGTTCTAAAAAGCGTATTAAAAATGATAATGCCTATAAAATAAAAAGTACCACAAACCGTAATAATATGAGTCAATACAAAATTACAAGACGCTATGTGACAAGCGGAAACGATTGATTGTACTTGGTGGTTTTTTGGTGGCTTGAAAGAGTTTTGAGCTTTGGTACACACCACTTATTGGGACGGGAAAGTCGTGGTTTCCGGAACTACAGATTATAGCGAAACAGGAGTTCAGCATCAGGCTCAAAACGAGAGAGAGAGAGAGAGAGAGTGAGCGAGAGAGAGTGATAGAGTGAGATAGAGCTACCGAAACTCACCGAGCTGTCCGCCACGTAGTTAGCCAGCCTTGAATTTCCGCAGCAGAGCATGCGCAGAATTGGATAACTAAAAAGTTCCACTTTTTCCTGATTTTTTTGGACTTACCGATAGCACTTGACGAACCAGACAATAACAACTGGCTCGAGAATTGGATCCAGCATCAGAATGATGTTGAACGTGCCAATGGGAAAGGTCTGGATGCCGACAAGTCCGCCAAGGAAGGCGATCGACATTGGGGTGTAGACGAAGATGGCGGGCATGGTTAGCTAGAAAGCTGGCTATCAGATATCTCTTTCTCTTTCTCTCTTTCTCGCTCTCGATCTCGCGCTCTCTCTCTCTGTCCCTCTCTCTCTCTCTCTCGCCCTATCACTATTTCTCTTTCCCTACCTGCAGTACCAAGGCCTTGAACAACTCCTTCTGCATGTTCCGTGTCTTGTCGCTGGCCGCCTTGGTTTGTAACATCTATACTTTCGAATCAAAATGAATTTGTGGAAAAACTAAACTATCTTCTATTTAAAATCGAGCTTAAAGCTTATAGAAATTATAAATACATACCCTATAAATCTCCCATCCACAATAGAAAATAATGTTCCAGGTGAATGAAAGGATAACGAAGTACACCCCAAGTCCTGCGTACGAACGGAAGATGATGTGGGGCGATACATCCTAAAACCACCGTAACTTTTTGAGGTGTGCTACTTACAGCCCAAGCTAGGGATAGCGCTCCACTATGCGTCACATTACGGTCATAGTACGGTAGCAGACGTTCGTTGACAAGTTCGAAAACTTCTTCATCTCGAGTGAAGGTTAGATGGGTGTTGAGGGTCCAGATGGCGCTAAAATCAATCATCTCTCTCTCGCTCTCTCTCGCTCTCTCCCGCTCTCTCCCGCTCTCTCTCGCTCTCTCTCGCTCTCTCGGTCTCCCGGTCTCTCTATATCTCTATATCTCTATTTCATCTCTTTCTCTCTTACCATAGGCCGCAGAAGTAAATCATCCCGACGAAAAACGTACGGAAGAAATGGAATTCGGGGATCCAGTGGGAACTATAACGTAGTGATTTTTTAAACCTCGTTCTACATCGTATTGTTTGCCATCTAATTTTTTATAATTACCAATTAACAATTTTTGAATATTAATAGGCTTACCGGCACACCACCACAAAGCGGTAGAAGAATTGGACGCTTGTGAAAAGTAACACTTGACAAAATCCACAACAATAGAGTAGTAAAAGGCCGTAGATGATGTCCTCATCTTGGGTGAGCATCGATTCCGAGGTACAGAGAAAGGTGCGGCCCACGATGAAGGACGTCTAAAAACTCGCAAGTTCGTACCTTAAATGAGTTCGAATAGTTGGCTCTTCAGGCAGCGGATGTAAACAGTCGCGTGGCGGACAGCCCTCTAAACTTACCGGTGCTAAAATCGAATCCAGAATCACGTAAAGCGCATTGAATCCGGTGTACGCCGCTAGTAGCCAAGTGTAGTGGCCCATTGCCGGCGGTGAGTACTTTAGAATTGCGGCCAGAGCGCCGCAATTCAAGAAAAAGGCCAGGATGTCTTGGCTGATATGGATGAGGGGACGATTCATTATCCTGCAAAAAAATTATCAACTTCATACGTATCCTAGCCTTAAACGGGCTCCAAACTGCCAAATCAAAGCCCTTTTGGGAGGCCTTTTTGATTTCTGGAAAATTGCCAGCGGCCGCTGCGAGACGAGAGCCCTCACTCTTTCGATTTTTGCGCGAAACTGTTTTTGCCCGGTTTCTTTGTGAAAACACTCCAATTCGCGCATTCTGAGCCCATTTTTCAAATCCTCACTCAATTTTAAACAGTTTTGGTGTTTTAATCATCAAATTTGGGCCAGAAACAGCCGAGAACGTGATTTCGAGGTGACAACAGGAAATTTCAGATTTGCGAGCTACCCGCGCCCCGAGGTGTACAGAGGCCTCCGACGTACAGGGTTCAGATTTTCGGGCTGTCACTCAATTTTTGGCATTTCGTAGCCCCTTTAACAAGCAGTTATAATAACTTGAAAAATAGAGCTTTTATAATTAGCTTTCAGCAAAAAAATTATTTGGAGACGTCTGAAAGATACATAGAAAAGCCAGCAATAGAATCTTAAAAAATTCCGGAGGTACACAACAACTACAGTAACCTAGAACTACACATTATTGGGTTGGAACGTAAGTCTCTGCGCTTTTTTCAAAGCCTGCTGCTGGTCTTATTCGTAGACTTTGGAGCAGGTGTTATACATCATTCGAAAGAGCTTTCGTTTCTCTATCAGACACTGGCATTAGTTTATTTTCTACGTTCACATTGCTCGAAATTACTGGGTTAGAATGAAAATCGTCGCTTTCCTTTGAGCGCGATTTTGAGCACGATCGCTAATTATTTTTGCAGTTGTCCTATTGCACTTCGGAAAGTTTGTATTCCTCTTCCTTTTCATGTAATTAGTTTATTTTTAAATAGCCTTTCACTAATTTTTAACAGATCGCAAAATTGATCAAGATGCGCCCTTCCTTCACTTGCTAATTTCTGCGTTAAAAACAATTATTTAGCACATCGCAAGCTTGTGCTCGACTTTTCTGCCTATTTAGAAGAAACTACAACGTTCAGAATCAAACCGAGACGTCTTGAAATTTTCATGGAAAAAACATCAACCAAGGAGAACTACTGTCTGGTGCGATAATTTGAGCCCGGGTTTAGCGTCGACAAATCCATAAACCTGTTAATTTTGGCAGCAAGCTGTAGTCCTACCGGGTAAGTACGTAATAGATCAAATTTGATTTGATATTTATGGTAAGGAAAATTTTGCATGGTGCGGTCGTCGAGCCTTCGAGGGTCATTTTCGTCAATACTTCGTTCCCCGAAATTCATGCGAAAGTAACGCCTATAAAATAAGCGGCTATTGGATCCTTGTAGTGCAAGAAATGCTCTTTCTAATGGTATATAGGACACAGCAAAAAAGTTCGGACTTCCGCGCGAAAATTGACCTCGAAAATACGCACGGACTTGCGTTCCAACCCAATAAATGAGATGTGTACCGTATTTAAAAGTCCGAAAGTTCCTTATATATGTTTTTAAAGGGAAAAATTAAGAGCTCTTGTCTCCCGCGAACTGTTGGTGGTTTAGTGGTTGTCCTACTACTATTCACTACAGATATAACCGGTATCAGGAATGCTACGTGATAACCTAAAGATCTGACTCCTTGAATGGACCTTAATGAAGGTATGCATAAGACAGTGGTGGCTAGGCGGTTCTACGAAAACAATCACTTTGGTTCTATGATTCTTGTGTTCTGGAAATTTAGGATTTCAATGGACGCAATAGAATGATAAATATTTCTTAGTATTGGTAGATGTTTACCGCATTAATGGCACCAAGCTACCTTCGCTGCGGCCAGAAACGAACTCTCGTTACTTCGCTTATACCTGACGTGACAGAAAAGTGTTTATAACTGTCGCTTACAGACTCTCATTAATGCGCTAATAGCTGAAGCTCAGCATGCCCTGGCTTCGACAAAGTGTATCCTAATGTACTAACATCTCTCTAAAACCACGATAGTGTGGAGTCGGAAAGGCTTTAAAAACCCGGATAACAAGCACGAGGCGCTTGGCTTTAGTGGAAGCTACAAAAAAAATTGTTATTCGAACGGCTCCAACTCGTCGAACCGCCCCCACCCAGGGTGCCTATTTTGACCAGCATCTACAATTCGGACGTCTAGAAAAAGATGAGTATTACACAGAACCGGGTTTAAAGGGACTAAAAAAGAGAGAAAGAGAGAGAAAGAGCGAGAGAGAGCGGGAGCCATATGAGTCACAGAAAAAGAGAGAGCAAGAGAGAGAGCGAGAAAGAGGTACAGAGCGTGCCGAAAGACAGAGAGAGAGAGAGAGAGAGAGAGAGAGAGAGAGCGAGGGAGAGAGCGAAAGAGCGAGCGAAAGAGTTAGACAGAATTTTCTCTTCAGAATCTTTTCAGAATCTCATAATTTTAAACATAATATCCAAGGCCAAAAGTCAATGAGATTTTGACTGTGATGAAGGATTTCGATCTTGAAAAAAACAAAGAACCCGGTGAAAAACGCAAGAATTTTGTTGTTTTTGTAGCCTTAGGCAAACTGCCCATTTTCAGAGACCGGGCCTCAGAATTGTTAGTTGACTGGCGCTCTGAGGCTGATTCGATCGTCCGGAAAAGCAATCAGACTCGGAGATCGAACCAAATAAAGCAGCTGTCTCTTCAGAAATATCTACGAACAGCCGGATCATTTCCTGTCCCCTGATAAGAGCGCGCTTATGAGGGGTACGGTAGGTAAGTGCATGGTAGCACGCTTTAGTCATCCTGGGGGGAGACCTAGTCAAGTGTTAGTGGTTTGATTTCGACCAGGCGAATTTTTTGCATGTAAATTTTGATCAGGCCCAGACTGCTCAAGCACGAAGTAAACATTTAAAAAACAATATTCAATAATTTTTTTCGAGTTTTTCGACCTAAACGGTTGAAGCCAAACTAACCGAAGAGGAATGAAAATTTTGAACTTGCTACTACTTTGCCAGGTATTAAATTTCAAGGCCACGAGCCGATTAAGCCTCGTTGGATTAGCCACCGTAACCTGCACCCACTATTATTCCGCGTTCCCGCTTCAAATTCCGTTGACGCGACGCCAAGTCGCTTCCGGGCGATCAGAAAACAAATCAGGTACAATTCCACTTTTTTGCTGACGGTCAACCATATAAACAGCAAAAACCGGATGCGAGGACAACATAGAAATTTTTTGAAAAATTATTATCGGGGTTGAAAGGACAGGATTTAAATGACGTAATTGAATCATTTTCTGACTCCGTTCTCTTTTTATTTTTTGTTTTTGGAAAACTTGCTATTTTGTGCCATGATTGGTAGAAGTATTCGTTATGGTAAATTGTTATTTAAGACCTACGGAGCCGTTCTGCCAATTCCACGAATTACTGTAATTACGCAGCTACCCCACAAAATCCCAGATTGTGTGGGAGTTCGTCGAAATTTAGCGCAGTTTTGCAAAAAGGTACGTAGAAATTTGCACGACAGAATTAGAAAGGGCATAGTTTCGCATACTACAGTAAATTGCGACGCAAGGCTTTCCTAGATCCAGCGATTCCCCGAAGCTCCATAATTACGCAGCCACCCTACAAAAACGCCGGTGCGTACCGGTGTTCTTAGGAATTAAACGTAGGCTAGCAGAGAGTTATTCAAGAGAAAATCTTTATAATAATGAAGCAAAGCGAAAACAAGTCCATTTTCTTCAAATAATAACATTTCTGGAAGTGGTTTCCGGATCAGGTTGGGTGTTCGACTTCGTGATGGCCCCTTGTGGGGCCGTTTTGCCAGAAGCTCTTCCCTAAAAATATAGATAAAATTAGATGTTGCTTAAAAACTTATCTTTAATTAATGTCAAAAATTTAAAATTTTTACTTTTAAAAATTAAAATTTCAAAAATAAAAAAATGATCGTACCGATGAGTTATTTCCCCACTGATAAATCTTTTGCCGTCCGCAGGTAAAGAAGCGAAGAACTGGTTGCCTAAAAAATCGATTTTTACTCTGCTTTTTATGATTAATTTTGCAATTAGTAAGGTCGACAACTCTACAAGTAATGTATAATTATTATTAAAGACTGCCAGAACTCTGGAATGCACACTGTCACCCCGAGGGTGCTGCCCCCAAGAACGCGCAGAGAGAGGCGTCCTTAGTAGCGCCCCGTACTGGGCAAAGGCCCTCTGGGGTTTGGGGCGCCTCTGACTCCCTTCCCCACTCGGCCCTTTGGTATAGTGGATAGCACGTCGGACTGTGGAGCGAAACATCGCGGGTTCGACCCCGCCCGGTGCGCGACTTTCTTGCTTTTAACGAAATTTCATCGTTCTGACGGTCTTTAAAGACTAAATAAGCATTAAATTAAGTCAATAAAGTATATGTTACCTGTAGCACTTAATGAAATACATCAACACGATCGGCTCCAGCATCGGGTCAAACATAATTAGCATACAGAGAATATCCGTGTCCCAGCTGTCAAAGCCCACGATAGCCGATCCAAGAAATAAACCCAGAGGTCCGAATACGCAGCAGATCGGCACGATCAGCTAAAAAATAAAAAAATTTCCTTCCGTGTCTATCTACTTTTTGGTTTTCCGGGTATGAACTGTATTTGCTTTTATTATGTGTGTTTTGTTGCGGAAATACAATCTATCAAATGCGCTTTGCCGAACTTCATATAGAATGCAACGAAAAACACCTTCTAGGCCGAAAAATACCCAGAAACAAACCTGGAAAATCAGGGCCCGGAAGAGCTCCTTTTGCATAGTTTTTGTGCGATTGCTGATACCTTTGGATTTTAGGGCCTAAACGAAAAATTCAATACGATTTTTGTGCAGTTAACAACCTTATTTAATGCCCATCCACAGTAGATGATAATCGCCCAATTGGCCGACAGCATCGAGCAGAAGACGAACATGCCGATGTAGGAGCGAACGATGACGCGTGTAGAGACTTTCTAAAAAATAACATGGTAAATAAATTAATAATTAAAAATAAATTAAGTAATAATTGATAAAATGTATTAATATTTGCGCGGCGATTACAGTGAGTAAAAGAAAAAGCTTACTATTGTCGCGAGGTATTGGAGTGAAGTAACTAACCAATTTTGAGGCGCATAAATTAAGCTATTCGACGCAAAAACTACGCTTGAAAACAAATGCCTATATTTTAGAAATATGCCGATGTACGCTTTATCTTATAGACGCACTAATGAAGCCCCAGAAACAAACAAGCAAAAATTCAGAAACCAACCTCAAAAGCCTGCGCCAACCCCCGGGTTCCCATCACGCTGCGCCCCGTCCAGTTTGAGTACCGCTCGTTGGTCAGCTTGAAGATCTCCTCGTCGGGGTAGAGCGTGAAGTAGGAGTTAATTGTCCAGGTACCACTAAAAGAAAAGCTTTTCCCCAAAAGGTTAAATCCAAAATTACCAAATCAAGAAGAAGTACGAAACGCCATAAACAATCGTCCGGCCCGTGGTGAGTTTCGGGAGCCATTCTGTTCTGGAAAGAAAAATGTTATCAGGAAAACTACATAAGACTGTATAAGAAGCTATTTTATTATGATTTTATATTTACAATCAGTATTCTAGCAAGATTTTATGAATTCTGTCTATAAGGAGAAATTAAAATAATATCAGTGCCTTCAAAGCTCAGAATCTAAACCCACTTGCAAACCACGATATAGCGATACAAAAATTGGAAGCTCAGAAATACGAGGAGACCACAACAGCTGCAGCAGTAGAGAACCATCAAGTTGAAGATCCAGAACTCGTCGGTTATGATATTAGTCAGAGAAACGAGCAGGAAGGCGCGGCCCACGATATAGGTGGACTGCAAAAAAGTAGCTTGCAGTTACGAACAAGCTGCCTAGATTTTCGTGGTACTCGTAAAGCCTAGAAGTTTTCCATTTTCGATTTCAGATTAACTAGTTCCCCCATTGAATGCTTTGGGTTGTCGAAAAACTCGAAGTCGAAATTAATTTTGTGGCAAGCGATTTTGTGAAATTTCGCTTTTTAGAAGTCTCCATTTCCATATTTTTGAGCCATTAGCCAGGCGCGGGTCATGCAGTTCGCAATGGATTTTGGAACTAGTTGAGATGTTAATTTTCGACAGATTAAAATTTCGCCAATCCAATCATAATCCCGACAATCAAAATGCCGACAGCCGAACTCCCGATATGTTCTTGATCTTAGTTTTAATGCGCCTATTTTTGGCAGCTGTTTGCATGTCGGGCTCGTAGCTGTCGGGATTTCAACTATCGGTATTTTGCATGTTGGGATTTTGGTGTTTTTCCGGATTTTCGACAAAATTAGATTTCGAAATGAAACATTGAGAATGCCGACATTCTAGATATTGTCTCTTTCATGGCAAACGCTTAAATTCACCTTGCTTTTTACTCACCGGCGTAACAATCACGTCTATCGTCACGTAAGTCATATTAAAAATCGAATACGCCGCGAGTAGCCACGGATATTTTCCCATCGTTTTAGGCGAGTATACAATAATTAAGCAAAGAATGACGGCATTCAGAATAGCAGCAATGCACCACTCGACCAGGTGCCCCGTTTGGTTAGCGATCATTCTGTGGGTATTCATGTTGCAAGAATTGTGAAAGCCGTCAATGAAAAATACACAGAATTGAAAATATTATCATTGTCTCTACATAAAAATCAATTCCGGCATCCAAAAACCCTAGATGACGGGGAATTACATGATTTCTTTGAGGAAGATGCACTTCCCTTATTCTCCAAGAAAATAATCAGGAAGCAGCGGAGCATACCGAACAAAATAAGTCCAAGGGAAATCTACAGGGAAAGCGTAGTAAACGTAAACGTAGAACAAAACGTAGAAAGAAGGCTTTATAGGACGAGGAACACTAAACGAGCGAGAGAGAAAGAGAGAGCGAGAGAGCGCGAGAGAGACAGATCCGGGGAGAGAGAGATAGAGATTGGGGGAGAGATAGAGAGAGAGAGAGAGAAAGATAGTTTTATAACAGGCTAACAAAGAGTTTTGTTCGTGACTTTGGATTTTGAGATGTCGCATAGCTTTCGCAGCGATAGAGCTTGCAATGCTAACCAATCCTCATTGTCGGTGTTTTGTAAAAGAGCTTTTCTAAGTCTACATTTTCTTTGGAAAGACGCGGTTTTTTAAGAATTTCAAGCCCCTGAACGAGCTTTTTCAAATGACTCGAGAAATATGTATGTTTGTCCGCGAAAGAAACGTAATAAAACGTAATAAAAGCAAAAGTTAAGTAATCGGCTGCCGTCAAGGACCATAGCGTCCTGCGAGAAATTTCCGCAGCCCTGAATAGGTCTCACGAAAGCCAAAACTACTCATCCGGTAAGGGCAGCCAACCCTACCGGTGACACGTGGAATGTACCAAAAGCAATGACCCCGATTCCACGAAATCGGGAGTTTTCGATTCAAATCGTTGATTTGAGCTTGGGCGAATAGTGTACCGGAAAGCCGAGGTGCTACAAACTTTGCGCAGGGCAGACGTTCGGATTTCCCGTGTTTTGTTTTCCGGGCGAGTTACTTTTAAGGGGAGTAGATAGAACTGGTGCTTCTAGGTTTAAATGGTAAATGGTCCCATCTTCAGAAAATTGATCCAAAAACCAAGCCAAAAACTATCATAGCAAAAGGCCATTTTTCATTTTTATGCAAATAAATCTTTCCTCTAAAATCTGGCGGGATGGTCCCCATAATTTATGTAAATTAACCATTGCGAAACCTCAAAAAAAGACAAGAAGTTTGCTAAGCCTTCAGACTACCCAACCAGTTAAACGGAGCACGGAAAGTCACATAGGACACGTTGCGAAAAATAGGGCTTTTTCCCAGCCACCGACTACGGCAGCAAGGTTCAGCGTCGGCATTTCGAGACCGGAGCGCAGGCTGAGCTCCTTCAGCATAAACGTAAAATAAGCTACTTCAGCGGTTTTGGAATCCAAACGTATTGATTCCAAACATCGGTTTCTTTTAACCAGGACCTGTTAGGAGCGAAAAGTTATTCGGGGTTGAGTCGAACCTTGATGACCCACTAGTGCATCGACGCGCTTCGCGTCATCTACTCTATTTTCAAAAAAAAATTAATTGGGTACATTCCGGACGACCGCATCTTTAATCCCAAGCTTTTCCAATAACCCGGAAATACGCGAAAATACTGCCAGATCAAAAATAGTAATCCAAAGATTCCTGGAATCTTTTACGCGGGATCCCACAAATGCTGAGCAAACCCAATAAGCCAAAGGGCTTTTCTATTAGCTTGGGAAGCTCCTGCATCCCAAAAAAGCCAAAACCGTAATTTTTCTGCTCGCCGAGTGCATATCCCATGCTGTGATCGCCCTGACTCATGCAAAGTCTGCCCCGCAAAATTTCGGTTTGATTTTTGGATGGGAAAGGACAGCGTTGGAACCCAGAGAACAGCCATCGGTTTCGGGGAACCGGAATCTTGCTGAACGCTCACTATAGGGTGTTTTAGTAAAAAACCCTCTAACTTGATGCTGGCGTATCGGATCGGAATGATAGTTACACCCTGGAAAGTCCTTGAACGGAATGAATTATGCAAAGTCAGTACTTTCATAGGTCGTAGACGGGGTAGAAAAGTCGCGAAGCGGTTTTTAGACCTTAGCGCTTTATAGGTAACCCATTAAGGGAACCCGTAACTAGTCTATGAAAACTTCGATATTCTGGCAATTCCAGATCGTGATTTCTTACATTCAGAAAATTCGGAGATTTCGATCTCGGGACTCCGGTTTGCGAGAGTCTATCATGCAATAGTTAGTAAGCTCAATTGAAGCAAGGCACAACGCATTATAAAGTGCAGCACAACAAACATCACCAGATTGCGCCCTGGAAATTAGGCGATTCGCACGGATTCTGGGGGTTAAAACTCTTGGCTAGAGCAATCTTTGTTTTTCAAGAGCTTAAACGAGACTAGCCATTTTTTGTGACCACCAGCTGCGTTGCCGATTTTAGAAGGTTGAGACGCGGTTGCTTTTTTCATCTGATTTTTTATCCTTTTCCCGTTAAAGACTACCAGAACGATGGAACGCGCACTGTCACCCCGAGGGTGCTGCCCCCAAGAACGCGCAGAGAGCGTCGTGATTAGTGGTGTCCCGTACCGGGAAAGACCCTCTGGGGTTTGGGGCGCCTCTGACTCCCTTCCCCACTTGGCCCTGTGGTATAGTGGCTAGCGCGTCGGACTGTGGAACGAACCATGCGGGTTCGACCCCCGCCCGGTGCGCAACTTTCTTGCTCTAAACGATTTCATCGTTCTGACGGTCTTTAAAGATTGCCCTTTGATCTCAAGCCAGCACAAACAAGCAAGTTAAATATATAAAAAACTAGTGTCTGTGCGTGTGTCGATTTGCATGCAACTTCCGTCCGTATGTCCGGAGGATAACTCAATAGGAGCGAGATTCTGGGGTATGTATGATGCGCCATTAGATGCGTAATGGTCCCGAGATGACTGCACATTTCTTAGAATCAGCGAAACAATCTATTATCGATATTAAAATTAAGTTTTTGTAAAATCTTCGGGGCCTTCTTGGTTAAAGCGCACGTTCAGGGAGGGGCCGTGGACTCGGCCCAACGTGTACACCCTATGGACGTAGGGACCGTGCGCACCGCGTGCCCGTGCCGCGGAAGGCCCCCTGCTTTCCTGGTTGGGGCGCCCCTCGCCCCCTCGCCAGCGTGCACCTGTGGCTGACTGGTATCCAGGCCCGTAGGAGGGGGCCCCCCGAAATCGGTCGAGGTCCGAAAAATTCATAAGGGGGGACCCTTATGATTTTTAGTTACAAAAATTTTTCTGCCTGCGGCGCTGTTTATTACTGTTTTTCTAACAGTTTTTGCTTCTTTGAAGCCTATTTTTTCAAAATTTTTTCCTGCGGCGCGGTTTTTCATTGGTGAAAATTGTTCTTAAAACCTGCGGCGCGTTTTCTGCCGTGTTTTCACACGAATTTGAGTATAGCGAACGCTTTTTTGCTTTTTTTGCCTGCGGCGCTATTATTGACGCGATTTTCGGACGTTTTAAAAGTGGCGACCGGGGGAGGGGAGGAGGTCACCAAAATTTTTGGGCCCCCCCCCCGAAATTTCGGTTCCGCTACGCGCCTGCTGGTATCCATCAGCGCCTCCCGAACGGGAGCCCCGGGTTCGACCCCCGACCGCGGCAAAATCTTTGCTTTCTTGCCAAAAACGTCCCTGAAAGTGCCATTTAAGAAACAATTAGCATACACCGCGAAGCGGCGTTCCATCCCTGGGCATTTATTAAAATCTATGCAAATCTCAAATAGATATCGTCTTGCTCTTCCAAGTTGAGAGATCTCTGTATCGTCGTTTCGTCGTTTGTACCCGAAATGACCGCAATCGTATTCGTATTGGTATTCGTTGGACCAGCGCTTCGACTTAACGCCCGTACACCGTTCTAAACAAAAATTATTCATTGAAACAAACACTAGGAAGATGTCTAATTCATCTAACTAATTACCGAGGAATTTGTCGTGCCATAGATCTGCTGACCACCGCACCGGAACCAACGGGCGATTGGGGCTCTATAAAGAATAGGAATCGGATAAGCCTTCGATTTGCACTAGGTATCTAAGTTTCCTTAATCCCATTTCAAAGTAGGTGATCAGGAATTACCTACCTATAACACTTAATAAAATACATCATAACCAGCGGCTCGAGGATCGGGTCAAACATTAGTAACAAGCAAATTAGTTCAGTGTTCCAGTTGTCAAATCCGATCAGCGGTGCAATGAAGATCAGCGTCAACGGGCTGAAGACGCAGATCAGCGGAACGATTAGCTAAACGCAGAAAACATGGTTTTAAATTGTTTATGTTTGCTACCTGGAATACCAGCGCCTGGAACAGCTCCCTCTGCATTGTCCGAGTTCTCGAGCTGACGCCCTGCTGGAATTTTAACGCCTAAAGTCCATTTATAAAAGTCTTGTGCAGCTGTCTTACAGTGTTCAACGACCAGCCGCAGTAGAATATGATCACCCAGTTCACCGTTAAAATCGTGCAAAACACGAACATTCCGATGTAGGAGCGAACGATCAGTGGTGTTCTCACATTCTGGCATTACTACATATATTACGGTGATAAAAGTACTTCATTTAAAATGATGAGAGAAATTATGGTCATCAATTTGAGAACGCGAGATAGTATCCGACCTCATAACCACTCACCCCAAAAGCCTGCGTCAACGCAAGGGTTCCGATCAGTTCTCTGCCGGTAGCATTTTTGTGTCTCCCATTCGCTGCCTTCAGAATTTCTTCATCCGAATACATGGTGATGAAGGAGTTTATTGTCCAGCTACCACTGAAATTTCCGCAGTCAATTCCCTCTCCCGCCTCAGCCCTACCAATCTAGGATGTAAAATCCTAGCCCGAGCAATAGGGTTCGCCCCAGCGTCAGACGAGGCATCCATTCCGCTCTAAAATTGAAAATTGGTTCCTACAAGGGATTTGTGGCTCCGTGAACTTTTGAGAAAGGCTGGGAAAGTCGGGTCTGCGGGATAAGACAGGACTGGAGCGCGAGCTTGATTTCAATGGCTTGAGAATTTCGTGGGGAGGGCAATAAGCTTAAAATAAATTATAGGCTACTAGGGAAAGCAAGTGGAAATATGACTCATCCAAAAAGCGGGACCGCTGTACAGGAAGGCAAAATCACGGTTGAAATGCCGCTACTGCTGCCCCGAAACGAGCGCATGTGATCTAGGTGTATAGGGGAGCCCGATGTAGCCAAGCACCCCTACATGGCAGTTCTATGCGCATGGCCAATCTGTGCGTTCGCGCATGCATGGTCCTCGCGTGGTGTGTATTTTGGGCGGTATTGTTACTTTTTCATTAGCTTGATCCTACCAACCTGCAGACTACGATATAGCGATAAACAAATTGGAAGATAAACCAGACTAGAAGCCCGCTCACGCAGCTACAATAGATCACCAATAAGTTGAAAATCAGGAACTTGTCGGTCAGAAATTTGGACTGAGACACGGCGAGAAGACACCGACCGACGACGTAGGCGGCCTAATTGTAAAATTGGAGTGAAAATCGGAAAACCGATCACTAGAAGCCAAAAAGGTTGGCTTATTTTGCAAAGACTCCGCCTATAGGATTCTGACTTACCGGTGCTAACAACACATCAATCGTTACGTAGAACATGTTGAAGATCGTATAACCAGCCAATAGATACGGGTATCGACCCATCGTTTTCGGGGAGTAGCGTAGGATCATGAAAAGAACTAGCGAATTCAGCACAGCCGCGCAGCCCCATTCAATCATATGTAGATCCGGGCTTGACAACATCCCGTTGTCTGAAGTTTTTTGGCGTTGTTACGACGAAACTAGCTATCAAATTACAAAATGAGAAAAGGATCGAAACCGCCGCATAGCCTACGATTAGAACAGCCTCGAAACGGGCAGAACAAAATTTGTCGTGGCCGCCTAGCTTTGCCTCCAAGAGTTTCCGAAGTTCTACGGACCAGCTGGTCCTAGCTTTCCAAGAAATCCGAGCTGCTCGTGCGAGAAATTAGACAGCCAAAACCCTAAAAATGTGTACTATTCTGGCGGGCGATTATGCCTTTTTCCTTGTAGCCTCGGGCTTTTGTCACACCGCGCTACAAAACAGGGCAAACTTTCCCTCCAGTCTACGTCGACAAAGTTCAGCTAGGAGAGGACAAGGAATGATGTGAGTAATGTTTGGGTGTGTTAGCGTACTTCCATGGGTGTCGTGGTAACATAATTTATACGCTGGCTTTCATAGACATCAATGATATACAGGGTGTACAAAAAAAATCGCCCCGGCCCCATCCTAGCGATCCGGAGAGGCGTCCGTTTATTACGATTTAGGTATCTTACGAAAGCCCTCGGAAAGGCGAGAAAACAAGCACTTTTCGTTTTTTTCAGAAAAGCTGTTTTCAATTTAAAAAGAAAGAAAATACAGTTTCAATATGTTTTTAATTCACGAATTTTAGGACCAACATCCATGAAATCTACAATTTTATGCAAAATCTGCATCGTAATTCCTTGCGAAAGCTAGCAGGACGACGCTGATTTTACGCTTCTTGGGAAATCCCTTAATATCGAGCGCGAGGTAAAAATTTTGTAAAATGAACAGCGCTTGTTTTCTCGCCGTCTTCTGGTTCTCGATGGGTGTAAAAACCCATCCCGATCCAACCTTTCTCCGGACCCCCAGACGGGGGTCATTTTTGGGACACCCTGTATGTCCACCAGCTTTTTAAACTCAGACAGGTCGTCGCAAGGTTTTGTTTTGAATTTTGAGGTTCACAGTACTCTTCATTCAACCATGAGTGCTTTCCGAACCGGTTCTTAAATTATTTTTGTCTCATTTTTCCCAGCGTCTAGTGGCAGGCATTCGGACCAGAATTACCTGCAAAACACCTGTCAACCAGTAGTGGGCAAAATTGACGAGGCGCCTGAATTTCCGTTCCATGGCTCCAAACCGTTTGCTCAATTTTTCGCCCCACCCCCCAGGAGGAAGTATGGATTTCTTGGTTCTACTCCTCCATCTGGATGTTTGGGACAATCTTGTTTTGCGTTAGCTTTTTCTTTATCATCAGTGGGAAAGCGCCGCTCACGCATCAGTACAAAGTGGCACAATTGTATTTTCTGGTAGATGGTTGAGTAATTTTCGTTATGAGATGAGACCAAGCTACAATGTGCCCCAATAAAAAACACCCCGCTCTAACTCGACGCGGAAAGGTCTGTTCGCAGTGGTGGTTATACCATTTGAAAGCCCTTGAAACGGCCATTTTGCAACAACCTTCAACGCCATCTCTTTATCCAAACCGTTGTTTTACAACGAATTTTGAAAACATTAAGGAACGGCCTCTGCATCTAATTGAAAGTTACTTCCGGTGATTCTGCTTGAAGAAATTTCGACAAATTAGCTCGTGTGCAACCCCCAAAAAGCCATAAAATTTTTGCTAAATGGCTTTCGAAATAGCGTGTTGGAATGGAAGCCTGGCTTTGCAGGTTCTTGCAAACTCGCCGTTTCCAGGGTTTTCGAATGGTGTCGCTATTATTCTGATCAGATACTTCTGTCTCGCGTCAGACGGGGATGTTTTCCATTGGGGCACCCTATGTAATTTTCCGCGTTTCTCTTCTTTCCATTCGTTCGATTCATTTCAGATCTCGACCGCCGTGATCGCAGTTTGTCGTTTCGGCCACGAAACCATACAGGAATGGTATATTTCAAGCGTTGCGAAGTATCTACTGGGTAGGTAACTCTTTAATGAAAAAGTACATAGATAATTTCAGCGAGTCAACCCGTGGGCTTCAAAGCTTAACGTCCCGGTCAAACCTGTGAGGCAGGCACGCTGTGAGGCCGCAATGAACGTTATCAACAAGCGGCCCACGCCGATTAACACTATTGCCAAGCCGGCTAAAGCAACCGAGGGAAAATTGAGATTTTTAATTGAAGTTGTATCGCTTGTTGTTACGTGTATAAATTAATGCGTCTGTTCTGTGAATAAAGATACTAAGTATGCTGTAAACTAACTTCTCGTACTTCTGAAGCTATTGGAGCCGCAACCTTTGCGTGGTGAGAGAAGTCTGAAGCACAAACACCCGCTTCTTCCCTGCAAAACACCTGTTGGCCAAATGTAGTAGACATGATTAGCTCGACGTCAGAAAATCCGCTAGCAAATTGCAGCCACTCGACTTCATGTTTCGCCCCTCACCACAAGTGGAAACATGGATTTCTTGCTTCTATCTAGGTATCTGGATTCTCGAGACGATCACATTCTGCATGAGTTTTTGCTTTATCATTAGTGGCAAAGCGACGCTCACGCACCAATACAGGGTTGCACAACTAAATCTACTGGTATGCTGTGTGATATTACTATGTTTGGAATTTCGTGAAGCGATATTTGCAGTGTTGCTGTACTTATCTGTTATTTTGCATTTCTTCTAGACGATTACCTATCAGAATCTCGAATTTTGAAAACATCGTATTTCAGAATCTCGAAAATCAGAATCTCGAATTTTCAAAATCTCAAAATGTCCATAGTATGAATCAACATAAAGAGCTGCGCGAATTGCCTGGTTACGCCCTGCATCCAGCCTATGCAAATTTCGCGATTCTGCAATTCGAGATTTTGATAAATTCCCCTTCCAGACCTCTGCCGTCCTAACCGAGTTGGTGGTGTTGGCCTTGAAGCCAATCATCTATGCTCCCTACTTCGCGTGCAAGTTGTTGGGCGTCTTCCCGCTCAATGATTTGCTGCTCCATGCCGCTGCGGTAACTTTCAGGCCGAAATCTACATTTCCCCGTTTCAGGCGCTCTATTTCGCCCTTATGGCGCATACCGTTTTCTCGGTGCTGTATCTGGGGCTGCTCCAGACCGCCCAGGGTTCGCAGGCACACCCGGATTTTTCGACATGGGCAAAGTACCTCATGTGTGGCCTAGATGCAACACTCGCCGTCGCTGTAAATGTATGTTTTGGCCATACGTATATCCGTGGTTGCGTCATGGCGGATCGGGAAGAGGTGAGGGGCCTGATTGGCGAGTGTAGGATTTCCGTGTGGTGTTGGGTAAAAGGGGTTTCTAACAAAATTTCAAAAATCATTATGTCGAAATTTAAAGGGCACGTTCAGTGACGTTTTTTGGAAAAAAGTAAAGATTTTGCTGCGGCCTGCAGCGGAACCGAAATTTCGGGGGGGGGGGCCAAAAATTTTGGCGAAGGATGTCGAAATTTCATAATGTGTAAATTCAGAATGTCGTAACTGACGAAAGCTCATGGTCCCGGAAAGCCACCAGGCTTTTGAATGTTGTCATTAGGCAATTTCGATGTTCTGAAATTTGAACATGGTGAAATTGGACCTCATTATTTTCAACATTATGATAGCAAATCCTAAAAAGCGATAACAACCGAACGATGTTTCAGATTTGCCGACTCGAAATGGTTTTCTGCGGCATGGAAGGGGTCCGCTTCTTTCAAAACATGGATCATCTCGCCAGCTACTTCATCTTTGCCACACTTATCATACTGGCGGTTGGGGCAATTTACGCCGCAGTATGCTATGTCAACCTTGAGAGTTATTTCCGTGTTCATTTGAACCCGACGCTTAGCCGTCGTACCCGACATATGCAACGATACTTTTGTTTGATATTCTTTTTACAGGTTTCATTTTCGGATTAATGGGTCACTTTCTGAATTCCATGGTCTATCGTACTTTTAGTCCGCCATGACGTGTGTATTTCTCGGCATACCCACGGCTTTCCTTCTGCTAGTGTTTTGGAGGTGGACAAACTGGGAAATCGCCAACCCGGGCAAACCCTTTACTACCCTAAAACCTCGTCTATAGTTCCGGTACAATTTTGTTCCATGCCAATACAAATGACACCAAATAATGTGCGTAGGGGCAAATCGCCGTAAAAGCCATGTAAGGCTAGGGAGATGATTTCTAAGATCCCCAGCAGCAATGCATTTCAGTTGACCAGTTAAAATGTTGGAAACAGTCGAAATGTGATCAATAATTCTAACGAATTTACTACGTTTTCGCTCGCGAGCGGAAATATGTGCAAACACAGGCAAAACGAAACCCACCTATTTACGGTCATACGGAATTACGGACGGCAGATATACATGAAAATTTTCACCCGGAACTATACACGAGATTTTAGGGTTTGTCATCCTTTAAGCTTTAGTGGCCGGACTTGGTTTTGCCGGCAATGGTCTTCATAGTCTCGCCAATAACCTAGTGGTGTTGTTGGCCACAAAGCCGTACAGGAATGCTACATTTCAATGGTTTCGTCAGATCTACTGGGTGAGAAGCCTATGGCTGGCTAGTTACAAATTAGATCTTTTTAGAAGTTGAGTCCATGGGGTTCTAAACCTGCAGTTGCCGTCAAACCTACCAGATGGCAGGCCGCAATGCACGTCATTAACAAGCGGCCCACGCCGATTAACGCGATTGCGAAGCCCGGGCAGTCAAGCCAAGAACATTATGATTGTTGATTCATGTTGTTTCTCGGATTTGCCGGTATAAAACAATGCAAGGGCCTTATTACTACTCAACAACCTTTTTATTTTGAGTTTATTATCTCGCAATAACATGTTAACCTATTATTTGGATTTTGCAGGTTCATAAAGGAGTGCCCGTGACGAAATTTTATGAAATTTTGACATTGAAGAACTCCAAAAAACGAGCCCTGGGCGAACTTTTCGAATTCACAAAGCGCTAGAGATCTGTGGCGTCTGAAATTAACTCCATACCACCCTCAGACCAAAAACACATACTCCTTCCTTGAAAAGCACCTGCAAGCCGAGTGGGCAGAATTGGAGTAGACGCTCTCCGGTGGACAGAATTCGCTCCATCTGGTCGCTACATCCATTTTCAATGTTTCGCCCTTCCCCCCAGCAGGAACTGGCTATTACTTGGTTTTACTATTCCGTCTGGACCCTCGGCACGACCTCCTTCTGCCTTAGTGTCTCTTTTATCGTCAGTGGTAAAGCACCACTCACGCGCCAATACAAGATCGCACAATTAAACCTATTGGTGGGGCGGTTTTCTGTTATTGGCCACTTTCAAATCCTCACGAGGTTCTGGACTGTTAGCGGGGGGACCCTTTTTGTTTTTCCATCTTGCCGGCCTGTTGATGCCCTATTATATAGTGTTTTAGCAGTTTTCGATTGTAGATAGTTTTTTAAAAAATATTTGGAAAAATGTTGAAAATTCGAATTTGTTCACTTTGACTTTAGGTTTTTTGGTCATTTTTCATACATTTTTGACAAAAAAGTCAAGAATTTTCGAAATTTTTGTTATTTTGATATTATTTTTATATCTAAAACAACTATGTAAAATGCTATAAAAATGGTTTATATTTTGTTATCGGGTCATTGGGAATCACCAGGGGGAAAAATTGGTCCCTCCGCTAAGAGTCCAGAACCGCTCACGATGCTAGTGGCAAAACAAAACTTCACCCTTACAGACCGTCACCGCCGTGACCGAGGCAGTGACACTGGCGATAAAGCCCATTATTTATGCTCCTTACTTTGCGGCCAAGTTCCTGGGTGCCTTCCAGTTCGGGAAGGTGGCGTTCCATCTAGCCACGGTGAGCGTGCCAGCTTCACGTTCATATTTGGCTCGTTCAGGATCTCTACTTCAGCCTGTTGGCGCACACATTTTGTTCGGTATTCCATATTGGGCTGCTGCGGACGGCGCAGAGTTCGCAGGCCCATCCAGTCTTTGCGCGGACGGCTAAATACTGCATTTTGGGCATTGATGCGGCATTGATTGTAGCTTTGCAAGTGTTTCTGTGGGACACTTATTGTCGGGGCTGCCTCCTTGATGATGCAGAGGAGGTGAGCTGGCACGACGGTCCTCAAGAAAAAGAGGGTGCTGCCGGGACACCGCCATTTCCCCGAAATTTATTAACCCGGTCACTACAAAAATTATTATCCGTACTCCGAAATCAATAGAAAAAAATTACTAGTCCGAAATGATTTGCATATGAAAACGTACGGCGAAATCGCAGTAGGAAATTGCATCCTACGATATCTAAAATAAATAGTTTTTGTGTGTATGTGTGTATTTGCATACAACTTCCGTAAGTATGTCCTGCACCGAGAGCTACAGGGGAAAGTTTAAGGTATGCTTGAACTGCCATTAGGCGCGTAATCGTAAACAGAAGTTACTGTTTTCGCTATTAAAATTAAGTTTTTACAAAAATTATTAAAATACTGTAAAACGTCTGGTTAGGAAGCAATTTACATGCGCAAGGAGCCTATTTTAAGCGCCGAATGAGATGGTTTTCATCGTTGCTTTTGGTTCTGGTTTTTGCGTGTGGGATATATGCAAAATGTCGACTATCATGGGGACCAGAACAGGCCAGGGTTAAAAAGCCGCGAAGCGGTTTTTCAACCCTGGTTTCAGTTGAATCCTTTGTGCATTTTTTCGGGCAAATGACCTCTTCGGCTAATGGTTTTCGTAGTGACTTCCAGAGTAGTGACTTTCGGAGTGGGGATATTCCGGGTGGTGAAAGTTTCGTATGTTAAATGTATCTGGTACTTCCAGATTTGCGCTCTCGAGCCAGCCTTTTGCGGCCTCGATCGTGTTCATTTCTTTCACAACATGTACCACCTGCACGCCTACATTGGCTACTACTTCTGCGTCTCTTTGATTGCCGCGTGCTTTTGCGCTGCACTATGCTATGTCAACATCGAAAATTATTTCTACATCCACTTGAATCGGACGCTCAGCCAGCGCACACGCAATATGCATCTTCATTTTTGCATCATCTTCTTTTTACAGGTAACAATTGTTAGCAAGGGAACCAGGTAAGGGTAAAAGCTGGCGTTTCGGGATGGGCCCCGCCTATCTGATCTTGTGCAGATTTTTTTGCTGATTCTGAATCTTTTTCAATTTTTGCCAAATTTAAGACTTTTTAAGATCAAAAAAATATAATCATAAAAAATTGAAATAACGCACATCTAAAAATTTATGGCGATTTTAAGCTTATTTTTGAGCCCGCCAGAAGGCATCTGTGACGATGCCCGGCTTTTTTTTATTACGGCAGTACTCCCTATCGCCGATCACTTATGGGGGTGTGGAATAGGTTTTTTAATTCAGAAGCCGATTGGACAGACAAAATTTTTCTGAATGTGGTGGCAGTGTTCATTTCACAGAAATCTGTCGGGAAAGGCAAAATAAATCGCCTTGAAATTCGACAATATAGATAAACGTAACTTTGAAACACTAGAACTTGCCAAAAAGGGCTTTTGACAAAAACTGAAGGCAGATTTGGGATCCGCGAAAAATGTTGTACAAAATAGGCTAGATCCCATACCTACAGTCACCTTAACCTTACGTGGTTTGCTTGTTAATAAAATGCCAGTGTTTTTAGTCTGGTGCGACGGCGTTATTCATCGGCCTGCCAAGTGCCATGTTTCTATTCGTATTTTTGGAGGTGTTAGCCTGGGAATGGCTGTTATGGGGTACAATTACTCTTAATTTCGAGCCTTTTCCCTTATTTTAGTAGTCGGCCTGTTCTGCGGGTGGAACGGTCTGCACAGCCTCGCGAACAATCTGGTCGTTTTGTTAGCCACCAAACCGTATAGGAACACGATATTCCAATGGCTTAGCAAAATCTATGGTGTAATGAGCATTTGAATTAGCTAGAGCAACCATTTAGAAATCGAATCCTTGGGCTGCTAGGCCCGTAGTCGCCGTAAGGGCAGTGAAATGGCAGGCGGCCATGCGCGTCATCAACAAGTGGCCCACGCCGATTAATGCCGATGGCAAGCCGGCGAAATCGAGCGGAGAACATTAGGCTTTTTGTTCATGTTTCAATTTCATGCCTTTTTACGACTTTAAAGCCTTGTAGAATTTTGCTAACAAGGAGTGCTTTTTTGAGTCATCGGCAAAACCTTACGAGACTTAGCTCATTCGATAGAGAATTCGATTCTGAACAAGACTCTGTTGTCCTTTTTGCGGAATGGCTATCCCTGATTTTATAAAATTGTAAACTGCACCCAAAAGCCTCTCTTTTGGCTCGAAAGGCACTCATGGTAAGGGACGGTCACTAGTATTTTAATTTGATAAAATCAGGGATAGCCATTCTGCAAGAAAGAACAACGGGGTTTTGTTCAGAATAGAATTCTCTATCGAATGAGCTAGGTCTCGTAAGATTTTGCAGATGACTCAAAAAAAGCACTCCTTGTAAGATGTGATTTTGAATTAATGTGTTATTGCAATTTTGTCATATTCACCCAAAATTGACAGATGGTTCGGGTTCTTCAATATTTAGTCGTGGTTGGCTGCCAGACTCTTCTTTCGAAACCGGGTTCACTGCCAAGATGTTTGTGCTCGTTTGTCTGGTGCCTCTCATCTGATCGCCTTTCTAAACCTGGTGTTATGCATTTTTTTTTTGAATAATGGAAATAAATTAGTTCTTGCTGTGCTGCTCAAGTCAACCAGTTGTTGCAGATCAACAGAAAAATGCGGTGCTGCTCAAGTCCACCATTTGTTGCAGATCAACAGAAAAATGCGCGCGCATGAAAGTTTTTCTAGTTTCGTTGCTTTTTCTGACAATTAGAGATAAACAAAATTTACCGAGGAGTTAGCGGTGTCGTAGACCCTTCTTTCCCTGTGGTGCAACCAGCGCGCAACGGGTGTTCTGACATTTTTTTTGGTGTTAGTTACGGTCAACTAAACAACTGACCTATAACATTTAATAAAGTACATCAACACGAGCGGCTCGAGAATCGGGTCCAGCATTATTATCAGCAAAAGCATCTCCGTGTCCCAATCCTCCGCCCCGATCATGGCGGTGACAAAGAAAAAGCCGAGTGGGCAAAAGACGCAGATCATTGGGACTAGTAACTAAATAAGTATATAGAACGCGCACCCTAAACTTGACAACCAAAACAAAACTAGAAATCGTCTTTTAAACCCACCTGAAAAATCAGAGCGCGGAACAACTCCTTCTGCATCACTCGAGTCCTTGAACTGATGCCTTTTTGGAAGTTGAGTGCCTAGATCCCGTTGGTGTATTTCAACGTATGCCTACAGCATTCAGCGACCATCCGCAGTAGAATATCACCAAACCATTGAGGCTCAAAACCACGCAAAAAGTGACCATCCCGATGTAGGAGCGGATGATGATGTGGGTCGAGATGTTCTAAAAAAGGATAAGCACGACTCAAGGACTTCACCGACCGCAAAAGCTTGGGCGAGGACCCTTGTACCGATTAGGTCGTTTCCGGTCAGGTTCCTGTATCTTTCCTCGACGTTAGTGAGGATTTCCGGATCTGGATATAACGTGATGTACGCATCACTTGTCCAAAGGCCACTAAAGAAAGTGGATGTACCGATTGGATTGGATGGAATGCCGGAAATCCAAATGAAATTACAGGGAGCAAGTAGTGCTTATCGACTCCAATATTGCGTACGAAAATTTCTCACGTACCAATCAAGAACATAGAAGGTAATGGCGAGAAACAACGTGCGATAGAAAGTGAGTCGCGGCAGCCATTCGGCCCTAAAATAGTGATTTTTGCGGCAAACTTTTGTAAGAGCTAACTTCTTGCAAAACTGAGGAACGCAAGGACCAAAACTAACTTGCAGACCACCACATAGCGATACACAAATTGAAAGATGAAGAATATCAGCAACCCGCTTACACAGCTGGCATAGATCACCAAAAGGTTTGATATCAAAAAATCATCGCTCAGGAATTTCGTCGCGGATACGATGATAAATGACCTCCCGAATATATAAGCGGTCTGAAGGCTGTATAGAAAATTTACATCGCAAAACTACCGGCATCGCCAATACGTCGACCGACACGAAAAACATATTAAAAATTGTGTATCCGGCCAATAGATACGGATACCGACCCATCGTCTTCGGGGAATAGCGCAGGATTAAAAATAGAACGAAGGAATTGAGCACGGTAGCGCAGCTCCATTCTAACAAATGGATGGTGGCGCCGGTGATGATCATCTACAAGTCTAAAATTTGACTAGGAGTATCGTTAACTTGGGTTAATTATAACAACAATTTTGGACTGGAAATCCGGGCCTTCGATATTGGTTTTAGACCGTTGTAGCCGGAAAATAATACATAGGGTGGGATTAATCAGGGAGACAATGGGCAACGGAATCCGGAGCTCTATTCTGCCAGGTCAAAAGGGTTGCGCCCAGTCTTTAATTATCAGTTTCAGATTTGAAAAGTAGCGAGAGGCGAAACTGGCAGATCAAACATTATTCTTAACCAGGGTTGAAAAGCCGCTTCGCGACTTGAAACCCCGTATAAGCCGATGAAATTCTGCACTTTGCATAATTCGCCCGATCGTCATGAGCAATAATGAAAAACGCTCGGTCATTCCCATTATATAGGCTATCGTCACTTCCGGTTCATGCTAATTTTTCCTAACAAAGAGGGCGTCCGTTTTTTTCAATAAAACCCTAATTTTAATGTCGAAAATAGCATAATTTGCAAATTCTTATCTGTGTGCAGTCATCTCGGAGGCATTACGCGCCTAATGACGTATCATACGTATCTTAAAAACCTTCCCCTTTTGAGATACTACTGGAACAAGCTTACGGAAGTTGCATGCAAATGCACAGACACAAAAACTGTTTTTTATATATAGTAGGATAGTCAAAATGGGACGATTGAGCTTAAAATGTCTTGAACCTTCCATAATCCTTTGAAAATGATCCTGGCTTTTAAAAAAGCAAGGAAATGAGCTGCTTCAAGCTAGTTTTCTACCGCGCAGACTCGATAATTTTCAAGGGAATTCCAAGAACTAACGTGGGACAACGACGCCGTCACAGTCTTGCGATGAGTCACAGAATGTAGCCATTTATGGCATTGCGATGTTTCTTCGTTTCTTCGTTTTCAGACAATAGACTGGCTTTTTAAACAGGTTTAGATGCCGAAGGTGCCCGATGCCAATCGAAACTTTTTGTGTATTTTTATATACATGCGTATATCCCACTAACTCAAACTTCAGTGCCTCAAAAATTTTTATAAAATGCAGCCAAATTAACAATGCGTTTCGGGGCCAGACGTGCCCTGGTTTGGCCGTGGCGCCACAGTCACGGTGTTCGTGTCCGTTTGCGTCGCTCCTTTGTTGCGCCTTTCGATTCCGCTCTAAAATTTTCTGCGTCCTAGAAAGCTGAGCGTCGAATTACCGAAGAGGTGGCGTTGTTGTATACCCACTGCCGCTGGCAATGGAACCAGCGTAAAATAGGCATTCTAAAGGCAAATTAAGCAAGTTACCAGCATCTTACCGATAACATTTAATGAAGCACATCAACACAAGCGGCTCCAGAATCGGATCAACCATAACCAGGACGCTGACGATGTCCGAGCTCCAGTTCCCGAACCCTACCATCGCCGCGATGAAGAAAAAGCCCATCGGGGAGAAGACGCAGACGATCGGAATGATGAGCTAGCGGTTTAGAGATCGTGATCGATTATGCATTTGGTACCTGAAAGATGAGCGCTCGAAACAGCTCCTTCTGCATGGTTCGAGTTTTTGAGCTGATCCCCTGCTTGAATTTTAGTGCCTATATCAAATAAAGTTTCGCCGATAAGTTAATTATATCGCGTGTAGCGCCCATCCAAAATAGACGATCAATACCCAATTGACGCGAAGAACCACGCACAAGATACCCATCCCGACATAGGAGCGGATGATTAGTGAAAGTGATACACCCTAGAAATCATACCTTCGTTAAAGCGCACGTTCGGGGAGGGGCCGTGTACGCGTCCCAACGTGTACACCCTATGGACGTAGGAACCGCACGCACTGCCTGCCCGTGCTGTGACAGGTCATTTCCCTCCTTTGCGGCGCGGGGCGCCCCTCGCCCCCTCGCCAGGTTGTAGCTATGGCTGACTGGTATCCATCCGCGCCGACCTTCCTTTAGGGCTCTGAGACCTAATTATCTGGAAAATCGTGTGAAACTTGAGGGCGACTATTTGGTTCTTTTCACGATTCGGCCAGACGTCGCACGCCTCTACAAATGGTTTTTTTTGGATAGTTCTGTTTTCTTCATAAACTGAGGCTAAGGTCCTGGAGTGAATAAAAAACGATGGAATGTGCAGGCAATGGTCCCGTTGGATGCGGTGGTGAAGGGTCTAACGTGGCAGTGTCTCCAGAGAAAACGTGAATCAGAAAATTTATCGAATCAACCGAGATGCAAATCCGCTTGCACCTCTGTTTCAACCGGTCTTGGAGCAGAAATTTCTTCATGTGAAGCTGAGACCACTGCCACCGTATTGGTATTTGTTTGCCGCGGTTCTTTACTGCCAGTTTGACCGCCGCTCTAAAAATGACAGTAGGGAAATTTTGTTTTCGGTTACCGAGGAAGTAGTGGTGTCATAAACGCGCTGCCGTTTGCAGTGAAACCAGCGTAGGATTGGTACTCTAAAAGTATCAAAAAAAGATCAGAGTCATAGTTCGGTAACCTACCTGTAACATTTAATAAAGTACGTCAGCACCAGTGGCTCGACGATCGGGTCAAACATCACCATGATACAAATGATATCGTAGCACCAATTATCGAACCCGACCATCGAGGCGATAAAGAAGACGCCCATCGGCGAGAAGACGCAGATGATAGGAACAATTAGCTAATAAAAAGATATATGTTGAAAAATTAGCCCATACCTGAAAAATCAGCGCTCGAAACAACTCGGTCTGCATCGCTCTAGTTTTTGTGCTGATGCCTTTCTTGAGTGTTAGGGCCTAAATCCGATTAGATGTAGGAAAAAGGTAGCTTACTGTATTGAGTGACCATCCACAATAGATAATGAGCACCCAGTTGAAGCCAAGAATCGAGCAGAAAGTCAACATCCCAATATAGGAACGGATGATGGTTGAAGTGGAGAAGCCCTAGAAAAACTTGCAAAAAAATATTAAATTGCGTAGGCGGGTTTTTCGAGGCAAAACGGACTCCAAAAAGATTTTTTACGCAAGCTATCCTAAAAAGAGCCACTTACCGCAAAAGCCTGCGTCAACCCCATCGTCCCGATCGCGTCCCTCCCCGTCAAATTCTTGTATTTCTCATTATTTGCTACCAGGATTTCGGGATCCGGATACAAAGTGATGTACGAGTTGACTGTCCAGGTGCCACTAAAAAGCGGTATACTATGCAATATACTTGGTACGTGGCTTGGTACAACATACTCTTGTTTACAAAGCAATCGAGTTCTCAGGTTCTCATACCAATTTAAAATGTAGTAGCCGATTCCGAGAAACAACGTACGGCACAGGGTCAGCCGTGGCATCCAGTCGGCCCTGAAATTTGGAATTTTACAAAAAATTATTGGTCCCGAGATTTTTTATTTGTCTGACTGTACAAGATTAACGTTTTAACGAAACACCATTTTTCAGAACTTCTCCAAAAAACTAGCTCACCTGCAAACAACCACGTAACGATAGATAAACTGAAAGTTGAGAAACACCAGTAGCCCGCTGACAAAGTGACAGTAGATGATCATAATGTTGAAAATTAGAAATTGATCTGTTAGCAATTCCGAAAGAGAAACGAGTAAGAAAGATCTTCCGAAGATGTATGTGGACTGAAAATGCCAAACTTGAAGGCTAGCAGTGGTACAACTCACCGGTGCCACAACAACATCTGTAGTCACGTAGATCATATTAAAAATAGAGTACCCGGCTAGCAAATATTTGTATCGACCCATCGTTTTTGGAGAACAGCGCAGAATTAAAAAGAATACAAACGTGTTCAAGATCAGTGCGACTATCCATTGCGTGAAATGGAAATTCGGACTCGAAATCATTTGCTGAAAAAGTAAATAAATTTTCAGGGTGCCTAAAGAAAGCATCTGACAATTCCGAAAGTGGAAACTACTACATAGAAACTTTTGGGTTCAATCACAACGTGCCTATGCCTAATGGCAGGTATGCGGCAATGTAAGTTGGCTACAACGTGCTGAAGCGTCACAAGAAAGCAACTGGATGTTCCAACACATATTGGCACGGAGTCGGACTAATTTTTAGAGTTTGTGCAGCGAGAATCGAGTTGTTAGTTCAATTTCATCAGCGGTCCTCGAAATTCTCAAGGGAATCAGGCACAAATGTGCCATCTGGAAGTAGCTGTTGTAACTTTGGAAGCTCCAGTTTTTCAAGTCCGCAGAAATCTTAGAGCATGAAATTTTTTTCTGTTCTAAGATTTCTGCGAATTTTTGAAGTTGGAAGAAAAACAGCTTTTAGGAGACCTAGTCATCTAGCGAAATCAGGATAAAGCTTTGTAGCAATTCAATGCATCCTTGCGAATACGACTGTTCAGACGGCATGGAGAAGTATGTTTTGGACGTGAGCCGCGTGACCTAGGTGTTGGTCTTCTAAATCTTACTCGTCGTCTCACGACGCTACAAAATCGCTAATCCTTTCCCTCGCCGCTAGTTAAAGCAATAAGGTGACACATCCGGGGTAAAATTTAGCCTCACGCTCAGACCGGAGAATTTCGGAGTTTTGCAAAAGCAATGCAGGTTCTAAAGCTGGAAGAATCACCGAAACTTACTTTCCTTGCCTGGATATGGGAAGTATTTTCCGGCACATTACACCTTGGTGAAAGCACTTGTTCAAAAAGCAATCAAATTCCAGAAATGCCCATTTGCACACGTTCACAGGCCTTCATACAAGTGCATCTTACTTTATTATCTTTTTAAAGGATAAAGCCAGCGTGAAATCATTGAAATAACGATTGTTAAGATGCTTCAAATTTAATTGGTCCGGTCAGTTTCAATGTCCAAGCATTTTCAAAACTCTATGCTGCAATCCAAAGTAGCACAAATCACAAAACATTCACATTCGCCGACTCGTTCTCGTTTGGCGGCAAGGTTTGTTGACTATTTGTTTCACCCTGCGAGGATAATGCCGCGGTATTCGAAGTAGTATTATTTGTATCCCTGTTGAGCACATATCCGAGGCTCTAAAAAGAAATCGTTGCCAAAGGGAGCGCAGCCATACCGAAGCAGCCGTGTCATAGACCTGCTTCCGCTCGCAATGGAACCAGCGCAGCATCGGTGCCCTGAAGATTTTATAAATCCCTTAATCACATTGAAAATTTGCCTATAACATCTCAGACAGCTCATCAAAACCAACGGCTCGAGAATCGGATCAAACATCAGCATCACCGAGACGATATCCGAGTTCCAGTCCTCGAACCCGGTCACCGCGGCGAGGAAGAAAAAGCCCATCGGGGAAAAGACGCAGATTAGTGGTACAATCAACTAAATTCAGATTATAGTATTTCATTACACTTTTGATACCTGAAAAATTAGGGCTCGAAAAAGCTCCCGTTGCATCGTCCGCGTTTTCGCGCTGATGCCAGATTTGAAGTTTAGGGCCTAAAAAAAGGTAAATAAAAAAAATAGGTTCCTACGGCATTCAAAGACCATCCACAATAGACAATGATCACGTAATTGGTGCATATAACTGAGCAGAAAACGCTCATCCCAATGTAAGAGCGGATAATGATAGCGGTCGAGACATCCTAGAACGAAAAATTGTAAGGTAATAGCTGATTCTTGGGATTTATTGGGAAATAATAAAAATAATAAGAAATTTGCTGTAACAGAGCAAGTGGCAAGACAACAATTAATGAACTTTGAACTAAATGAAAATCACACAGCCCCTGAGGCTTCAGTAACTCAGCGCGTCGCGGTTTGCGTTGCGCGTACAGGAGAATGTTTTGATTGCGTGTACGAATGCTGTTCTACATAGGTCTTCTTTCGGCTATTATCTGGCCTAATTTTTTAAGACCCGTCGCCACTCACCGAAAAAGCTTGAGTCAACCCTCGAGTACCAATAACGTCTCTGCCAGTCAGATTCTTGTAGCGTGCATTCGTTGCCACGAGGATTTCCTCATCCGGATACAGAGTTATGCATGTATCAATGGTCCAAATTGCACTAAAGCATTTATATTACCGATAGGTTGCGATATCTACGATACCTATTAATGACATAGTAAAGCAGTCCAAAAAATAGAGTACGAACCAGTGTCATGCGAGGCTTCCATTCAGCTCTAAACTCTAGTATCTCTAACTGGCGGTGTTACTTACTTGCAGACGACCGCGAAGCGATACATGAATTGATAGGTCAGGAAAGCAAGCATTCCGCTCACGCAGCTACAGTAGATGACCATCAAGATAAAGATGAGAAAATCGTCGGTAAGGAATTTGGTCAACGACACGAGCACAAACGCTCTACCGAAGATGTAGGTGGTCTGAAATTTTTTTAGATTTAGCTGTTCGTATTGCTATACTTACCGGTGTGACCAACACATCAACGCTCACGTAAACCACATTAAAAATCATATAACCAGCCAATAGATATGGATAGTGCCCCATCGTTTTCGGCGAGTAGCGCAAGATCAAAAATAGCACAAAGGAATTGAGAGATACAGCGCAGCACCATTGCGCAATATGCAAGTTGGCGCTGGAGATCATTGTACGGAAACTGCGGTATTAGACGGTAGATCTCTGAAGAAGCCTCAAAATCTGGATCTGGATAAAAACCTGAATCTTCATAATTCAAACCCCCGAAAGACGCCCGGTTAGTCAGCCAGGCATGTCCAACCCAGCTCGGGCGTTAATTAATTTGAATTAGACTTCGGGGAGATCTTGTAGCGAATTTCCGAAAATTGACGAAAATTTTTGACGCAGGATTCGCACTTTTTGGATGTAAAATTAGCGAAGCGGAAGGGGATTGGGCATATTCTTTTGGTGACGTGGAAAAAATTGTAATTAGAGACAAAGATGTAAACTTTGTTGCGAATTGGGAAATCCGTTCTGGAACTGTGAGCAGGTAGGCTAGACTTGGAAAATTGTTGATCTTCACGTTTCGTGAGATAATACCTTGCCATACCTTCTGTTTGTTGTCTGTTCCCATACCGCTACAAAACGATAGTTTTGTTGGACCTAATTCGAAAAACACGTTATTCCATCCTTGGCTGGCGGGCTGGCGAGCTTATTCGATGTGAAATGTTCCAGGTGTAAAGGAAATTGTTTAATTTTTATTTAGATATATATTTGTTTGATCAAGAGAAGTGTAGTTCCATTTGTTCCGGTTCTTCGCCTTGCGCGGGTGTTGGCTGGGTTTTTGATTCCTCATTACCAAGCGATACGGCAGGCAGGGTGTTCGTATTCGATTGTTTCGTTCCCTTGCTGAGTACGGGGCCCTAAGAAGCGTATTTAGGAAATTAGAAACGGCTGAAATTACCGAGGAAGTCGCTGTGTCGTGGACTTGTTGTCTCCAGCAAGGTAGCCAGCGCATAAGTGGTGTTCTAGGATTCATGAAAATTTAAGAATCAGGGGATTTGGCCTTGCCTGTAGCATTTAATAAAGTACATCAACACCACCGGCTCGAGAATCGGGTCAAACATCAGCATCACACATAGTACGTCCGAGTTCCAATTCTCGAACCCGACCATGGCGGAGATGAAGAAGAAGCCCATCGGGGTGAAAACGCAGACGAGCGGGACGATGAGCTAATTTGAAAATAGTCGCATGAAAAATTCCCCATCACCTGAAAGATCAGAGCTCGGAACAGCTCCTTCTGCATCATCCTAGTTTTTGAGCTGATGCCTTTCTGGAATTTTAGGGCCTTAAGGAGCTGACTGTGTATCAGGCGATGCTTACCGCATTGAGTGACCATCCACAATAGATGATCAACACCCAGTTGATGCCAAGAATCGTGCAAAAAGTCAGCATACCAATGTAGGAACGGATGATGACCGGCATGGAGACGCCCTAGAAAATCGATTGGCGTTTTTACGCAGACCCTCGAAAACCGAGTTCCACAGTCAAGGAACTTACAGCAAAAGCCTGCGTTAACCCCATCGTGCCGATCGCGGTGCGACCAGTCAAATTCTTATATCTCTCATGGTTCGCGGACAGTATCTCTGCGTCCGGGTACAAAGTTATGTACGAGTTGACCGTCCAGGTTCCGCTGAAAAAAACCCATAGGTGATTGCTCCGATTTTTCCAGAGAGTTTCGGTTCCGACTGTTCGCAGGGGGGGGGCAAACCATACAGGTCGAAAAACAAAAAGTTATTTCCCCCCTGCTAATAATCCAGAACCTTAATACCTGTTCTTCTTAATAACCCAAAGAACCTTAATAATCCAAATCTGCATACCAATTAAGTATGAAATAACCAAGCCCGGCAGCCAAGGTTCGGTGGAGCGTCAAACGCGGCAGCCATTCGGTCCTGAATAAGAAAAATGAGGGCTAAGAAAACCTAAAGTATGAGATTCGGGATGAAGGAATGCTTTTCCAGGTATCTGTCTAGGTATGTCTAGCATGTACGTCTAGTAGTATGTCTGCATATCTAGGTGTCTGATACTTACGATATCTTTGTCACCTTCAGAAACCCGAAGAGTGACGTGTACTTACTTGCAAACAACCACATATCGATAGACAAACTGAATGCTGAGGAAAACGAGCAGCCCACTGCAACAGCTGCAGTAGAATACCATCAGGTGGAAGACGAGCGAGTCGTCGGTGAGGAATCGGGTTAGTGACATGATCAGGTAGGACCTTCCAAATATGTACGTAGACTGCAAAATATCATCAATTTTTCTCTTGAAATGAGCGTCATTTGGGGGTTGCTTATACTTCCGAAAATCCGATTCCCGAAAATTGGTTTCCCGAAACTCGGAGTCCCGAAAATCGGAGTCCCGAAAAAGATCTGACTCCCGAAAATCTGAATCCCGAAAATTTGGCTACTGGTTTTTAGGGTTCCGGCCCCATAAAAACCCAAATCGCTGCGGGTATTTTCGGGACTTACATTTTCGGGAGTCGGAGTTTTCGGGACTCCGATTTTCGGGACTCAGATTTTCGGGAGTCAGATTTTTCGGGACTCAGATTTTTCGGGACTCCGATTTTCGGGGCTCCGAGTTTCGGGAAACCAATTTTCGGGGATCCCATTTTCGGATCATCGGAAATCGTTTTTTTTGTGCCCAAATAGTTATTGACAGCGCCATAGTATGATTGGAGGCGGTCTGAATTACACTTTATCACCCACCGGTGCCACAAGGACATCCGTCGTCGTATAAATCATATTGAAAACAGAATACCCGGCCAGTAGATAGGGGTATCGCCCCATCGTCGTTGGCGAGTAGCGCAGGATCAAAAACAACACCAACAAATTCAGCACCGCAGCCACACCCCATTCCGCGATGTGCACGTTCGCGCTGGAGATCATTTGCGTGGCGGAGAAGAAATTGTAAAAACCACGACGAGCTGGCAGCCATGCGGTGAGTGTTAAAAGTGATTTTGCGAAAGGGATCGGGTAATTTTACCGTCCTGCCGTTCTCTCACGGTGCCACAAAAATTAGTTTGATTTTCCCGAGTCCGACAAAAGAAACAGATCTGCCCTCGAAATTCGGGCCTTTCTTGGGCGAGCGGTTAGTCAGTTTCGGTGGCGGTATCGTAGTTTCGACGGCTTTTGGTTGTGGTTTCCAGAGATCCGCGCCAAACGTGGCTTATATTAGCGTGAGACTGCACCACACCTGAAGAATCAGCGATTTTTCGAGCAGAACAGAACTGTTCTGGCTTTTGGGCGGCAGGAAAATAAAAGAAAACACCTAATAAACTATACTACGGTCTCGTTCCAGGTGAAGGCTTGTCTACAGAGTGTCCCAATAAAAAAACACATGATGAACTCGACGCAAAATTATCGGACCAGAATAATAGCTCCACCATTCGAAAGCCCTTTAAACCGAGAGTTTTCAACAATCTTCAAAAAACTGTTTTCATTAAAAATGCAATTTTACAAGCGTTGTAAAACTTTGCGGTTTTTGGGGGATGCATTCGATCTAATTTTCCTCAATTTTTGCGAGCAAAATCACCGTAACTTCATGTTTTTAAAGGTGCTGTAACATGGCGCGCTTTCATAAAAATGTAACTTTGAAGATTGTTGCAAATTTGCCGTATCTCTTCTCTCTTCTCTTCTCGTGCCCCTCGATGCAGCGTGGCGATTTAATCACATAGGAAGACATTTATTCATAAAAAAACCCTGAATATCATAAAGTTGGTTGGTCTTCTTCTGGGGTTGAATCCCGTAGGGAAGGATCTCCCCGGCTTGCCGTACTTTCCGGAACAACTTGGTTGTTCGTGTTGGTTCCGGTGGTGTTTTTGTAGCGCGTGCCGGACTAAAAAAAATATAAATTATTCATCTCTCTCTCTCGCTCTCTCTCTCTCTCTCTGTCTCTCCCTCTCGCTCTCTCTCTTCAACCTACCGTATCATAAAGCTTCACACCAAATATCGTAGTTCTTCCACAACACAAGAATGCGAATAGGGGTCTCCTGAAAGGTACGCTACACACCTATCAACGAAGCAAAATCTTAACTGTTCCCTTGTTTTTTTGCGCTAGACAGAGCATTAGAATGATGCTACAAATCCCATCACGAGCTTGAGACAAACTTCAGAAAATGAATTTAAAGGGCTGCAGGAAGATGGGCCGGCATCCGTCGGGGTGACGGACCACCGCGGCGCTACCATCGACGCTTTCCCTCGCGTAAGCGCCCCCAAAACCCCCCTCACAATTGAAGAAACCAGTTTATTGGCTATAAGTTTTTCATTTCGCAATGTTTTCGATTAAAAATTTCCATAAACGAAGGACTGAGTGATACCCATCGATGGTAACAATTTGAGCCGGATTGGATTCAAGGCGGCCAAGTTCTGGGCTATAAGGGGTGGGACGCTGTTTCGGCTGAAAAAGAGTAGCATCGACGGCAAAACACCCCTGGAAAGGTGGAAAGTACGTTGCTATCCATTAGCTAGAATTGCTACAACATTTTTAGCTATTATCTCTTCGAAATAGCTTTATTTCTAGTGGCAGTTCCAAAGCGGGCCAGGTTCACCCCCAAGGCATTTGGGGAGCATCCACCGCCCTTCTCCACTCGACTCTTTGGTATAGTGGCTAGCGCATCAGACTGCGGGGCGGACCAACCCAGGTTCGACCCCCGTCCGGTGCCGCCTCCTTTGCTTTTTCACCCAAGCGATCTTTCTGCAGCCCTTTAAGCGTGCTGGACTTCTCCGACATTTTCCTATTAACGAAGTTTAGAATCAGGCCTCGGGCGATTTCTCGAATGAAAATAACGCGTTTTACCAGGCTTCGCTTAGAAATCTTCACTTACCTATAGCATTTAATAAAATACAGCAGTACTAGCGGCTCCAAAATCGGATCCAGCATCAGCATTATGCAAATTATCTCTGTATCCCAGTTTTCGAAGCCGATGATGGCACTTGCGAAGAAAAACGACATTGGCAGATAGACGGTGAGGAATGGGACGAGAAGCTAAGAAGGATTGTTTTCTTAAACGATTTAAAAATGCCAAAAATCATTAAGTCTAATTAGAGCCCTCACCTGAAAAATCAATGCCTTGAATAGCTCCTTCTGCAGTAGCTTCGTTTTCGAGCTTTTCCCTTTTTCCTCCAGGGTCTGGAAGTATTTAATAAAATTTGTGAAAGATTGTACTTTATTTAACGACCATCCACAATAGATAATTATCGACCAAGTGAACGTTAAAACCATCGAAAATACAGCCATTCCAATGTAAGATCGGATGATGATGTGGGTGGAGACGCCCTGAAAATCAAACGTGACTAAAAAATTACTACCAAACCAAATACTCTATCAATAGCTTCTTTTATCCATTTCTTTTTTGCTAAATACAGCATTGCCCCTTTCCGAATTTCCTCAAAATTTTGGGAATTGCTTTTCCGGAACCCGGATTTTTTTGCAAATCCGGCTTCCAAATTCCTGACCTGTGGCCTTCCCGCGAAATGCGCTGGGAAAGTCCCAGATTCTATTTCCAAATTTATGCGGTTAATTTGCTATCCAGTTCCGGTTTTTAAGGTTTTTAAATAGTTTAAGTAATTTAAGAAAAACGAGTTGAAGAAACGAATTAACAGATTTGAAATTTTAAAGAGAAAACGCAAATCTAAAGTGCGCCGTACCTCAAAAGCCTGCGCCAACGAACCGGTGCCGATCACCGATCTTCCGGTCAACTTTTGGTATCGCGAATTTGTGTAATTAAAAATCTCTGGATCGGAATTGAGGGCAATGTGGCTGTTGAGCGTCCAGGTACCGCTGAAAATTGTTAATACAGAAAAATCCAATCAACTAGGCGTCGTAAAAAGTATAAAACGTACCAAACCAAGACATAGAACACAACACCACCCAATAAGATACGCCACAATTTTAATTTTGGCAGCCAGTAGGATCTAAAATTGTTATAAAAACTGGCATTGTTTTTAAAGCCGAGAGGAACTAGCAGAGATATTTAGGGGAAAACCCACTTGCACACGATGACGTATCGATAGAAGAACTGAAAACTCAAGAAAACGAGCAATTGCGAGAATCCACTACAATACAACACCATCAGCACATAGATAAGCGTTTGATCGGTGAGGATCTCTCCCCAAGAGACGCAGAGATACGTCCTCCCGATGATGTACGGTGCCTGGAATTTGGTGTATAGCGGAATGGAGGTTTCAACAGACGATTATGCATTTTACGAGGTTTTCAAGGTATAGATTTCCAATTTTTGTATAATCTGGTAGTGAAAACAAGGGCCCAACTTCCCAGCCCCTTTAAGCGTACCGGAGCCAGGATCACGTCCAGTGTGCCGAAGAACATGTTGAAAAACGTGTAGCCGGCCAGCAGCCAAGGGTATTTTCCCATGGTTTGTGGTGAATACCGTATGATAAAGCAGAGCACGAGGATATTTAGAAATGCGGCGATGCACCATTCGATAAAGTGGATCGTGGTCAACATTCTAAAAAATCTGGGTTGATTTTCCGAAAAACCGAGGGCCCGAAACGTCCAAAGGCAGCGAGAATGACCTAGTAATCCCCCTCAGCCAGGACACGGCATATAAAATAAAAAGCGTAGGGGTGAGGGGGGGGGGGGTGTTAAAATCGGATTCCCTAGAGATTGATCTGGTACGTTGCCGGTACAGCCTACAAATGACAATCTATAGCATGCCAGACGAACGAAACAAAAACCTAATCAAATCAAATTTACATTTTTATGGCGATGCGTCAAATTTCTGTTTTAAAATTCGGTATTTTAAGATTATGCTTGGCACAACGCTCATGATAATGCCTAAACTATAGAAAACCTTATAAACAATAGAGGGGCCTGCGCGAAATAAAACGGGTTTCTTTAACGAAAAGTGTTTCGAAAATACGTGTATTCGCACCCAAATGATTTCAGTTTTCCAGACTTTCCAGAAGCGCAAAAAGCACGGCTGAACATGCTAATGGGCGCAAATTAGTTCCATTTCGCAGGAAGCTACGAACCACACGCACCAAATAACAAAGTTTTAAGGTTCAAATAACAAAATCGGGATCTATTTGTCGTGCTTTTTGAGCTCCAAGTCACATCAAAACTTTGAAAATAATCTTTTTACGAAACTTCGCGGCGCCGCGCGGCCCTTGAAACCAACACTAGGCTCCGCCCGAACGCCCACATCTTATGCTCTCCCTGCACGGTTTTTCATATGAGTTCCCGCTTTAGCAAGATTCCCATAAATAATAAAATCCAAGAAAATTCAGGGATTAAAAAAGGTGCAAAATTTACGCCAGGTGTTTTCGGCGACCAGCCAGCCGTTTTCTATTCGTGGGGGAGGGCGTTGTTTTGCAAAAATAGGCAGTGAAAATGGCCAAAAATTATTCCGGCTCAAAGATTTTGGCACGGAATCGGCGGGCGGAAAACTCGTGCTTGTTGGACTATCAGACGGGTTTGGAGAGTATAACGAGTTCATAAACGAGCAGCCTTGATTATGCCGCATTCGCAGGAAACTACGAATTGCGACTATGAACAAGTTGTACGTGAGGAAATAGGAATGATATTTCAGGAGTAGATCGAAGAATGATTGCGTTTGGCGTAGCAGTTTTACAACATACCTGTAATTATATAGTTATTGAGGTGCTTCTGCATTGTCAGGGGGGTCGTATCATTCCAGAAATGTCTAGTGACGTAATCGTAGCTATTCCACTAGTGTTTTCAGTAAAGTCTATAATATTTCAAGTTGTTCTTGTCTTTTAAAGATGTGTAAAAAGTTGAAATTTTTTAAAGAAGTTTTTGGTTTTGTGTTCTAGTTTGGTAATACAAAATATGTAAAGTTTATGCGTGAATAAGAATTTAACCAAATTCACTAATTACATGATTAAAATTGTAGATTAAAGAAAAAATATTGAGTTTTTTCTTGATATAGCCCGTTAACTTTCCTCGCCAACAATCTATTTTCCGATTATCGCGCCCAGGTGGACAGCACCCGGTCTTGGAAAACTCCATTTTGCACCCGCAAACCAACACCCGCGCCCAAATTTAATCGCTAAAAACTGGGCTAAAAGCGTTGGCCCTGTTCAAAAATCAAAAAGTATATTTTTGGCCCAATGGGGCGGCCGGACTCTTCGAAAGCCCAGCCTGTTCTTTGCAATTTCAAATTTTGCAAAAATCTGTCACTTTTTTCCGTTCTCACCTCTAAAATCTAATACTTTATGCGCCGGGTTAGTGCGAACTGTACGACAATGAGAGTTGGGCTCTGATAAAAAATTCAACAACGTAAAAACGTGAAAAATTAGGAAAAACACGGGGAAAGGGAATCGATATAAGAGGAAATACACAGAAATCGTTTAATCAAGCTCATTCATGATAATCCGAGTCGTCCGGGTCGTCGCGTGCGCCCTGATCTTCTTCCTCATCGTCTTCTTCATCTTCCTGATGTTCAGCTTGCGAATCTTGGCCTTCTTCCGTCAAATCCGGGGCGGCCTCATCGTCGTTTTCGGTGTCGGTTTTGCCCTGAAAATCACGTTTAAATGAAATTTTGCCATGTGGGCCGTGTTTCTAAACTGATTTTAATGTTTAAACGGATTTTACTATACTGAAACGTAAAAATTTTACAAATTTGAGCAGTTGCTAACGTTCTCGCTTTCCGTAACGTAACTCAACTGTACGAAAACATAACGTAAATGCAGTTTTATGGATCTGAACCAAAAATTTAATTTTTAAACACTTTTTAAAGTTTTATAAATAGTTTTTCGCTTGAAAGGCAGCGAAAACGGTATAAAACCCTATTAAAATACGTAGGATTAGGTTACTAGATATTCTATGATCCTATAGGAAAAACCCGTTATTAAAGGTACGAAATCAGTTCAATTCTCACCTCTCGCATCATGTCCTCAACAGCGAACTCGTCCAACTCGGGCCCGCCCTCGTCATTCTCATCTTCATCATCATGGTGGTCAAACAGCGCGTTGACGGCTGCAGCCTGGCGCGGAAGCGCAGCGGGATCGGCGGCTGTGTATCCGGCCAAATGGCGGGTTTCCGGATTGTAGCCTTGCTGATGGCGAAGCCCAAACCGGGCCAGGTAGTCGTTCAGCGCCCAGCCGCCCACGCCGCCTGGATTCTGGAAATGGAGTTTGTATTTTTAATGGAGAAAAAAAAACAGTTTTTGACCATATTTCTCGTTATATCTTTCTAGAAAACGTTAATGGGAATTAGGATAAGAAAACGAAACATTTTGAACATGTCTATTCAAAACTACGAACTTCCTTACCTTTTTATAATTCTCGACCTCTTGCATTATGTTCTCCATCATTCGCATCTGGGCGTTCATGTAGCGGGCTTGCCTAAAAACACAGAAATTGTTTTATTTTATAAAAACTACGCTAATTTTAGATTCCTTTGGATCAAAAAATTAACAAACCTTCGCATTCCGTTCAAAATCCGCCTACAACATCCTTCATCTCCTTTCACTCGAATTTGGCCGAGATGCTCGAAGATTGCTTTAGCGTCCGTTGAATTTACCATGAAGTTCGGGTCGGAGGGAGCTTCTGTAAAAATAAAGGTTTTTCAACTCCTTTAAGATACTATAAACAAAATAATCGAGATCAATACTCACTCCGCCGATAGAACGGAGCTGTAGAAGCCGACGAGTGCGCTTTTTCATCGTAGCCTCCGAATTCGTCGTATTCATCCTCATCAAAGAGTTCCTCCTTTATCGAACGGGGTTTCCTGAAAAAGGTTTAATACTTAAAGTATAATATCTCGATTTTTCATATTATTATGACAATACAAAGTAAGCTTACTTTGCTTCCGGTCCGGGCACAATTTTTCGTTTGCTGAGCAAAAGCGTCGGGACTGGATTTTCCTTCGTGGGATGACCGTCGACAAAATGAACGGAACAGATCTATAAGATAATCAATTACAAATAATACGTTTAGATTAATCAAAAGAATGAAGATTACTACCTTTTGCTGATACGGCAACATGCCGGCAATCCCGCGCACGTTTTTCACCCACTGTTTCCGGTTCGTTTCCTTGTCGTGCTTGTCGGGCAGGCCGAAGAACTCGACGAATTTGCCGTTTTCGGTTTTGCTCTAAAAACATAATAATTAGAAGAGTAGATTAACTTACATCTTCTGTATTTCCACAACATGTAACGGCACATCGCGTTTTCATCACATCCGACGGGCATGATTTGCGTTTGCTGCGGCGGATGTCGTCGGCGCAACTGAAAAACAGAGGATAATTCGATAGAAACGTTATAAATTTGTATAAATAAAGCTATTCTTTGCAACAATAGAACTTTTAAAAGTCTAAACTTAGTTCAAAAAAGTTCCGTTTACCTTTTTTCCGCCGAAAACGCATAAACGATCGAGCTACAACTATTTTAGTTGAAAATCTGATCTTATTAACATAGCGTAACGTAGAATTTTCCTTTTTATCGCTACAAAACATCTAAATTTGTATAAATCAACGTATTCTCTTAAAATAAGCCAAAGCTAAATGCAATTTTTGTAGGAATTGAGATACTTTAGTTAACTTATTAGATCGGATTTTCCTTATACCTTCGCGATTCCTAAACAAAACAAACCTCGATTCGGCTTTTGTCGACATTTCTGTAGCAAATTGACGCGTTGAAATGAACGAAACCCGGGCTTCAAACGAAGACAACCGAACTTTACTAGAGACGAGTGGCGCGCGGGATTTCCCTCGCGTAATCTGCCTCCCTAAGGCCATTGTATCAAAGTGTACACCTTGTCGAGGGCAGATGGCAATCAAATTGGCAAATTGAGCACTAATATCTGCATTATTTGAATTTATTGCGATTCCTCATAATGTATCTGAGGTGTTATATTAACCCACGGGTTTTCTCTTCATTTTTTTTACAATTTATTAAATAGAAAAACGGGAATCAGGCACGAAGAGCTCCTTTTCGTTGGAAGGATAACTCAAATTCTTTCAAGTGTGACAACAAAGTACTTGCTTGGTTTAAAACAGGGTTTATTAAGAATGACATAGCAGAAAGAATGCACCTCACGGTCCCATAAATGGGGCGAGAGGATACTTTCTATACAATGCTATGAATTGCGGCGGAATTTTTGTAGCTTCGGCAGCTTCCGGCCCGTCCAAAACGCGAGATTTATTGGCCTAAAACGCGAACTCATTTCAGCTTGACTTGCACCAAGTTTTTTCTTTACGTTATCGCTAAGACACATAACTTCAGAAACCAGTGTTTTAAGTAAATTACCTCATTCGGCACCGCAAATACAAATAAGAAGATAAATAAGAGAAAAATCCGCATTATTTTGTCGGAAATTGGATAGAATATAACAGAATCGAAAGTCGGGGAAAGTTCCCAGGGCTTACAATGGGCGATAAATCAAGTTTTATGAGGATGGCTGAAGAGATTGATTGTCTGAGGTTCGAAAGGTATATGAGGATTTGAATAGCGATTGCTTAGAAAAATAATAAAGATAGATAATACGGATAGCAGAAAAGGAATTCCTCGTTTTAGGCTTTCGATGAGGCCACTTTGGAGCCTTTGTCGCCGGCCTAAAATAATTCTCCAAAGGAAATGTACAGCCTTACAACGCTATATTTTGAAACGTCGTCGATAGCAGTAGTTCGTGTCAGGCTTGGGACCGCATGACCGATAGTGGATTTCATTTGGCGTCGAACCTAGAGATCGGTTTATTTTTGTCTGAACCTAGCCTTAAGCCTAAGCTTATCAACCTTTAAAGCGATACCTCTTCATTATTAATAATCAAAACTATCGAATTAATGCCGCAATCAATATTGTATACAATAGTCGTAAAAGCGTAGGGTTCCATCGAGGTGAAGCCTAGCCTGGGCATTACGTGAAATGATGCCCAGGTGAAGGAGTAAAAGGAAAAGACAAGACAGCATTGGACGCAGCACCTAAAAGATCATGATTTGTTCTAATAACTATAAAATACAGACTATGACTATAACAATGGTAAAATCGATTGTTCTTACATGATCTCCCTGCGATTGCTGGATCCCTTCAGGCCGGCTTGCTTTTTCATACGGTAGATGTAAACGAAGACCTGAAAAAACGGCTTCGATCTCTGTCTCTCTCTCTCTCTCTCTCTCTCTCTCTCTCTCTCTCTCTCTCGCTCTCTCTCCCTTCCTTTCTCCTACCCAAAAATACGAAGCCACACAAACGATAGATACACCGCTTTCCAATGGCAAATCCACGAAAAGTTGTGCGACGTTAAACGTCATCTCACTTCCGTAATTAGGCATATACATGTAGCCGTAGGTGATTGGCTCAAAATAGATACTACAAGAGGGTATTAACAGGTTGATTGACATACCGACAACAGCTCGAGAAGTGTTGTGTGTACAGTGATGTACAAGCTCCGAGAAGCGATACGATAATCAGCATTATAACAATGTTTTTGGGTGTGAAAATAGCGTTGAGATTTTTCCAGCACATGGCGGAGACTCTAGAATATTTTTAAAGTAAGTAATGCTGATGCAGTAAGAAGTAGGGTTGCGTAGTTTTCGCCATTATTCCAGAAAAACCAGTCATTCCGTACCGGTTAATTGCCATTAAAATATGAACATAGGTGGCGTCGTACCACAGATGCAAAAACCATACAGAGATGAAGGCCATTAAAGGGGAATCCTTGTTAATTAACGGTTCCTATAATCTTCTTTTTGCATGTTCTTCGGCATTTGCTTTACCTGTGTAATAATCAGCGGCAACTGGAAGACCATATGTGTCAAATTTTGCATAGTTCCGCAGCAAATATTGTAGAAGAGAATCACGTAGAGTGGGCTTTTTGCGGATCTAAAATACAGTAGGAAAAGGATACGGTAGCGCAGGCTAATTTTAGAATTCGCAAGGGTAAAAACCAACCTGTGCAACTTCCCCCGAATAAAGAAGTACATTACGAGAATGTTGATGGTCAGCATCGAAAGTTGTACGGTACCCACCAAGCCGGCAAGTAGAACATGGGCAAAACCTTTCGCCATTTCGGGATCAAATCTACCTAAATAGTTGCACCGTTGAAAAACGACGGTTTTACGTTGAACACAATGAAAAAAGATTTTATTCTCAAGCTAAAAATATCGCTAATTTGAGGAACTGAATTAAAACTTGTAAGTTCAGATCTTCTTGGAAAAATTTCTATTTTTTTGTTTTGTTACTGCGGGGTTGATTTTAAAATTTCAATTTAGTAAGGCGTTTTAGAAATTTTATTAAGCCAAATCTAAAAACTGAGCAGTAAAAGAACTACCGTCAAGAATTTTTTCAGTATTCGTTATTTTCGGCGTGTATCCAAGAAATGATCAGGCTCCTGGGAAATTCCTTCTCTCAATACGGTGACTAGGCGGTGGCCCGAAAACAAGACAAGGCTTTTCCCGAAGCGTGGACTTGTGTTTTTTGAGGATAACCGGTAGCCATTGTACCTCAGAGTGCTTATATATCTCTTATCTGCTGCGAAAATTATCCACCGGATTACCGCGGCGCACTCTTTGAAAGCAATATGTTAATATGGGTATTGTCAATTTTGCGTAGAATTCTTACAAATGATTTTTAGATAATAGGAGTGGCTTTTTGAGATAACTAGATCGCTAGATGCTCATTTTTTACACGTTCAAAGGTTATTGGGATACGGTAGGAGGGTGTGGTCTAGACAGAAAAGATACCGGGAATAGTAAACTCACGGAAATTGGTGGCTTAAGACGCACTAAAGAGAGTGTTAGCATGGAGTATAGCGTAATCACATCGCAATTTCCCAACGCTCCCAACCTGTCCAAATTTGGTCCGGACGTTAAGTTAGCACCGGATTAGAAGCATTTTTTGGCGTTTTATAGGGTTAATATTTTTTTACTGTATTTTCAGAGTATTTCAGTGATTTTTGATTATTAAAAAACCGCAGAACACTTTGAAGTTTGCAATTCTTATTCTTGTAAAACAACGCTTTTTTCCTTTCCTTCCGTTTTCCTTTTTTTGTTGACGTTTAAACATTGAAAAACGGTCTTGACGAGTACGTCATAATCACTAGGGAAAGCATGTGTTTTTCACCATGTAAATTGTACATCCCGGTAAAGTTCAGAGATTTATTCAAGAAAAAAACTTGAGTTTCAGGCCGAGGTAGGCGACGGTTTCTCGGGCTGAAAACACATTTAATAATCTCTTTTTCGTCTTTTACCGTATATTTTGACGCGGCTTCCGGGTGGGAGGCAGAGAATTCAGGACGGCTCCCAATGGCGTTTTTCATTTGGCGCCGTACCTGAAAAAGTTTGGATGTTATTGACGAACCCAGTAAAAAAACCCAAGATTTAAAAAACCCAAAAATCATTGGCTACGTGAGAATACTTATGAGAATTCGTTACCTACAGGAAATTCTAAAGCAAAAACAAGCGCTGACTCAGAAAGAGCGAAAAATAGACAAAATTCGTCTCAAATCTACGATATTTAGCTTTTGAAAGCGTCATTTTTACCAAAAAAAAAAAGACGCCAAAAGCCGGTGTTCACCTCTTCATTATTGATAATCAATACTATCGAATTAATGCCGCAATCAATATTGTAGACAATGGTAGTAAAAGCATAAGGTTCCATCGAGGTAAATCCTAGTCTCGGAAATACGTGAAATGAGGCCCAAGTAAAAGAGTAGAACGAGAAGACGAGACAGCATTGGACACAGCACCTAAACGGACAGATAATCCGGGTATTTTGACTAAAATTTACATAATCTCTCTCCGATGCCCTCGGCCCTTCAGTCCGGCCCGTTTCTGCATACGGTAGATGTAGGTGAATACCTTAAATTTGTAAAATAACCGACGATTTGTGGTCGTTTTCAAATAGGAAAAGTGTCTAACGATCGATTGACAGAAAATTATGGAGCGTAATTACTTACCCAAAAGTACGAAGCAACGCAAATTAGCGACACCGCACTTTCGAGTGGCAAATCGACGAGGAGTTGGGAGACGTTGAAGGTCATATTCGGACCGTAATTTGGCATATAGTTGTAGCCGTAGGTGATTGGCTCGAAGTAGATGCTGAAGCGTACCTTTTAGACAAAATTTTAACAATACAATTAGTATTATTAAAATTGAATAACTGTTGAAAGAAAAGTTCGCAAAGAATTTTTGGGGTGAAAACAGTTATTTCGGCCAAATTCTAGACACCAAGCTTACCGACAACAGCTCGAGTAGTGCTGGGTGTACATCGACGTACACATCCCTCCAATTGACGCCAAAATCAGCATTTTTATGATATTTTTAACCGTGAAAAACTCGCTGATTCGGGGCCAGCAAAGAGCGGAGACCCTAAAATTTGAGTAACCTATACTTCATTTAATTTGATTAGCAAGATTTTATTATTACATTTCGTACAGTTTTGATAGATCAGGTTTGAAAAGCGGTTATGAGTACAAAAAAATACCTATTTTTTTCCTACAAATATTTACACCTAAAGGCGGAAATGCAGACCAGACCCCCAGGGATCTTGAAATCAAAATTTTCAAGAAAAGGCAAGACATCTGGATCAAAATGTGGCATAAAACGTACCTGTTAATGGCCATTATAATATGGACATAGGTGGCATTGTACCAGAGGTGTAGAAACCACACGGCCAGCACTGCCATTAGCGGGGAATCCCTCGGGATTAATGGTTCCTGGAGCAGAAAATACAGAAATTTATGGCACGAAAATACCTTGGTAATAATCATAGGCAACTGGAAAATGATGTGCGTTAAATTTTGAATAGTACCGCAGCAAATATTGTAGAAGAGAATGACGTATAGAGGGCTTTTTGCGGATCTGAAAATTTGGGTGTACTGTAATTATTAATAAAAGTATATTATACAAAATAGCGTCAATTGTTTTATCAAGTATGGCATTTAAGGTTTTTTACAATTTTTTATGCATATTGCCGCCTTCAGAAGCTTTGGAAACGCAATAAAGAGTGTAAGTCGATATCTTTTTGCTAATTTTTTCCCCAAAGATAGGTATAGCGTAATTTGTAGTACTCTGTAGTACTATGACCTTCCACCATCTTACCTATGCAAATTCCCGCGTATAAAGAAGTACAAAACCATCAGGTTGATCAGCAACATTGTGACTTGGATGCCACCAACCAGCCCGGAGAGCAGGTAATGCGGGATTCCGGTTGTCATTCTAAAAATAGACTTATTGCCTTTACTATATTTCGTTAAATGACAAAAACCAAAGGTTTAGGGGACTGTAAGGTATCGTTGGACAATTGAGCCAGAGAGAAAGCATTCGATGTTCCGCGTTTGTTTTATAAAAATTCAACTCTTTATGCAAATTTCAGGTAAATTGGGTCATCTCAAACGCAGCGACGCGTTTCGGGCAAAAGCTGAGCCAAGACACTTTGAATTCACGAAAAGGGTAAAAGGTCTTTTGGGGCATCACGATGCGCAATTAACAAAATTGAAATGCGCGTGCCGGCCCCGAGCCAGGAAACGCTTAATTTCCGGCATTTCCGGTACTTCAAACTAACAAGAGTCACTGAACAGCGAGACTCTAAACGTCGGGGTGGAAGAAAAATTAATTTTGGAAAAATACCACGATCGGAATATTGGAAAAACAATTACGCGTCTGGACGATTTCTGGATAGAGAAATTGAGATCAAGAATGTTCGTCCAATGGTCGAGAATGAATTTTTTTTCTGAGATAGAATTCGTGCTAATCGAATCAAGTTCTGAAAATGATGCTCAATTGATATTTTTGGGTGCTTTGGTTCTCTAGGGAATTTGAAATTCCTAACGAGAGATGGTGAGAGCGAGAGAGCGAGGGTGCGAGGGAAAGAGAGAGAGAGATAGCGAGAGAGAGAGAGAGAGAGAGAGAGAGAGAGAGCGAGGGAGCGAGGGAGAGAGCTACAAGGAAAAGATAGCAAGTGCTACGGTAAGAATGCAGTCTACCCTCTCCCTAGCAGGCCCGAACTTTTTATTGTATCTCGTCTCCCCCATTGGCCTACAGGAGTGTATAGTATACCAAAATGCTGGTTTCGGCCTGGCAAATATTTTAGTCTACTTTACTTTCCTGCAGCACTCTGGGGAGCAAAGATACGATATGTGCCGGGGGTAATGCTCTCCTGTTTCCACCGCCCTTTTCGAGTGCTTTTCTAATTTGCGAAAATTACGGTTAATAGCGTAATGTAATTTTAACATAGTAAATCGAAGCCTTCCCACCCTTTTGGAGGGGCTGCGGTAATCCGGAAAAAAGAAAATAGCTTCGGAATCCTCCCAGGTACGACCAGGGCGACTTTTATAATTCCACGACCCCGCAGAAATCTAATAATCGTCTGTTAGAACAATAGCACGATTTTGCCCTATTTGGCACGTGCCTTGTGACTATGGCCGTTTTCCTAGGCTTAAGACAATTGGGTCCAAATAATTCCGGCTAAAAACCACTAAAAACAATAGCAGCGGCTTTGAAAGTGAATGCGGAATTGGGACTGATTCCAGAAGTATTAGGGATTAGATTATACACCCAGATCTATGGATGAGAAATCGGCTACAAAGTATTGTGTAGTTTGTGTAACTAGTAGGGAGTTGAACTAGTTGTGTCCGGTTCGAAATGATCATCCTGGGAAAGGGCAAGTGGAAAATTTGGAATTTTCCCGGCTTAGTTTTAAAGCCAATTTTCAAAGTTTAAAAAGTTAAACAAGTGTTAAAATAGAGAAGTTAAAATCTAATTTTTAAGACCGAATGAAGCTCTAGAAATTTTTTTAGGTTAAAATCAAGCAGTATTAATTGGATCGCAACCAATGCTTTTCCGAAGCAAGAAAATCGATAAACGACACATTCATTCATTGCGAACTTCATCAAATTTAATTAGAACTTATTGTGAGTAAATATTTAATTGAAGATTAAAAGAAAGAGAACTTTTCAACAAGAAGTTCGGCGAATGTTTTTTAGGCAAATGGTAAAGCTTTTTTGTGAATTAATGAATTACTTTGCAGAGAAACACTGTTTATCAACCCGTGGCAAGCACACAAATCACAAAAATTACGAATACCATCATCAACTATAGCTATATCTATGATTATAGTATCTTAAGGACTTGGCGTAGTGCGTAGCGAGGCTAGAAGCTGGTCTCCCTCCTGCCAGAAGTCGTTGATGTATTCCATCGTCTGGTTGAAGATGAAGATTTCTTCCTCACCAGCAGAAGGAGGGACGTAATCTGAAACTTTGGGTTTTGATCAGTATTTTAAAATAATGCCAAAAACATTATATTTTAATTAGCATTTGAGAAGTGACCAACCGTTCAGCTCGTCCCACATCAATATCCGATACGCCCTGAGGAGCTCGAGCTCGGCCAGCGAGAATGGGGAGTAGCGTTGTTGTACTATCTGAATAAACCTGTTTAGTTGAGCGAGAAAAAGCTAGAAGAAAATAGAGAGAGAGAGAAAAGGAGAGAGAGAGAGAAAGCGAGAGAGAGAGAAAGCGAGAGAGAGAGGGGAGAGAGAGAAATGGAGGGAGATTCGAGTAGAGACATGCTTACTTTCAAAGCCGCTTTCATCTTGGCGAGTGCGTTTTCCTCATAATCGAGCTATAAAAGTCATATAGTGGTTTGTAATAAAACATTATGCGTCTAGGTATAAAAACTAGGTATTATCTCCTTACCAACTGCATATAGCGAATCGTGAACCAGGTAAAAGCCCTCATCGCATCGCTTCCGTAGACTGATGCGTAGTCTTCGGTGTAATTGCGTTTCAACTGAAACTGCTATTTGAAGAGAGAGCGTGAGATGCGTGAGCGACTGCGAGAGAGAGAATGACAGAGAAAATGGCAGAAAACGAACCTCTGCAAGAGTTTCGAGATCAAGAGGACCATTTTCCGCCAGCGCATCATAGACCTGACCCATCGTGTAGGAGTTTGAGATACACATCGCTTCGACGAAGAGGATGATGTCATAGCCTTCGTCGGAGTTCTATAAATAGGATGCAATTAGCGCAATCGATAGAATGAAAACAAAAAACATTTTTTTCTATTGTTTGCTATCGCAAAAGACCATTTTGAGGTTTTCAAGCACTTTTAAATACTTCAAATACCTACGTTTGCTCGATTCTTCGCCCATCTTTTCGCGGCCATGATTTTATTTGAGCAATAATTGTAGTTGTTTACATTTTCGACGAGCTGAAAATTGTTAAGATGGGATACCTAATCGATAAAATGTGATTAATGGTAACGCCGAGGACAGCTAAAAAGTCAAATAATGTTTTAAAGGGATTAGCAAGGTCAGAATCGACCCTCTAGATTTGCTAGGTCTAGACAGCCACCCAAGGCGCCGAAACTCGCTGTAAACAGACTAAAAAACTCTAGAATGGGATATTTGTACACTGAAGGGATCAAAAATGACTTAAAGGATTTTCAGAATCGTCTAGACCTAGCGAACGAAAGGGATGGATTTTAAGGCTTCTTAGTCCCTTTAAACACTTCAAACAATCCAGCGCCGATAACTACTTACAATCTCAATATTCTCCTCCGTTTCCCCACCCAACCGCTGGAATAAATCCTTCATCCGTTCCAGCGACAATTCCGGGTGATGGCCGACAGCAAATTTGCATAAAATTATCGAAAATACAGCCAAATATCCTAGCGAATTGTTAGGTGCCGAAGCGGGCATTCATCTGGTGGCACGGGAAGCGAATTTAGCTGGCTGGAACTCTAGCAGAATTCTTGTACCCCAGATCGGTGCTTGTGTCCTATTCGGCAAAATGAAATGTGCGGCCATGCGGTTGCCCCAAAAAATGTACATCTACCCGCCAGACCATTAACTGGGGATTAGCCGAGGCGGCGAAGGTTCAAAAGATCGCCCAAATCCGAAAATAATGCGCTCACCTCCCGATTTCGGTGCGGCAGCTCACACGAAAAAGTTTTTAAGTTCATACGCGCATGACCAAAGGGTGATCGTTTTGGGGTGGAAAACAGAGGAGGTGGGTAGGCTAGCGCGAATTGTTTGGGAAAACAACTCTAAACTGTCGTTTTGGCAGAAAATAGAGGAAGCCTAGCAGAGATACTTTGGGGAACTTAAACAGCGAGGATGGAAATGGGAGCAAGCCAGCATTGATTCGTTGGGAAACCTGCAAATGTTATTTTATTTTTGTAGTAAAAACAGGCAAGCTAGCAGATATTTTTGTGGAATTTCAGCCAAAATGCCAAGAGCCTGAGGCCGCGAGGATGGAAAAAGAGAGCCAGCCAGCATTGATTCTTTGAGAAAAATGTAAAAAAATTTCTTTTTTTGGCAGTAACAAAGGCTGACTAGCAGAGTTCCTTTGAAGAAGCCGAGATGCGTGCTTATCGAACAAAAGCAGAGATGAAGTGGCTCGGCTAGCATCGATTTTTTGGGAAACTTTGGTGAAAGGGCCAAGAAAAAAATTGTGGAAGCTAGCGGAGATTATTTGGGAAACTAAATTCAAATTGTTGTTAGAATAGAATCCTACTAGCAGAGATTATTTGCGGAATTCTGCGAAAACGAGCAGGATCTTGAGAGGCAGCAAGAAAGAGGCAGCCAGCTTGTGGAGGTTCTTTGGGAAGACAGCTACAAAATGTTGGTTTTTTGCGAAAAAACAGATTCACGCTACCCGAGCTCTCTACAGAATTCTAGTGTGAATACACAAATTGCAAAGTGACACAAAACAATTTACGGAACCGTGGCCGGAAGCAGAAAAAAAGCGCAAAAATATCCTACATACCAAAAGCTCAGCCAGGACGGAGGTCCAAAGCGAAATGAACTATGGCGCCAGAATAAATTTATGTAAAGGGATGCAAATAAGCTGAGATTTTTTGCTGATTCACACATTCGAAACAATGCCTTACAGGCGCGTAAGAAACCAAAACTCAGTGGGATCTTACGGGAATATTTTCGTAACTCTTCAAGGCGTGGCCCGCTTCATAGACCAGTCGTCACCCCGAAAACAGCTGGGGCAAGAGAGAGCAAAAGCTTTTTCGCAGCCTCCCGGCGACGTCTTCAGCTGATAAGGCGTCTGTGGGCCCCATTTGGTAATGGTTACGAGTGAATATGCCAGAATTTCTGGGGTAAGGTGGGAGGTATAAAAGGGGGAGTAGCGGGTGGAGGAGATAGCGAACCGCAGTTTCGTGTCTCCTCCTCCTACTCTCCGTAATTTTTCAATTTTTAATTTTTATTAACCTTTCAATCCGTTCAAAATAATTACAATAAAAATGGTTGTTTTAGAAAAATGACGCACCCTGCTGAGTTTCGTATTGAAGGCGTCTATTCCGCCGATGAAGCCTTCAAACTGCTTGACCGTCTTGGTGCTGAGGGAATCAAAAATCTGCGCTCCTTCTACATGACTGTCAACGGCTCGGCTCCAGCGTGAGTTAATTTTGATTACGTTCTCAAACGTTTGCCTGTTTTTTATGGCGGTTTTAGTTAAAAAATTAAAAAGATTAAATGAAAGAGGGAAGGATTACTGAATGTTTTAATTTCATTTTTTCGATATTGAACATAGAAAAAAGCTCTAGTTGAATATCGAAAAAATGAGATTAAAACATTAAGTAATCCGCATAACAATTTCGAAAAACATACTATTTTTTTAAAATAATTTTTTAAATAAAATTTCGAAAATAAAATTTTCGCAAAGTCGCATCCTATTGAGCTACCGAAGCACGCGGAATGCCTCTATCGGGGCAGCTATCCATGCCAGCGCCTCACATCCAACCCGTAAGAAATATGATTTTCAAAAAATCATCGCCCGCCACTTGCAGATGGTTTTTTACGTTGTAAAATCCACCAATCTAAAACTAGAATAATAAATTAATCTGTTTTTCAGACACATCCTGATCCTCAGCGCTGCACCAGTCGCCGCCGCCAATCATCCTACCTTCAAGCCGATCATAGGCCACGATTTCACGACAACCAGGTGATTTCAATTTCTTATTATATTTTATTGATATCATTACGGTTCAAAGAACAACAATAACAAAAATAAATCTTAGATTCGTGACCGACAAGCAGCTCCTGGAGCAAGCCATCCACGATCACTACAAGATGAACAAGGGCCAGTACCGGTTCCCGGAAAAACTGGACACCCAGTTGCGAATCAGCGCGGCAGTTGGTAAGTTTTGTTCGTAGATCTTACAAGGAATGCTTTTTGAGTCGTTGGCAAAACCTGCCGAGACCTCCTAGCTCATTTGATAAAGAATTTTATTCTGAACAAGACTCCGTTGTTCTTTTTTGCGGAATGGCTATCCCTAATTTTATAAAATTTTAAAACTGCACCCAAAAGTCTCTCCTTTTGCTCGAAAGGCACTTATAGTAAGAGAAGGTCACTAGTTTTTAATTTTATAAAATCAGGGATAGCGATCCCGCGGAAAAGGACAACGGAGTCTTGCTCAGAATTGAATTCTCTATCGAATGAGCTAGGTCTCGTAAGGTTTTGCCAATGACTCAAAAAAGCACTCCTTGTTACTGGTCCATGCTAATCTCGTAATTTATAGTACCGTACAATACAAACTGCGTTGTTATAGGTGCCCCAGCGCAGACCAGCTTGAACCTGATGATGCCCACGCAAGGAAACGCCCTCTTCACCCGACCGGCTGAGGCGTGCTATCGACTCCTTAAAGGTTAGTATTACACGTGAGAAATAAGAATAAAACAAAGTTGAAGCGTATAACCTTTTATTTGCAGCCTTGAAAAACGGTACTTGGCCTCGTCGTGGATGTGTTACCATCTCGTACAGCCGATTTATCAAGGATGCGCGGTGCAAGGTAGGTGGTATTTTTGCAATATTTTAAGGCCAGACTTCCGTCGGATTTACATTTTTGGCCAAAAAAATTTTGCAGAGGCCGGAAACATCTTCAAAATCTCGAATTTTCAGAATCAAATTTGCATAATCAGAATCAGCACTAAGAGCTTCAGCAATTGCACGATAGTTCAAGATTTCGATTTTCGAGATTACGAAAATTCAAGATTTTCGTAGACGAGACCTAGTCGTTGACAAGGGTTGATTCCAACCTTGTGGCCATTTTAATGCACTATTTTTATTTATATTTTACCACTATCTTTTACTAATTTTACTATTTTTGCAGATCACCATCGGTTCGAACATCGACGAAAATTTTCTCGGCGAAGTCGCCAACCTTCTTGAGAGCCTCAACACTCGCGGGCTCCACGTATCCGTGAAAACCGACGTCTCGATGTGAGTTTTTGCAATAGTCGCTTAAAAACTTGCCGTAGGTTTAAGAGGGCAGGATATTGCTATTAGGGTGGCTTCAGAAACCAAACCGCAATTTCAGGGCGCTCAACAAACGCGAAGTGCTGAAACGCCCACACCGCCAAGTCTTCCACGGCCCTATCGCGCAGTGGAAATCAGCTTCTACCTCCCTCACTGCTCAACCGATGAGACAAGAACGTCAGGGATGATTATTTTTCCTGCATAATATTGTATTAAGGTGCCTCATCCTTTCCCTTCACTTTTTTTGCCTTTTTAATCAACTATTGTTTCTAATCTAAATTTTGCGTGTGGTCCAGCTTTCCTTGTTTTCATGTTTGTGTGGTGATTTGAATTTTTACCATTATGCTTATCGCAAATAAACGGGTATTCGAAATCCAGGTGATTTATCTAGCGTAATCATTCGGGGAGTCAACAAAGATCCAAAGTTTTTGGTGAATGACCAAGAACAGGCCAATGACCGGTTAAAAAAAACTTGAGGAAAAGTAAAAAGCGAGCAAGCTAGCGGAGATTCTTTGTTGGAGTAGCTCCAAGTTCTTACTTCTGAAAGTAGTAGTTTTTTTCGGAATTCTGGTCAAAAATCCAGGACCTTGACCAGAGAGTGAGTGAGAGAGAGACCAGTGAGAAAACGGAGCAATCTAGCGGAGATTTTTTTTCAAGTTGGAAACTTCATTCCCGTGTCATTTTGGCACACACTGTAGTTCCAGTGCCAGTCTGGGTTTCGCCAAAAGGAAGGGCTCTTTGGCCCCACGGTCGCACGGTTTATGGCACATTGTTGCCACTGGACTTGCAGTCGCAAAAATAACGGCTATGAGAGGGACCATAGTCCCACGGGTTATGGGCTTCTAAGCCGTTATATAACCGGCGACGGTCAAGCCTGAGCGTAGCTTGCCGCTCGCAAAACATTCTCGACAATGCTTCCGTTGCTGCTATGGGCCGCGCTGGCCTTTATACAGTGCGTCGAGGCTGGATACGGAATGTTCCCAGTGCCATCGTAAGTTTTCTAGGGCGGATCCAGAATTGAGGCCTAAGGGCCAGGATTTACCGCGAAAATGCCGCATTTTTATAATGTCGAACTTGAAAAAACCGAGTTTGCTAAATTTTCATATCGCCGAATTTTATAACGCCGAATTGCATAATGCCGAATCCTGTTTATGAATGCTAATGTGCTTTCTGTTACGATTTCGCCACGAAACTTGCAAGTAACAACTTAAGAAATAGATTTATTCTAGAACCAGTGGAAAAAGACCGCTTCGCGGCCCTTTTCCACTGGACCCCGTCAAGGAACCATGAATTTAAATACTTTCTTTTTCGGCCTGCGCATGAACCTGAGTCAAGGAGCCATTCTTTGGCCTGCGGCGCAAGAGCCAGAGTTGCGCTAGAATCCTTGAGCCTGCGGCGCTAGTTACTGGTTTTTCTCTCCCGGAATCTGGCCTGCGGCGCGAGAGCCTTGGTCCAGGACCCATCCGTGGCCTGCGGCGCAGAGCCTGGGTCAAGGACCTTTTCTTTGGCCTGCGGCGCTAGAGCGAGAGCCAGGCCTAAACCTCGCAGAACGTGAGCCTAAAAATAAGTTTTGTTGCTGAACTACCAAAAGCAAAAGTTAAATTGGCCGAGGCCGAACCCACGAGCATGCGCGTGGTAGACCCCACCCCAATCCACTACACCGCGGGACGGATGGGAACGGGGGCGGCAAAGGCCTGTTCTGTCCTGGGGGCGAGTCCGCTCCGGGCAGCGGTAAAGAAATGAGAGCTGGGAGGGATGACTTCTGGTCACTTTGCAAAATTCGCTTTTTTAGTCTGAAACTGCCAAAAATTTGTCAAAATAATAAGATGCGCGTGATCCCCACCATCGATTACATAAGTTATCCAAATTCCAGCCCGAAATTCCATCTGGGCTTCGAGTTATGGCCTGGACACCACGACACTTTGGCCATGTTGTTAAGGATTTTTTCGAAAAATGCTTATAAAAACCTTATTTTAAGGAATTAACGAAAATCCAAAAAATAGTATCGAGATATTTTTATTATGCATCAACCCACCAAAAATCAGGGTCTAACTCCTTCAGGCAATCGAGATAGCCTCTGAACAAACCTTTTTTTGGTCAAAATGTTAAGGGTTTTATACTATTTTCCTTGTAAAATTGTTAAATTAAGGAATTTCCAAAAACAAAAAAATGCGTATAAAGAGGATGTGTTTCTCCGCCTCCATGCCAAAAATCAGCGCGAAATTCGGCCTGACGGCCGAGAAATCGTCATTACAGAAAACACACATACTTTTCTCGCTTATAGGATAGGATAAAAATTCTAAAAAAGCACGTTCTTATTTTGCATGAAAAGCCCTATACTTCCAAGAAAAAAACATTTCATGGCGAAGACTTGCCTATTAGCATCCATAAACAGAATTTGGCGTTATGAAATTCGGCATTCTAAAAATAACCCCACGCCCGATGTAGACAAGAAACCTTTTAGCCCCGCCCCCGTAACAACGGCACCGACTACCACACCCGTACCAGGTAATGCTGTGTATCGGGTAGCAAAACGGATCGGATGAAGAGAGATATAAGCTTTTTCGATAATTTTTTTAGGCTGCGCCACCTGCACCGAGGATTTGACCACCATTTTGGTCGGCCAAAAATCAGCCGAGGGCAACTTTACGCAACCACCGGGAGTTTTCACGTATAGGCTAGTTCTACGTAAATAGAGTTAGTTCTAGAGTAGCATTGACAGCCCAGGGGGGTTGGCATTATAGGTAGCTAATCGGGGTTTGAGACGTAACTAGCTGCTAGCTAGGCGTAAGCGATTTTTGGTGAAGTCACCGGAATTCCTAAAAATTCATGCTACATTCTTCAGCTACGACCTAAGCGGCTGCAAACAAGCCAACTTGACGTGCTCCGGAACCGGAGTGACTTATACCTTTGCAAAACTGGTAAGTTGGCGTTTTAGGCAAAAACCAGGGTTGAAAAGCCGCTTCGCGACTTTTCAACCCTGGCCCCGTCCAACGCTATGATATCCCTCGCTTTGCATAAACTTTCCGTACTTTTATGTCACAGAAATGAAAAGCGCGTCCTCTCCTTGATTATATAGGCTACTCCCACTTCCGGCGTATGCTAATTTTTTCCTAACAAAGGGCTTGTCCGATTTTTAAGGAAAAACTTAATTTTTATGTCGAAAACAATCGAAATTGCAAAATCTGATATGCGTGCAGTCATCTACACGCCATTACGCGTCTAATGACGTATCATACGCCCCCTTCATCCCTTCCCCTCTTGAGATATCCTCCGGACACGCTGACGGAAGTTGCATGCAAAGTGGCACACACACACAGACACTATCCTACTATATATAAAAAAATAGTGTCTGTGTGTGTGTGTTATATTGCATGCACTTCCGTTTGGATGTTCCGCACCTACAGCCTCAGGGAAGCATTTTTTCGGTAGGGAAGAAACGTCATAGGGTAAAGGAGGGGCTGGAATCGACTGCACACACATAAAAGTTTTGAAAAATTGCTATTTTCGATATTAAAATTAGGTTTTTGTAAAGTTTTCTGCCCACCGCTTTGTTAGGAAGCAATTAGCATACGCCGGAAGTGGAAATGGTTTATAAAAAGGAAGAGAGGGCGCGTATCATTTTTTGGTGAGCGGTTTTGGCAAGGATTATGCAAAGTCAATAACTTCATCGATCCTAGACGGGGCCAGGGTTGAAAAGCCGCGAAGCGGTTTTTCAACCCTGGTTTTTTTATATATAGTAGGATGAATTGGTTTCAAAGCTTTTCGAAGGAATTTTTCGAACACCCCGTACTAGGACGGATGGCTAAAAACTTAAGGCTGGGGGGGGAGGGGAGGTAAAATAGAGTCTAGCCGGTTACCAGCGTTTCCTTGTGTCGTTAATTGCGAAAGTCCACCGGATCCCAATCGTTCAGGGGAACAACTGGTGGCCCATCGATATCGGCTCCTCTGAAGTGCAGCTGACACTTGGAAGCATCATATGCGACTCCGACGGCCACTGGCAATTCACGGTGCCTGATAGGCCTGGAGAATTTGTAAGCGCATACCGTCCAGAATCGGGGAAATGCTTAGAAAAAATGTGATTCAAAATACTTTCTCGGTTTTGCAAATTGCAACAGCAAAACCTGATTCGAAATTAAAGCAAATGGTTTGAATGAGACAATCTATTAAAGGGTAAGGAAGGCCCGGATAATTTAAGCATGAAGCCGCTTCGCGACTTTTCAGCCCTGGCCCCATCTAACCTCATAATATCCTTAACTCTGTCTGCGTTTCTCCCCGATGAGAAAAATGAATAATGCCACCCTCATTATATGACTATCGCCTAATTGTTTCCTACCAAAGAGGGTTCCCGGTTTTACAACAAAGGCGCAATTTTAATGTCGAAAATTAGGTATTTTGTAAAATCTGAGATGCACGCAGTCATCACGTGGCCATTACGCACCTAATGACGTATCATATGTAGCCTAATACCCTTCCCTTCTTGAGACGTCCTCCGGACAAGCTGACGGAAGCTGCATGCAAAGGCACACACACACACACACACAAACACTATTTTCTTATATATATAGAAGGATCTAAGAAAATTTTGTGGCGGCAGCCCTGTCTCGAAAATGCTACCACCTTGTGTGTAATAAACATTGCGCTTTCGACCTAACCAAAAATACCTCCCACGATAACACTATTTTAGTTTGCTCCCGTCGATTACGGATGTGTGGATATGGGAGGCGGTCAGATTTGAGGCACTGCAAATTGGACACGCCGGGAAGACTTCAAGGCGCATAAAAATAACAATGTTCCGAAATGGCTATGCTTATTGCACATGAAAGCTTGACAGCCACAGGGATATTATGAAACTTAAAGGGTTAAAGAATGCAGAAGTCCTCATTTTGTCGATTTTATTACTATGGTCTGGCTTTTTTCATTTAGGGACGTAACTTCTTTGTAAACCATGGATCCTTAAGCCCAGCCCCCCGGGATTCTCTCGAGTAAGGCATGAGTCACGGATCAAGCCACGCAAAGACTGGAGCGGCAAATATGTAGATTATAGAGCCTCCAAAGAAAAAACGATTGGTCGACTTCCGGATGATCGGCTGATAAGCTCCATTCAGCGGCGCCCCTAATCTCGCACGTCGTAAATCGTACGCGACGAAAAGTTTTGTAGGGTAAGGTGTCTGTATAAAAGGCGAGGTGCGAAGTCTAAAACCAGTAGCTTCAACTGCTTGCTATCACCGTTTACCTATCCTTGGTGCCCCCGAAAGCACCACCTCTAACGGTCCGGGGGCTCAGATTTGGCTGGTACCTGCATCAGTCGAAAGCTCTAGAAAAACCGTGAAACGAGCGGGCTTCGTTTGCTTAAATTGCTTAGCATTTTCTTTTTTTTTCTTTTCTCAAAACTCTCGTGTTTTGTTGCGTAAACGCCGGCGCCTAAAATCAGCCTTTTTCAGGGGTTTATGGTCATAAATCCCTGAAAATGGTCATAACCCTATGGAACCGCAACAAATAAAATAAAAATAAACAATTAAGTCACGTAATCTAGCAAACCAAAAGCGCTTATTTTCTCCCTTTTTCGAGAGGTTTCGCTAGATACCTAATCATTAAAATCGGACACGACTGTGGACCGCTGGGGGGGGGGGGGGTATTTGTTGTTGTTGCCCAAAACTTACAGTACCCAGCCCCTTTCTGGCTGAATTCAAATCACACACGCACGCAGCTAATCTTGTTTAGATGATGGCTACTCAAATGAGCCTTCAATCGGCTGAAGAAACCTGGAAGCAGATTGACGCGCTCGGGGTCGATGGTGTTCGAAGCAAGAAGGGCATCTACGTGACCGTTAACGGCAACGATCCTACCGGAAATGTGTAGGTTACTGAAGCCATCCTATGCATACCCAGTTTCAAAAGAACACGTCAGAACCTATGTGTTCAAGTGCATCGGAACGATTTTTATAGGGTAATCCGCACGACCAAACAACCGTCGAGCGACGGTACAAACGACCCGGCCTTTAAAACAGTGCGGGCCAAGGGGCTGCCAATCACGAGGTATATTTTTAAGTCCAACGGAGTGTTGGTGCAACGTCCTCTAGCTTCGCTTGCGAGCGCGCGCTCACCCAAAAGCGCATCGACGACTTCTTCCGGACCCAGAAAAGTCGCTACCGTGACCCGGAGCTGCTGGCGACGCAGCAACGCATCGGCAGGGACTGCAGTATGAAGTGTTGCATCCACAAAAATTTGAACGAGTTTTAGGAGCCACCGGACAGACTACTGTGTTCTTGGACATCGACAGCCAGATAAAGAGCAAGGCATCGTACGTCCGCCCGGCCCAAGTTTTCGTCGCTCTGCTTAAGGGTGGGTTTCCTTCCGCGGTCATTGCTCGGGCATGTTCCCTTTTTGCAGGATTTTCAACCATTAACCACTTTTTAGCGCTTCGAGACAACGTCTGGACGCCGGAGGGCTGCGTGACGATCGCCTTCAGAGATTTTCTCAACGAGACTCGCGCTGAGGCAAGTTTTTAGGATGTATTTTGGGGCTTGGATGGGAGCTCTGCTTGTAAGTAGCTGATAAGAATTAGAACCAGTAATTAAGACCCCCGTTTAACATAAACCTCCTAGGTAACCATTGAAGAAGACGTCGCCAAACCCTTCCTGGGCCAAATCGCTGACCTACTCGTCGAAGCAGGTGTGAACACGAACCAGTTGCGCATGGTGGTCAGGACCGATGTCGGGGAGTAGGTTTCTTGAGGCGGCAGTCGGACTTTTCCTTCAACCACTAAGCTTATCGCCCTTTTAGCGCGCTACGAACTTATGATCGGATCAAAACGTGTGAAAATGTTTTCGAGGGCACGGTAGATGGATTGCGCACCCCGCAACCGGGCGCCGCTGGTGCCGCGCGCCCTGCCAACGCCTGAATGACGCAGTAGGAGTGAAAATGCCGGGCAACACCATCGTCCGATCGTGGTAATTATTTAGGGGGATTTTTAAAGGGCTAATAGCTACATTATTATGAAGACACCCTCAAGTAAGGTATTCATGGCGTGTTTTTCAATTTAGAGCTGGGTAAAACTTCATTTCGTCGAAAGATAAAGATAAGTAGCTTGAGTTAGTTTCGCAAAAAATACGTAAGCGTCTGCGCAACATATTTTTCCTAAGAAAGAAATCTTCCTAAGAGTGGAGGCGACGGGATGACTAATATAAACATCTTGCCATCTCCCGTCGATTTACACAATTTTTCAGAAATTCCCGGTCGACATTGCCAACAACCCCTGTATCGGCGAAGTGACCGGAAACTTTTCGAATTTTCTCCTTCTGCAAATCTGCTGTTTTTTTGCGACGTAAGGGACCGTGAATAAATGGCTTTGTTGATGAATAATTTGTATATACGGAATACGTAACGCTACACAGAACCACCTCAGAACCAATTATTATTTTTTGAGATTATTTCTCTACGTCTAATAAATCAAAAAAAAATCAAAGTCCAAACGAATCTGTTTACGGTTTCCAGCGAAAGTTTTTTCGAAGTTTTTTTTAAAGAAAAAATTAGCTTTTGAACTTTATAAAATTTCATAAATATCGTAGTGTGAAAAATTTGCGCGACTTTTTGACAGAAAAATCTAGTTTTAATTGGCCACGGAACAAAATTTCCTCGCGTCAGCTTTTGCCCCAACAGAACAACCAGAATTTCGACATTATAGCCCGGCCAAAAGACCGGCAGTTCATTCCGGACCGATCCCCTTTCCCTCACTGAAGCAAACTTTAAAAAACACAGATAAGCCGGCACAGCTTCGGAGTGGATGGCCAGTCACCCACAAAATATTCTTGCAGCGCAGAATTTCCCGATTTGGAATCGATTCTTAGCAGGTTAACATTTTTGCGTCTTTGATTTCAGGAAAAGCACATTTTTCGAAGAAAATTAATTTAATTTGATACGTTTAATATAACAACACGATCCCATGTTTAGTATGCCGCTGTCAGTCGATGGGCAATATTCCAAAGAAACCGTCGACGAATTTTTGGCGGCCCTGAAGAAAGAAGACTTGGCCAAAATTTGGGACAAAATCCACCTGACCTGCTTGCCCAGTGAGGACGAGATGGGAAGGTAAGAAGCACATGCTTGTCTTCTTAAGGTAGATTAACTTATTAAATTTAAATTGATTCGTTATTGAAATAATTGATTTAAACTATTAATTGAAACTACCGGGTGTCCCAATAAAAAACACCCCCTCTAACTCGATGCAGCAGTATCGGATCGGAACGATGGTTACAACAGTCGAAAGCTCTGGAAACGGCAAAATTTGCTTATCAAAACTATGTTTTTATCTAAACGCGCCATTCAAAACCGCTTTTAAAAACATTAAGGAACGACCTCTGCATTTAACTCACTGGATCTGCAGTATTTTCATGTTTAGTGTTAGAAGCCAGCGGCTTTCCGAACGACTTGTCGGGCAAGTAGAGCGGCTCGACGATGAACGCTTGTGGATGTTGGGGGAAACCATTGTTTTGTATAATCCAGAAATTCTCCTCTACGTTTTTCGTGCAAGCTTGCTATCTGAAAACAGCGGAAATTAGCTGAAAACGTAAAAAAAATAGGCTTGGGTTGAAAAGAGGGTCAGACTGGGCTTACCGGATGCGCGGACCCTCCGCCCAGCAGGGGTCGTTCTCCCTCTCACCATTAATTTACGGGGTGATGGGGTCGTTCCCCCTCCCCCCGCGCAGCTCGCGGCGGGTTGACTTGTGATTGTTGAGGGTCACCGTCAACAGAAAAGAATTTGGAAACGTTTGACGCGAAACCTTTTTGGTAGGTGAACATGGGTGTGAGTGTGGACAGGTTCGGTGAAAATCGGTGGACTATAAAACCACTTATACCAGTAGTAATACGCTTATTTGCATTCTAACGATTTAGACAGCTTTGGATCGTCGACAAGGGCAGGCTTGCTGCTTGGAAAGATGAGTTCCAACCGGTGGACCGGGAAGCCGAGCCGATCAAGAGGTATTTCAAGTCATAAAAATTGGGATAATTATATTTTTATTTTATATTTTTATATTTTGTATTTTATATTTTATATTCATATTTATTACTATTTTACAGCTTTCTGGAGCAACAAGAGACGACGAAGAAAGATGTTATCAAGTATTATGAAGAAAATAAGGTACGTACATACAGAAGGGCTGCACTCTTGCTATCTCTCTATCTCTCACTCACTCTCTCGCCTTTTCGCTCTCTCGCTCTCTCTCACCCTATTGCGCGCTCTTTCTCACTCTCTGCTCGAGCTCATCCTTTCCCTCTCTCTCTCTCTCTCTCTCTCTCTCTCTCTCTCTCTCTCTCCTACAGGGTGAGGCATATATATGGCAACACCCCCAGACCATACTAATTTGCCTGCTATCGGAAAACTAATCATTTTTTCGAGGGTTTGGGTGTTTCCCATACAAGAACTTGTGTTTCTTTATGCAGAAGACAAATGAAAACGGTTGCAAATTTTTTAATTTTTGATTTATAGTAGCGGGAAGTTTAGCGATTTTGTCGAAAAAGCGGTGTGTCGGCACGCAGCTCATAGAACACCGGAAATTGGTAGCTCTGCTCCAGGGTTTGGTATTTAAGTTTACTTCGATCTTATTTAGTTTTGCCAAAAGTCTTTTAGTCGGAAACTGTCGAGGGAATTTGCTATATTCAAAAAACGCCCGCTTACCCACCCCTCACCACCCTTATGTTGACCACAAAAAATTAATTATCAAATGCCTGCCAACTGTATTGTCTTATTTAAGCAATTTTTTACATTGTAGGCATCGGATTGAACCAATTCCGGTTGCTGAAACCAAGCAATTCGACGATTAAAAATCAAAAAAGGCAATTTTACTTTTTCTACTATGATTTTTGGGACCAGCCGAGAAGAATTCTGAAATTTCTGCCAACTTAAAAGAAATTAATTGTTTTAATTACCTTTATCTGTCATTACTAAGTAGTACACACGTTTTTAGGGTTCATTCGTAACCAAAACAATATTTTCGTACCATGCTGAAATTGGCTTCCAACGGGTTCCGTGCCAGCACCACCCTTACGACACCCAGTTTTTGCTTCAGAACAAAAGTTTATAGGGTTGCTGCGTTCTAATATTTTAAGAGTGGTTATAGGACACTCGTGGCTATATTTCAACAAATTATTAAAGCCCAACCCGCTTTCTTCATTTTTTGAGAGGCTCGAGAAAGTGTTGCCATATATATGCCTCACCCTGTATATCCAGATATTTCAGTTCCCTCGTTTTCTAGATTGGGTCTTTTCAGGAGAGTCTAATTGATATGCGTACGATGGCCGGCCAAGAGAGGGTTGGAAAGAGTGTTAGTAAGTAACTTCGAAAAAGTTAACTTTACCTATGGTTCGCGGTATGCATAAAAAGTGTATCGAAACGCACGCGTCATGTAATTAATCATTATCTAGAAATCTTAACCTATATAAGGAAATAACATTGTTTTTCAGACAAACCCAGCTGCAGTCTCTTGATCCACAGCAAAGACCTTTCGGACAAGGCCATGGCCACGCAGTTGGCCGAGGTGTTTTTGGTGCTTGCGAAAGGTATGAGCCTGACCTTACTAGAAAGCTTGAAACTGCGTTTAGCCATCAACTCGGGTCGGCTGGAATCCGATATGGTCCTCTCCCTGTCGTTTACAAGGTTCAAGCCGGAGAAGGACTCCAGGGTTAAGGTATGGATACTACCGTAGTTTGCGTAATCTCAAAGCGGATAGGATTGGATAGGAGCTATCTTGTCAAAAATTCGAATGCCAATTGAGATTGCTTGAAATCTAAAAATTTCGACATTCCGAATTTTGTCGTTGCGATTTTCAATACTTCATTTAACATTTATATCCTAATTTTCGACACACCGAGAAGTCGGGGTTCTAATTTTCGACTCTTTGAGATGTCGGCATTCTGATTTTTGACATTAGGACAGAAAATCCCGTCCGTACGGTATTGTAGCGTAAATCTCAGGCTGCATTCAAATTCTTGCTTTTCCGATCATCACCGCAACCACCGTTACGGGCGCCCTACTGAAACAAATCGTCGAAATTCTCCTCGAAAACGACGTATACCTGGGCATTCTTCACCTGAAGGTCAAGTCTGACGTCGCCTGGTAAGTGAAGGAGCCGGAACCCTGCGGGAAAAACGGGAAAATCATAGAACAAAATTTTTTAGGGTCATGGACCGGTACTTGGATGCTGGCGACAGGGACTATAGACCCTTCACCCCGTTCTGCGAGGGCATGCTGGACAAGTACGAGGAATTGGCGAAAAAATTCTGAAGCTTTCCATTGGTCATTTTGTCAATAAATAATTAAGATTTCAATACGATTTTCGGATACGCACAGAAGGCAACCAGCACAGATTCACAAATTTTTCAAAATAGCGCCGCTTGTACGGCGTAGCAAGAGCAAGTTGGTTTTGAAGATGCGCCAGCCGCAGCAATAGTTCTCAAAAACGGTCACTCCACTTCGGGTCGACCCCCCTGCCCGGTTCCCTCACATCGGCAAACTAAAAACAAAACAGATAAGCGGCCGCCTCGCACCAAGTCGATGCTCTGGCTAACATTTGCAACCAAATTTTGGCGCCTCCTAATCGATTCGATAGGTGAGGTATATTTTGCAAAGATTAGTACGTTAAAGCAACTGGTTTTTATCCTGATCTAAAAAAACCTCCCCATTTATCAAAAACCGGTCCACGCCATACCAGCGTCTGTTTCCTAAACGGTGGGGAGGGCCCCTCCCTGGGGGAAGAGGGCCTGTCCTTTCCCGGTCTCCTTGGCCTGTTGGCTCATTGGTTTTGTGTCCGCTTGCCGGGCACCGGGCCCGGGTTGGACCCCGGGCGTTGCCGAGGTTTTTGCTTTTTCATCAAAAACTGGCAGTTGAATGTTTCTTTAAGATAGACACAATAAGTAACGACTTCTCAAGTGGTTAAACGGCGCGGGAGTGTACCCCTTCGCCAAACTTGCTCTCGTCAGTTAAACGCCAAAATATGCCACACCCCAAGCAGAATTAAATTTTCCCTCCCTATTACGATTCGGTCTTCGGGCTACATATCTAGTTTAATGTTGTTAATACACATTGTTCATTTTTTTCAGGATGCCGTTAGAAATCGATGCTCAGTACTCGAAGGAAACTATCGAAGAATTCCTAGACGGTCTGAAGAAAGAAGATCTGGCCCGAATTCAAAACAAGATTCACCTGGTCTGCTTGCCGAGTGAAGATGAGATGGGGAGGTAAGCCAGAGCTCATCTCTTCAGAAATCAAAAAATCATACCTCACAAAATTAGGGTGGTTTAGACAGCTCTGGATCGTCGACAAGGGCCGACTTCGCGCATGGAACGATGACTACAAACCAGTGGAGCAGGCAGCCGAGCCCATCAGAAAGTGCCTTGAGGCCAAAGAGACAACTAAAAAAGTTTTTTAGCTTCTTGGAAAGGCAGCAAGCTGCCATGGATGATATCATCAAATACTATGAGGAAAATAAGGTATGCGCCGAATCTTTCACTATCTCATGACACTATACCGTTCCGATAAAAAAGACCCCGTCTAACTCGAGGCAGAAGTATCGGATCGTCACGATAGTTTCACCATTTGGAAGCCCTTGGAACGTCGATTTTGCAACAATCTTCAAAACTTTGTTTTGATTTAAACCCGCAATTTCGTAGCCAATTGAAAAACATTAAGGGACGACGTCTGCATCTGATTAACAGCCACTTCCGGCCATTTTGCTTAATCACGAATAACCGCAAAATTTTACAAAATGGCTTGTAAAATAATGCATTGAAATAAAACCAAGGAGGGCTTTTGAATGATGTAACAGATCGAGTTAAGGGGTGCTTTATTGGGACACCCTTGATGTCTCTCTCTCTCTCTCTCACTCTCTCGCTCTCTCTCTCTTTCTATCTCTCCCTCTCTCTCACGTTTCCCCTCTCTCGGCCACGTTTCTAAGCTTCTGAAAAATTTGTTGAACACCGTATGTTTAGGGCAATTTGGCCGACATGCGAACAATGGCAGGGCAGATCAGGTTCGGCAAAAATGCGAGTAAGTCAAGTGTCGCTCTCATACGACTATTGGACCAAAATCACGAGCTTGAACATGTCATCAATTTTTAATTCTTCTTATGTAACTCTTGATAACATAAATTCAATTCTTTATCATGTCATAAATCATAAATTTTTCGCCCTTACCTCACTAAGCTTCCGCTTCAGATCAATCCAGCTGCAACCTTATCATCCACAGCAAAGACCTTTCGGACCGGGCGATCACCAAGCAGCTGGCTGAGGTGTTTTTGGTGCTGGCAAAAGGCAAAGCGCAATCTATCTGTGTATCCTGATTTTAGCCATCAATTCCGGGCGCCTAGAATCCGACATGGTCCTCTCGGTGTCGTTCACCAGATTTGTGCCGGAAAGGAACTCTCGTGTCAAGGTATTCTGGAACTGGTTTGTTTGCAAAATGTCGAAAATCATAATGTCGAGATTTCATAATGTCGAAATTTCATAATGCCGAAATTTCACAACGTTGAAATTTCATATTGACGCTATCTCATAATGTCTAAATTTCATAATGTCGAAGTTCAGAATCTCGAAAATCAAACAGCAAATCCCTGGAACTCGTCAGTGATTTCAAAATCGGAGACTTTCAGATTGTTTCCCAGAATACGGCAACTGGCGACCTACTGACGCAGGTCGTCGAAATTCTCTTGGAAAACGGCGTCCACATCGACATCCTGCACGTAAAGGTCAAGTCCGATGTGGCCGTGTAAGTTGTAGCTGTGAAACTCGCCGAGCTAAACCGTGAGATAGTCTAAATTAGCCGCTTCGTTGTCAGCCCTGCCTAAGAAAATATCTTTTCAGGATGATGGGCAAACACCTGTTTGGCGCAAGAAACTTCACGCCGTTTACGCCGCTGTGCGCCGGCATGCTCGACGATTACAAGGCATTGGCCAAGACATTTTAGGTTTCCAGTTTTATGAGCTGCGCTGAATAAATAGTATGCGAAGACCATAAGGGGGTACACTACGATGTCTGCCAGGTTGGAGGGGGGCCCCTCGTACGGTAAATACTTGCTATGCCGATTTTCCGAATTTCGCTATGCCGAATTTTCACTATGCCGAATTTTCGCTATGCCGAATTTTCGCTATGCCGAATTTCGCTATACCGAATTTTCACTATACCGAATTTTCGCTATACCGAATTTCGCTATGCCGAATTTTTGCTACTTTACTACTAATAGTCTCTACTAATATTAATAACTAAAATTGGCTGGGACTTTGCGGTGCAACAAAAAATCTGCTGCTCCGATGGGACCAACGATCTGCCCGAGTTTTTGGATATTTCTAGGCTAACTCTAACTTTCTAGGCCCATGATATTTGGAAAAATAGTAAAAAAATGGGGAACATACCGCTTATCAAATTTGGTATGGCGAAGATTCGGCATGGTGAAAATTCGCTATCGTGAAAGTCGGCATGGTCAAAATTCGGTATACCAAAAATTCGGCATAGCGAAAATTCGGCATAGCGGAAATCGGCACAGCGTCAATCGGCATAGCAAAATTCGGCATAGCGAATGGAACTCCCCTCGTACCTACCCTCTCTCGCTATCTATCTCTCGTCTCTCGCTATGTATCTCTCTCCCTCTCTTTATCGCTATCTCACGTCACTCTCTCTCTCTCTCTCACGTCTTTCTCTCTCTATCACGTCACTCTCTCCATCTCGCTCTCTCACAATCTCTTTCTCTCACTCGGTTTCAGCACTAAGTACAGCGTACAGTATTTCTGTTTGTGCAATTGTGTTTTTGCGTATTGTGATTAGTTTTGTAGGTCCTTTTTGTTCATTGGCCAAATAACGGTTGCTCCATTGCAGCTGATTACTTACAAGGAGACGTGTTTTGGTGTGAATGGAGTTCTGAGTGGAAACCAGGCCTATTTTGTGCAGAATTTTGCGCTGATTCCGAATATGTTTTCCATTTCAGCTAAATAGCTCGATTTCAAAAGTTACAGCAATTTTAAGATCATTTTAGCCCAAATTTTCCCCTCCTTAGGGACAATTATGTTGCTTTCCCCGGCCGTTTTTCCAAAAATAAATATCGTCACCGTATTCAGAACAATTTTCTCTATCGAATAAGCTATTTAACAAAAAATTGTTGAAAATCGAAAAATCGACGATCGACTGCGATTTTTGTATGGGAAATGGTGAAAAACAGCCTATTTCTCACCCTGTAAGCCATCGACGATCGGCAGTAGCGCACTAATCAAACATACCATTCGAATCAGAAAAAAAATTTCTACAAGATAGGCTACTTAAAATTAATGAGAACTTTATAACAAAAAAGTAGCACAGCATAGCATATGGCTACTCTGGGCCTAAAAATTATCTTATAATAGCTGTAACTTTAAATCGAGCTATTTAGCAAAATTGGAAAACAGTATCGGAATCAGCGCAAAATCCTGCACAGAATAGGCCTGGTTTCAACTTACAACTCCATTCACACTAAAAAAACGTCTCCTTGTTAGACAAAAAATCATTTTCGAATAAACTACCTATTCGATAAAAAATTGATCCGATGCAACAAGTAGCAACCGGATTTTCTAGAAGGCAAAAGAACACTTTACGTGAATTACCCCCTTAATTGGTGCCGTTTGAAATGCCGACTTTCAACGGTCGGCGCCAGTGTGTCCCCCAGACATAACATAACCAACCTGATAACGATAACGATCCTGATAACGGAAACCCAAATTGCCAGCCACACACCAACAGCTACAACCTCTAGGTTCTGTTCGGGGGAGAAAAAACTGTGCGGGGGGATTTGATTAAGCAGAACTTCGATATTGTCGCTATTTTTCGCGATTTTTGCTACGCTATTCGGTAGAGCATCAAAAAATATACTGCAATTGTTTATTTTAGCTTAAAAT